>CM027120.1:19180263-19495647 GCA_015476505.1 Urochloa ruziziensis
GGTCGCCTGGGTGGTGGAAGCACTCGTCGTCGTGGCGGAGTGCGACCGCCATTGTTTCCGCGCCTTGGGCTACCGGAGAGGTCAGAGTAGTCTGACTCCGTCGAGTAGCCGCTCCTGTTGGGGTTACGACGGGGATTTCCATGATCCCGATCGTACTCTTCGCGCCGTCGGATTTCCTCACGGTGGTGCTCTTCGGTGCTGTTGGTGATGATGTCCCTCGCATCTCGATCTCTGTTGATCGTGGTGCGGAGGTCTTCATCACGACCCGATCCGCCGCCGGCCCGGTGTCGAGATGAACCGGGTTCAGGAGCGTCCGTGGTCGCTCTGCCTTGCATCTGGTGAACCTGGACGGAGGCGGCCTGCACGAGAGCCCTTACCTTTTCCAGGCCCGGAGTGTTAGGCGGCAGCCGATTGATTTCCTCGTTGATAGTAACGAGGTTCTGGACCGGTGTCTCGTAGACCTCGTGTCCGTTGAACTCGAACGTGCCGTCGCGCATCAAGTTCCGGGTGCTCCTCCGCTCGTGTTGATCCCGTTGGCGACGATGATCTTCAGAGCGAGGCTCCTGGAGTCGAGCAGTGCCAGATCCTGACGCGGTGGCTCCGTGCGGTCGTGCGGCTCTGCGAGTCGCCCGACTGGCGTTGCGTCCTCGACGCTGGTTCCTGGCTTCGGTCGTCTCCTCAGCAGGAGTGACCTCATCTTCTGAAACAGGATTGGTTGGCGTTGCTGGCGCCACCATGTAGCAATATGATCCGACTCCCTCTTGCGCGAGGTAGTCTTCCTCGGACTCGGAGAAGTCGGATGTGGGCGTGTAACGCTCCAAACTACTCGGAGTCAATTCTCCGAGTGATCCTAGTAGTTCCGGTTCTGTAGAGGCATCGGACACCGTCTATCCTTCCGGCAGATCGTCCAGGATTGAGGGTCCCAGTAGATCTAACCCATAGGAGTCGCTCCCAGAGAAGTAATCATCCGACTGGACGATGTCCTTCTTCTTCTGCTTCCGAGCAAGCGCGCAAAAGCCAGGGGTCTGAACAGTAATGACCTCAGGGCTCTGGACGCGTGTTGGTTGAGCGTTTACGCTCTGCGATGATTCGGCGACGCGACTCTCAGGAGTCGGATCGGAACCGAGTGATTGTAGATCTGTTCCTGACTGGTCTGGCCTCGCGTTCTGCGAAGGACTCAGCGGGGTAGGTTCGGCACGATCAGATGCGATCGGACCGGATTGGGCCGTGATGGCCGAAGTCGGCGCCAGAGAGGAGACCTCCGTGGCGACCGTAGCTCCTGCCGCTTGGGAATCCAAAGCGGTGGTGATGACGTCCCCGAACTGGATCTCGACTTCGTCGACGTCCGGGAGGTTGCAGCTGTCCAAGATCTTGACGCGATCCATCGAGCTTGCCAGATTGATCTCGGCGATATCCCCTACCTGGCGCGCCACTGTCGGTGATATTATCTCCGGCAGTCTTCCACGGGGTAGCCCACGGAAGTGATTTGTAATGTAGGGAAGATCGCAAAGATCGGAAGCAAGATGGTTAGGATGGACAGACACAAGGGTTTATACAGGTTCGGGCCGTCGACTCGACGTAATACCCTACGTCCTGTTTTGGGGTGTTGTATTGCGTGTTGAGTTGTTGTCTGATGAGTCGAGTTGTGGTGTCGTTGTTTTGGAGGGGGTCCCTGCCCGCCTTATATATCGGGGGGCAGGGTTACAAGTCGGTTTGTATGCGATCCTATCTCTAAGAATCCTTTCCTTCTTTACAATAATTCCTATTCCAACTAGGACTTCTCCTTCCAGATCCTTCCTCCGTGCGCCGACTTGTCCCGCACGTCTTTAGGTCCAGAACGGTGGGCTGGGCTGCCCCCTTTTGGTGGGCTGCCAGGCTTGCTCGTGAGGTACCCGGGTACTATATCCCCCACAGTAATTTCAGAACTGAACCCAATTTTTGCAGGGTCGAGCTGCCTTTGTATCCCTCCCTCCTTTGCCTGAGATGCCAAAGGGAGTGGATCAACCGGCTCGGCGCAGGGCCGTTGGATCTGAAGAAGCAGTCGGGGGAAGTGAGAGTGATCTGCGCGACTCGGATATCACTCTATCATCCTCTCCTTCTCCCGATGTGCTATCTCCGAGTGGTGGGAAGGCTGCTCCTGCTCTGAAGAAGCGGAAGATCTCCACTGGGATCGTGTTTAGGGATGCGCCAAGCCGCTGCCAACTCCTTATCTCTGAGTCGTCTGACTCGGAAAAAGATGAAGCTGGCGTCGCCGAGTCGTCACTCCAACCGCCAATCACAAGCTCGGAGCAGTCTCCCCTTGCAATAATGCCTTTGAGTGCTGCAAGTCCGAGGGACCTCCCTTCCCCCACTCGGAAAGGAAAGCGCCTGAGAATGCGCATCTCTACTCTGTAAGTATCCTTATCATCTCTTTAATTTACCTTTATGTTCTTCTATTAGTGATCCATATGTGCTTTATTCTGCAGCACGCCGTCTGAGGTCCCCTTCGCGGGTCCTCCGCCTCAGTCGGCGGTTGAAACTGAAGCCCCATCAATCCAAACTCCAGAGGTGCCAATCCACTCGGCTGATCTTCTCAGCGATCAGCCTGTGGGTCCGCCACCAGAGTCGCTGCGAGAGCCAACCCCGCCTCCACCGAGTCCTATACCGGCGTCGCCAACCCCACCGCCAGTTCCTCAAGGCAGCCCCCAGCCTGCTCCTGTGGTTGAACCGACTGCAGCAGTGGAGGAGCCCCAGACTGCGGCGGTCGAGATTGCTTCAGCGGTGGACGGCGCTATGAGTGGTGGTGCTCCCCTGACTCCTCTGGAGGAGTTTATGTCACTCCATCTTCGCATGGGCCATATAGCCAAGGTATTTCCTGAGCTACTTATCTTGTTGGTATCAAGTACCGAGTGGTACATCAATTCGCATTGTCATCTGACTTGTTTTTGCAGGACTTAGCTGCTGATGCCGAGGCCAAAGCCTCGGTTATTCAAGAACTATCTTCTGCAGTTGCTAAGGCCGACTCCTTGGTGGCCCGAGTGGCTGAGCTCGAGGCTGCTGCGGTCGAGCGCCAGGCTGAGTTGGAGGAAGCCCAGCGTACCACTCGCGGTTTACGCGGGGAGGTAGAGCAGGCTAAGCTCAACGAGGCCCAGGCCGTGCACGAGCTCAGAGGTATGTTCTTCCTTGTTTGTTTTTCTGTCAGACGTGAAAATATTATTCAGATCTAACTTTCTGTAGATTATCGATATCGGATTATGTCCCAATTCGCAGAGCTCACTGCCAAGGTGGCCCGGCTGCAAGGTGAAGCTGAGGCGCTGCGCACCGAGAAGATAGCGCTGGAGGACTGCTATCCGAGTGGTGGCGGAGGAGATCGAGCCGGAGGCGTCATCGTCTTCAGCTTCCATCCTCGACCGCGTTCGGGCGCTCCCGCGCTACTTCCGGCGGCAGCTCTGCTCCATCAGCCAAGCCAGCTGTGGCCACGTCCTGGCGGTGCTTAAGTCGCTGTTCCCGGCGTCAGACCTGGAGCCACTCGGCCGCGGGTATGCTGCCGGCACCTCCGAAGACGACGTGGGCAGGCTGCTCCATGAAGTCGAGCCCATCGCCAATGTACTGTCCAAGGATGTTGTTGATGACTCGGATGAAGCGGCCCCGTCTGGTGCTGGTGACCCTGCAATGTAAATAAAATATTTGTAGTATTTGGTCGAACTAGTAGTATTTGAACAATGCTTGAATTATCATTATTGTATATAAGTTTTTATTGGTCTACAACTCCCTTTCTTTCTGCGCTGGCCTTAATTTCTGAGTGGTTGACCTGTTACGGAGTAGATTAGCCTCGTTGGTCTCAGTCTCATGCCGCAGAGTCTTTGTCGTACGTTTAGAGCTTTGACTTGGCGAGTACTTTCCCTCTCGATTTAAGGTTTGTTCCACTCATACTTTATGTGCGTGACGCGAAAGAGGAAATGCGAGTAGTAGAAATAGATGAAAGATGAAATCAACTTTATTGATAACTCATTATAAACCTGCCGAGTCGGAACTGGGGGTGACTACCCTCCAAAATCACTCGGAAAAAATAAATATAATAATAATAAAGATAAATACATAACTGAATTAGGCGTAGAAACGCTGTAAGTGCTCGATGTTCCATGGATTTGGGATGTCTACGCCGTCTTCCGTCATGAGGCGATACGAGCCTGGGCGACTCACTGACTTGATGATGTATGGCCCTTCCCAAGGGGACGCAAGCTTGTGCGCGCCCTTGGTGTCTTGCTTCCTCCTCAGAACCAAATCGCCTGCTTCAAAGGACCTCTGCTTAACTGATCGGTCGTGATAACGTCGCAGACCTGAGCGTAACGCGCGGCTTGGATCTGGGCAGCCAATCTCTTTTCCTCGATGCTGTCGAGGTCTTCAATGCGCGCCACTTGCGCGTCGTATTCATCATAGAACTCCACTCGGGGGAAGTCGTATGTGAGGTCCGTTGGTAGGATAGCTTCCGAGCCGTAAACCAGAAAGAACAGAGTTTGCTTCGTGGCACGACTCGGCTGGGTGCGCAGCCCCCAGACTACAGCTGGCAACTCCTTGATCCATCGTCCGTCGTGTTGCTTCAGCTGCTTGAATATCCGGGCCCTGAGCGCCTTGATTATTTCGCCATTGGCTCTTTCGACTTGGCCATTGGCCCTTGGGTGTGCCACGGATGCAGGGCATAGCTTGATGCTCCTCTCGCTGCACCAGTCTTTAAACTCCTGCGCCACGAAGTTCGTACCATTATCTGTGATGATACGATTTGGGACTCCGAAGCGGTGGGTGATGTCGGTGAAGAACTCGATGGTCTTGGCTGCCGTGTGCTTTCTGACTGGTTTCACCTCAATCCACTTGGTGAACTTGTCAATAGCTACAAGGACATGGTCAAAACCACCAGGAGCCTTCTTGAATGGACCAATCATATCCAAGCACCAACAAGCGAAGGGCCAGGATGCTGGTATGGTCTGCAGCTGTTGTGCGGGTGCGTGTATTTGCCTTGCAAAATACTAACACCCTTTGTAGCGCCGCACGATGTTTTCTGAGTCTGCTACAGCAGTCGGCCAGTAGAAACCAGACCGGAAAGCTTTACCAACAATGGTTCTAGCCCCGGCGTGATTGCCACAGATTCCTTTATGTATGTCTATCAAGAGCTCTATACCCTCAGCGCGACTCACGCACTTTTGGAGGATTTGGGAAGCTCCAGATCGACGATACAGCTTGTCTCCGATGATGACGTAGCTTTTGCTGCGCCGCACGATTTGTTCGTGGAGCGAGTTTAGATCTTTGTCTTCCGCGACGTCTGCGGGTAATATGCCGCTGTCCAGATAGTCGATGATCTGGGTCCTCCAGTCCAACGCTTCGTCTACCACTAATGTGGCTGGCTCTGGGGATTCTCCGTCTTGTTGCTCTGCGACAGTGCCATCCGGGTTTATCTTGATAGATGGTTCAATAAGATCTTGTATGAAAACTCCGGGTGGGACGCCTTCACGGGTGGACCCCATCTTAGCGAGCTCGTCTGCTGCTTTGTTATGGTCGCGCACCACATGATGGAACTCTAAGCCATAGAATTTCCCTTCCAGCTTCCTGATTTCTTCGCAGTATGCGTCCATCTTTTCGTTGGTCCTGGACCAGTCCTTATTTACCTGGTTTATGACCAGGGCAGAGTCCCCGCGTACCATCAGGCGTTTGATACCCAAAGATACTGCAATGCGGAGACCGTGCAAGGCTGCTTCATACTCGGCTGCGTTGTTGGATACTGGGAACATGATTTGAAGGACGTATTTTAATTCCTGTCCACTTGGAGAGATCAGGAGTACGCCTGCGCCGCCTCCTTTTATCTGGAGGGAGGCATCAAAGTACATCTCCCAGTACTCAACTACCTCATCGTCAGCCGGAGCTTGGTTTTCTGTCCAGTCTGCTACGAAGTCGGCCAAGACCTGAGACTTGATAGCAGTACGTGGAACAAAGTTTATGTGATGGGCAGCCAATTCTATTGACCACTTGACGATTCGGCCGCTGGCATCTCGGTTATGGAGAATTTCTCCTAAAGGATTTTCGCTCACCACCGAGATTGGATGGGCCTCAAAGTAGTATTTTAGCTTTCTTGCTGAGATAAGAACTCCATATAATAATTTCTGCACATGGGGGTAGCGTACCTTAGATACGGTCAGAACCTCGCTGACGAAGTAGACTGGTCGCTGAACTCCATATGCGTGTCCTTCTTCAGGACGCTCGACCACTAGTACCGTGCTAACCACTCGGGGAGTAGCAGAGATGTAGAGGTAGAGCTGTTCTCTTGGTTGAGGTGGGACGAGGATGGGAGGGCTCTGCAGGTAGTCTTTGAGTTCCTGGAAAGATTGCTTCGCCTCGTCATCCCACACGAACTTGTCCTGCTTCTTGAGCAGTTTGAAAAACGGCAATCCGCGAACGCCGAGTCGTGATATGAAACGACCGAGCGCTGCCATGCATCCAGTAAGCTTTTGCACATCCTTTTGACAGGTTGGTGGTAGCATCTTGGTGATGGCCGTGATCTTCTCGCGATTTGCCTCGATCCCGCGGTTGCTGACCATGAAGCCGAGTAGTTTACCTGAGGGTACTCCGAAGACACACTTTTCCGGGTTGAGCTTCCACCGGAATACGCGCAAGCGTTCGAAGACCTTTGTCAGGTTCCCTATCATGTCTTCGGGGTTCATGATCTTGACCACGATATCGTCGATGTAGGCTTCTACTATGTCTGGGATCAATTGATCCAGACATGCTTGAATCGTCCTCTGATAGGTTGCTCCTGCGTTCTTCAGACCGAAGGCCATTGTGTTATAACAAAAGGCACCAAACGGCGTGATGAACGCGGTCTTTATTTGGTCTTCCAACTTCAGGCCTATCTGGTGATAACCTGAGTAGCAATCGAGAAAGCAGAGCAGGGCGGAGCCTGCCGTGGAGTCAACGACTTGATCGATGCGGGGGGGAACGAAGGGGTCTTTAGGGCAAGCTTTGTTGAGATCTGTATAATCGACGCACATTCTCCAATCATTATTATTCTTTTTTCTTACAAGAACTGGATTAGCTAACCAGTCGGGGTGGAACACCTCCTGAATAAACCCGGCTGCTAACAGCTTTGTAATCTCTGCCCTAATTGCCTCCTTGCGGTCCTGCGCGAATCGACGAAGCCTTTGCTTGATCGGTTTAGCAGTCGGATTGACCTTCAAGGAGTGCTCGGCAAGTTCCCTTGGGACACCTGGCATATCGGATGGTTTCCACGCGAATATGTCGGCGTTTTGCCTTAGGAATTTGACGAGCACTTCTTCCTATTTGGGGTCTAACTCTGCCCCGATGATGGCCGTCTTCTTCGGGTCGTCCAGATCCAGAGAGATCCTCTTCAGCTCCGTCTCCTTGCTTGGCGCGATGGCTTCTCTCGCTGGCTTCTTGGTGGGGATTTCTAGAGCGTCCTTGTCCACCTCCTGTGATGCAGCCAGTACTTGTTCCATGCGCTTGGACATGTCCAGGGCAGGCTGCCGCATTGAGAGTTTCCTGCTCGCATATGTATGCGACTCGGACGTCTCCCAAGACGGTGATTACGCCTTTAGGTCCTGGCATCTTGACCTGCAAGTAGACGTAGTGAGGAATCGCCATGAACTTGGCGAGCGCCGGCCTCCCGAGGATGGCGTGGTATGCAGTTTCAAAGTTCGCCACCGTGAATTGCATGTGCTCGGTCCGGTAATTGTTCCGGTCTCCGAAGGTAACGGGCAGTGTGATGTGCCCGAGTGGTTCTGCCCCCTCTCCCGGTATCAAACCGTAGAACGCGGATTGGGGGGACTCAGGTCAACAGTAGTCAGGCCGAGCTCCTTCAATGTGTTAACAAAGAGGATGTTCAGGCCACTGCCACCGTCAACTAGTACCTTGGTGAGCCGAACGTTGCGAATCGTCAGGGCTACTACCAAGGCATGGGACCCGGGCTTCGGTATGAAGTTTGGGTGATCCTCCCGAGTGAATGTGATCGGAATTTCCGACCACTTGAGGTACTCAGGTACCGGTGGCTCCCTCGCGTGCATGACCTGGCGATGGGTGAGCTTCTGCTGGCGCTTCGACTCGAACTCTGGTCCGCCATAGATCATGCGCACCACTCGGTCGGCTTCCTGGAAGTCGTCGCCGGGCTCGTCGTTCCGCCTGTCGTCTCGCGGGGAACCATCGTTCCTCTTTCTGTATGGAGGGCCTCTGTTGCCTCCGGTGAAGGCTCGCTTGAGCCCGTAGCACTCTCGCGCCGAGTGCTTGTGTTTGTGGTAAGGGCATTGCTCATCGAGCATGCGCTGGAAGTCCTCTGGAGTTACCCGGCCTCTGGACTGGTCCAGGGCGGCGACCATGTCTCCCTCGCTTTTCTTCTTGCGAGGTTGGCTGTCATTGCGTCGTTGGTCGTCGTGTCGGTCTTCGTCTTCGCGGCGGTCGCGTTTGCGAGTCGTCTTGTTCTCTTCTTCCCAGCGACTTCTGATTTCGCTGAGTTGTTCTTTTTCTGCGATCTCTGCGTCCGCCCACGTGCTAGCGACCCGGAACATGTCATTGACAGTCGCGGGTGGCTTCCGAGTCCACTTGTGAATCAGTCTCCCGTCGGAGATGCCGCGCTGGAAAGCTGACATCACCTCTTGATCCGTGACGTCCGTGATGGAGTTGCGCTTCTCTGAGAACCTGCGCACGAAGTCGTGCAGGGTCTCGTTCTTGCGCTGCCTGATCTGACCGAGGAGCCGCCTGCTCCCGGGCCTTTCCCAGGTACCGAGATAGTTACCGATGAAGAGTTCGGTAAGCTGCTCCCAGTTATCGATGGCGTCCTGCGGGAGTCCTGCCAGCCAGTTGCGGCAGTCCTTGGTGAGCATGATGGGGAGATAGTTTGCCATCACGTCCTCGTCGCCGCCGGCCGCTTGTACGGCGGTGTAGTAGATCTGAAGCCATTGAGATGGGTCAGATTTCCCGTCGTACTTGTCGATATCCGACAGCTTGAAGCCTCTGGGCCACGTCACGCTTCTCAAGCGCTCGGTGAACGACTGGAATCCGCCGATCCGACCTCTAGGGCGGGAATCGCTCGGACCCGATCCGTCAGCTGCTCTTGGGGGTGTGCTGTCCCTCCTGCGATCCCGGTCCCTGGGCGGGGAACGGGTCCTCCGATAGTTCCGAGTCCTGGGTGGAGTTCGGTCCCGTCGGTAGGTCCTGCTGCGCGGTGGAGTTCGATCTCTCGGCGGAGTCGGTCGTCTAGGTGGTGGAAGCACTCGTCCTCGTGGCGGAGTGCGACCGCCATTGTTGCCGCGCCTTGGGCTACCGGAGAGGTCAGAGTAGTCTGACTCCGTCGAGTAGCCGCTCCTGTTCGGGTTACGACGGGGATTTCCATGATCCCGATCGTACTCTTCGCGCCGTCGGATTTCCTCACGGTGGCGCTCTTCGGTGCTATTGGTGATGACGTCCCTCGCATCTCGATCTCTGTTGATCGTGGTGCAGAGGTCTTCATCACGACCCGATCCGCCGTCCGGCCCGGTGTCGAGACGGGCCGGGCTCAGGAGCGTCCGTGGTCGTTCTGCTTTGCATCTGGTGAACCTGGATGGAGGCGGCCTGCACGAGAGCCCTTACCTTTTCCAGGCCCGGAGTGTTAGGTGGCAACCGATTGATTTGCCTCGTTGATAGTAACGAGGTTCTGGACCGGTGTCTCGTAAACATCGTGTCCATTGAACTCGAACATGCCGTCGCGCATCAAGTTCCGGGTGCTCCTCCGTTCGTATTGATCCCGTCGGCGACGATGATCTTCAGAGCGAGGCTCCTGGAGTCGAGCAGTGCCAGATCCTGACGCGGTGGCTCCGTGCGGTCGTGCGGCTCTGCGAGTCGCCCGACTGGCGTTGCGTCCTCGACGCTGGTTCCTGGCTTCGGTCGTCTCCTCAGCAGGAGTGACCTCATCTTCTGAAACAGGATTGGTTGGCGTTGCTGGCGCCACCATGTAGCAATATGATCCGACTCCCTCTTGCGCGAGGTAGTCTTCCTCGGACTCGGAGAAGTCGGATGTGGGCGTGTAACGCTCCAAACTACTCGGAGTCAATTCTCCGAGTGATCCTAGTAGTTCCGGTTCTGTAGAGGCATCGGACACCGTGTATCCTTCCGGCAGATCGTCCAGGATTGAGGGTCCCAGTAGATCTAACCCGTAGGAGTCGCTCCCAGAGAAGTAATCATCCGACTGGACGATGTCCTTCTTCTTCTGCTTCCGAGCAAGCGCGCAAAAGCCAGGGGTCTGAACAGTAATGACCTCAGGGCTCTGGACGCGTGTTGGTTGAGCGTTTACGCTCTGCGATGATTCGGCGACGCGACTCTCAGGAGTCGGATCGGAACCGAGTGATTGTAGATCTGTTCCCGACTGGTCTGGCCTCGCGTTCTGCGAAGGACTCAGCGGGGTAGGTCGGCACGATCAGATGCGATCGGACCGGATTGGGCCGTGATGGCCGAAGTCGGCGCCAGAGAGGAGACCTCCGTGGCGACCGTAGCTCCTGCCGCTTGGGTATCCAAAGCGGTGGTGATGACGTCCCCGAACTGGATCTCGACTTCGTCGACGTCCGGGAGGTTGCAGCTGTCCAAGATCTTGACGCGATCCATCGAGCTTGCCAGATTGATCTCGGCGATATCCCCTACCTGGCGCGCCACTGTCGGTGATATTATCTCCGGCAGTCTTCCACGGGGTAGCCCACGGAAGTGATTTGTAATGCAGGGAAGATCGCAAAGATCGGAAGCAGGAAGGTTAGGATGGACAGACACAGGGGTTTATACAGGTTCGGGCCATCGACTCGACGTAATACCCTACGTCCTGTTTTGGGGTGTTGTATTGCGTGTTTTGATGATTCGAGTTGGCTCGAGTTGTGGTTATATGTTTTGGAGGGGGTCCCTGCCCGCCTTATATATCGGGGGGCAGGGTTACAAGTCGGTTTGTATCCGATCCTATCTCTAAGAATCCTTTCCTTCTTTACAATTATTCCTATTCCAACTAGGACTTCTCCTTCCAGATCCTTCCTCCGTGCGCCGACTTGTCCCGCACGTCTTCAGGTCCAGAACGATGAGGTGGGCCGCCCCCTTTTGGTGGGCTGCCAAGCTTGCTCGTGAGGCACCCGGGTACTATATCCCCCACAGAACGTCTGATCATGCACTCAGATCTTCCTCCAAACCACTCGGATCTTCTTCGAAATCACTCGGATGAGGTCTTAGACAACTTGAGAGCACTCGGATTATGCAAGAAAAGACTAATCAATTATAGCCAACGATCGGCCAAGAAGTGCTCGGGGGCTACTGTGGAGGATATAGTACCCGGGTACCTCACGAGCAAGCCTGGCAGCCCACCACAAGGGGGCGGCCCAGCCCACCGTTCTGGACCTGATGACGTGCGGTTCAAGTCGGCGCACGAAGGAAGGATCTGGAAGGAGAAGTTCTAGTTGGAATAGGAATTATTGTAAAGAAGGAAAGGATTCTTAGAGATAGGATCGGCTACAAACCGACTTGTAACCCTGCCCCCCGATATATAAGGCGGGCAGGGACCCCCTCCAAAGACATCGAAACTCACCACATCTCAACTCATAGCGATATCCACGCAATACAACACCCCAAAACAGGACGTAGGGTATTACGTCGAGTCGACGGCCCGAACCTGTATAAACCCCCGTGTCTGTCCATCCTAACCATCTTGCTTCCGATCTTTGCGATCTTCCCTGCAATACAAATCACTTCCGTGGGCTACCTCGTGGAAGACTGCCGGAGATAATATCACCGACACATCAAACTTTGATCCAAATCCAGAACGCATTGGAAGAGTAGTGCGAAAGAGAGTCGTACCTCCTCAGATTTCACTCAGCTCAAGCAATATACTCGAGTCATCATCCGACTTCGAGTTCAAATCAGATTCGTCATTTTCTTCAGCCCCAGAGTCCCCAGATATTATGGCTCAAGCTAAGAAGACGCTCCGTGAGTTCTCAGCCCCGTCAAGCAGCAACTTCCCGGGATTGTCGAACGCACAGGAAGGTGCATTTGAGCTGAGAACTGGCCTGGTAAACATGGTTCAGGCCAGCCCTTTCTGCGGAAAGGCGATTGAGGATGCGAACGCTCACCTTCAGAATTTTCTGGAGGTGTGCAGTACTATCAACCCCAATGGCACACCGATCAACAACATCTGCCTTCAACTCTTCCCATTCTCCTTGCTTGGGAAAGCAAAGGAGTGGTTCTATGCTAACAAGGCATCATTCGATGGACGCTGGCAGACTTACGCAGACGCATTTCTGGCCAAGTACTTTCCGGTGGGCAAAACCAATGCCCTCCGAGGAAAAATCACTAGCTTTCAGCAGCTAGACGGAGAAACAATTCCCGAAGCTTGGGAGCGACTGCAAGAGTATATTGCAGCCTGCCCCCACCATGGTGTGGAAGATTGGCTGATTACCCAGAACTTCTTCCACAGCCTGAGCCGACGATCGCAAGAGATGCTGGATGCAGCCGCGGGAGGAGCTTTCCTTTCGTTGGATGTAGACGCATGAAATGCGCTAATCGAGAAAATATCCACTCATCAGAGCTGGATAGGAGAAAGGCAAGCTCCCCGCAAGGGAGTACATCAAATTGACTCCGTTGATATGCTGGCCACTAAGATGGACCTCCTCTTGAAGAAGATGGAATCTCTTGGCAAGGAGATGAATCAGATCATGGAGGAGAGAGTCACGTGTGAAACATGTGGAGAAGCAGGACACTCGGGCGACACTTGCCTGACGACACAAGAGGAAGCCCATTTCATTGGAAATAACAACAATTCAGGCTTCCGTCCTCAACAAGGTTGGAATTCCAAGCCCAATTTCCCCTTCGGCCAACAGCAAGGTAATGGCTCTAACAACGGTTTTCAACCGTCGCTAAAGGACATCTGGTATGGCCAAAAACAGATTAACGATAGCATTGGCAAGAAATTTGTTGCTAATGATAAAGTTATGGAGTCAATGGCCTCCCAGATAGAAGCTTTTAATTCTGTCGTTAAGAACCAGCTGAGCTTCAACAAAATGATTGAAACTCAAGTAGCTCAGCTGGCTGCATCCTGCCCTAACCCAAATGCGGGGAAGTTACCCGGGCAACCGGAGGTTCCTTTCAAGGAAAATGTTAGTGCGGTGACCACGCGGACTGGCAAGTCCACGCAGGACCCACACAATCCACAGGATGCAGGTACTCGACAGAAGGAAGCTAGCCAAACCGAGGTGGCCGCTGAAGAGGAAGACGACGAGGAAACCACCCCCGTCTCAAAGGAGGGGAACGAGGCACCACAAGCCTCAAGCTACAGCCGAGATCCCACTTTCCTCCCGTTCCCAGAACGGATGAGAAGACCCGTGGCCGACGAACAATTCGACAAGTTCGTCGAGGTAATCAAGAAGGTATACATCAACATACCATTACTTGATGTTTTGCAGGTCCCGACATACGCCAAGTACATCAAGGATATACTTAGCAACAAGCGGACTCTACCCACAAGGGAGACGGTACAGCTGACCGAGGAATGTAGCTCAGCTATACTCGGGCCCCACCTTAAGAAGAAAGATCCTGGCTGCCCCACAATATCATGCTCCATTGGAGGCCATGACTTCGACAATGCCCTATGTGACTTGGGGGCGAGCGTCAGCGTAATGCCCAAGGTAGTCTTTGACCACCTTAAACATATATCGCTTGTCTCTACACCCATGTGTTTGCAGCTAGCGGATCAATCGATCCGCTACCCCCATGGAGTCGCAGAAAATGTTCCGGTCAACATCAGGGATTTCTTCATCCCTGTGGACTTCATCGTCCTAGATATGGAAGCCGGAGCAACGAACTCTCTCATCCTTGGGAGACCGTTCTTAAGTACTGCAAATGCAAACATTGACGTGGGACGTGGGACCATTCAACTGAGGATTAACGGAGGGACCGAGAGTTTCTCTTTCCATCCTAAGGAGATCCCCCATCAAGTCAATATGGTCGAAGAAGTCATGCCCCGAAAGTCCAAGATGCCGAGCATAGAAACGCTCATGAAGATGGTGGAAGCCTTCGCCGCCAAAGAAAGGAAGAGGCATGATCGCTATCATGCACGGCGAAGAATATCGAGAACTAAAGCGCTGGAGGAGCAAGCAAAGCGCGATAAGGAGGTTGAATCCAAGTCCCGTCCACCCCGAAAGGAATGGCGGATAAAAGCAGTCCCGAACAAGGATTCAGAGAGTTCCGCTCACGACGAAAAAATCGAGCCCTCGCCATAAGGTATATGGTACGTATCTTTGCATTGCATATAGAATAGGTTTTTCATTTCAATTCTTTTCATTCAGCACAGCATGTGTCGGTGATATTATCTCCGGCAGTCTTCCACGGGGTAGCCCACGGAAGTGATTTGTATTGCAGGGAAGATCGCAAAGATCGGAAGCAAGATGGTTAGGATGGACAGACACAGGGGTTTATACAGGTTCGGGCCGTCGACTTGACGTAATACCCTACGTCCTGTTTTGGGGTATTGTATTGCGTGGATTTCGCTATGAGTTGAGATGTGGTGAGTTTCGATGTTTTGGAGGGGGTCCCTGCCCGCCTTATATATCGGGGGGCAGGGTTACAAGTCAGTTTGTAGCCGATCCTATCTCTAAGAATCCTTTCCTTTTTTACAATAATTCCTATTCTAACTAGAACTTCTCCTTCCAGATCCTTCCTCCGTGCGCCGACTTGTCCCGCACGTCTTCAGGTCCAGAACAATGAGCTGGGCCGCCCCCTTTTGGTGGGCTGCCAGGCTTGCTCGTGAGGTACCCGGGTACTATACCCCCCACAGTAGCCCCCGAGCACTTCTTGGCCGATCGTTGGCTATAATTGATTGTCTTTTCTTGCATAATCCGAGTGCTCTCAAGTTGTCTAAGACCTCATCCGAGTGATTTCGAAGAAGATCCGAGTGGTTTCGAGGAAGATCTGAGTACATGATCAGACGTTCCTGAAAACAATTCTTCAATTATGGCCATAGTGAGGGGAAGGAGTGCTCTTTTTCACGACGCGACAGCGAAGTGAATACACTTAGCCCCCAAGCTTTGGGTAATTTTAGTATGAAATTGGCCAAAGGTTTTCAACTTTTTTCTCCATCTATATCTTGATCTTCAATGGTGTGCACCTCCAGGTGCACCCATTGGGTGTAGCCCCCGAGCCTTGATCAGAATAGAATATTCTGGTCGAGGGTCAAAAATAAAATATAATGAATTTCTTTCTGAACTTAATCCATCAATGGCGTGCACCTCCAGGTGCACCCATTGGGTGTAGCCCCCGAGTCTTGATTCGACTCGGCACGATCATGTCAAGATTCTGAAAGCCGTGGATCCTGACTGAACCTTTCAGCCCCCATGCCTCTGGGCATGGATTTCGGATAATTTTCTCCTTCTGGGGCTTTTTTGTTTCCCCTTCTTAAGGATTATGTTCTCAAGTTCTTTGAACTCGGCGTGACTCCCGAGTCGTGTCCCACGACCCAGCTTGACCATATGGTAAGCCACCTTCTCACAAGATTTATACTTGTCAGCACTTGACCCAGATTTCTGAGCGAATTTAGCGATAGTATCGCATGCCTTACGTAAAAATCAATTGCAAGGTTGCAATATTAATTGCAAAAATAAGTCTGGCCGTCGACTAATTTTAGCCTCACGACCAAGTGGTTTCTGCCCCTGAACACTAGCTCAGGAACCCACATATTTGTTAATTTGACAGAATCGAAAGGTCGTGCCATACTTCAGCCCATTTAGGCCCATCAATCCTTTAAAGCACATAGTTTCCTAGAGAAACTAACGGTTGCCTTATTGAAGCCAGAATATCACGAGATATCGCGACTCCATACCGCATCTTTGAATTCAAAGCGACGGGACGTGCTAGCGTCGGTTGAGTTCCCGAGACAAGCATTGCGCCGCACGCGGGAGGAATGGTTCATTCCATTATAAGCCATCCCCGCCGCAATCCTCGCCCTGAGGTAATAAATCGATTTGTTACAGTTTGTGTGTTCAATTCCACTCATTGGGTGTAATCTCGATGAAAAACTAAACCCAACTTTGATATGCAGGGTCGAGCTGCTTATGTATCAATCCCGTTGTCGTTGAGACTGACGAGGCTGGCCCTTCTGGTGGTGGCGATCCTGCAAATTAATTTTTGTAGATTATCTGTAGTATTGGTAATAGAAGTACTTTGAACAATGTTTAATCTTTTGTGCTTGTATATAAGTTTTTATGTGACTACTACTCCCTTTCTTTCTGCGCTGGCCTTAATTTCTGAGTGGTTGACCTGTTACGGAGTAGATTAGCCTCGTTGGTCTTAGTCTCATGCCGCAGAGTCTTTGTCGTGCGTGTAGAGCTTTGACTTGGCGAGTACTTTCCCCCACGATTTAAAGTTTGTTCCACTCATACTTTATGTGCGTGACGCGAAAGAGGAAATTCGAGTAGTAGATATAATGCAGATAGGAGATGAAATCAACTTTGTTGACAACTTAGATGATATTTATGAATCTGCCGAGTCGAAACTGGGGATGATTATCCATAGAAACCACTCGGCGAGGATTATTAAAAAATATCTTGAAGAGATAAGAGATTAATACATAACTTAACCGAGTCGTTGGTTGGTGAGGTTCTGCTGGCGCTTCGTCTCAAAACCTTCCGGTCCTCCGTAGATCATACGGACCACTCGGTCAGCCTCATTCCTTATCGAGCACGCGCTGGAAATCTTCTGGAGTTTTCCGGCCTCTGGGCCGGTCCAGAGTGGCGACCATATCGCCCTCGCTCTTCTGTTTGCGACGGTGATTGTCGCTGCGACGATGGTCGTCGTGTCGATCTTCGTCCTCGCGGCGGTCGCGCTTGCGGGTCGTCTTGTTTTCCTCCTCCCAGCGATTCTTGAGCTCGCTGAGTTGTTCCTTCTCCGCGATCTCCGCGTCCGCCCACGTGCTAGCGACCCGGAACATGTCATTGACAGTCGCGGGCGGCTTCCGAGTCCACTTGTGGATCAGTCTTCCGTCGGAGATGCTGTTCTGGAAGGCGGTCATCACCTCCTGATCCGTCACGTCCGTAATGGAGTTGCGCTTCTCCGAGAACCTGCGCACGAAGTCATGCAGGGTCTCGTTCTTGCGCTGTCTTATCTGGCCGAGGAGCCGCTTGCTCCCGGGCCTCTCCCAGGTACCGAGATAGTTACCAACAAAGAGCGCGGTAAGCTAATCCCAGTTGTCGATGGCGTCCTGCGGGAGTCCTGCCAGCCAGTTGCGGCAGTCCTTGGTGAGCATGATGGGAAGGTAGTTCGCCATCACGTCCTCGTCGCCGCCAGCCGCTTGTACGGCGGTGTAGTAGATCTGAAGCCATTGAGATGGATCAGATTTTCCGTCGTACTTGTCGATATCCGACAGCTTGAAGCCTCTGGGCCATGTCACGCTCCTCAAGCGCTCAGTGAACGACTGGAATCTGTCGATCCGACCTCTAGGGCGGGAACCGCTCGGACCCGAGCCGTCTGTTGTTCTTGGGGGAGTGCTATCCCTCCTGCGATCCCGGTCCCTGGGCGGGGAACGGGTCCTCCGATAGTTCCGAGTCCTGGGTGGAGTTCGGTCCCGTCGGTAGGTTCTGCTGCGCGGTGGAGTTCGCTCCCTTGGCGGAGTCGGTCGCCTGGGTGGTGGAAGCGCTCGTGCTCGTGGCGGAGTGCGACCGCCGTCATTGCCGCGCCTTGGACTACCGGAGGGGTCAGAGTAGTCTGACTCCGTCGAGTAGCCGCTCCTGTTGGAGTTACGACGGGGATTTCCATGATCCCGATCGTATTCTTCGCGCCGTTGGATTTCCTCACGATGGCGCTCTTCAGTGCTGTTGCGGATGACATCCCTCGCGTCTCGATCTCTGTTGATCGTGGTGCGAAGGTCTTCGTCACGATCTGATCCACCGCTGGCCCGGCGTTGAAGGACCGAAACGGCGACCAGAGAGGGGGGGAGTGAATGGGAGCCGATAAAAAATCTTTCCAACCGATCCGGCTATTCTCCCAAAACAACTCCGAAACCTCCGAGAGCAATCTTGCCAAGATCACGTAGCCACTGTCAAGCTACTGACCCTAGGAACAAGAAACGAGCAGCGGAACTCGAACCAATCGAAACGAATACCAAAACGACCCGAAACGCGGCTCGATCTAACACACCCAGAGGGGGGCGGTTAAACCGGCCAGGGGGGGCGGTTAAACCGCCCGGGCCTGGGTGGCTCGGAAAAAAGTCAAAACAAAAGTGGATCTCCCAGACCGCTTGAGCTCTTGAGGCGAGATTTTGGTCAGATGATCTAGACCCCCAGTGGAGTGTTTTCCCAAAAGATCTCGGCCTCTAACTCAGTACAACTCCCGGAATCGCAGATCTCGCGAAGAACACCATGACCTCTAGTTCATCCCGAAAATCTTAAATCCAGAGCGATTCTCGGAGTTTGGGGCCAAAGGATCACCAGCAAAAGAGGCACAAGGCACTCATACGTGAATCCCCCAAAGAAATCCGAGAGAAAACGCCCTAGAACAAGAAGAACGAAAATCCCCCAAAAATAGCTCCGAAAATACCCACAAAAATGGAAAAAGGAAAGGGAGCTCGGGAAATCAAATCATGGCACAAAGATGAGCAGCACAAACTCAATCACATAACCATGAATTCACCTATACAAACTAGGAATGATTCGAAGTAGTTCTAGGTAGAGGGGATGAAGGGGAAAACAAGTTCAAAGTAAAACCTAAAGAGATAACTAGAGAGATAACAGCCACCAGCCCTGAAGGGGCCTATTAGTAGTCCAAGTGGTGGTGTCCTAAAGACTAAACTACCCCTAAGTGATACATACCCCTCAGGGGCAAATTTGACATTTTGATCTCAGATATTTTCCGGCTCGGGCACCTTCCACTGCAAGCTAGCTTCCCTCCGACGCAAGCCTTGCAGTCACGCCGCGTGTCCTCCAGATCGAAGCTCCTCGACGCCATTCTTGGGCCAGCCCAGGGGGGCGGTTAAACCGCCCCTGTCAGCCCACACGGCCCAGCTGCCCAAGTTCGCCTCGTCGAGTCCTCGGTCCTTGGTTTTGAGGCCCAAACCAAGGGAAACCGTCCACCGATGATTTTGTGGCCAAATCACCAAACCCCGCGCGCAAACTTCGGTCGTTAGCCGCCACCTTGCGCCGGCTTCTCATCCGCGTACGAGCTTCGGTTGTGAGCCGCTACCTCACACCGGAACCACGTCCCCTTGCTCGTTCTTGCCAGCATGCGAACCGCACTTGATCCACCGGCCATCGGGTCCCTCGAACCAAGCCTACTTGTCTCTCCGCTCCTCGGAGGCCGCCATGGCTAAGACCTTTCGCGCCTGTTCTTCACCTGCACCAATGCAACCAAGCCGCATTCTACACCTGCAATACTTGAGCCAAGGGAAACGTCAATCCGCACCACGTTGTCAATCACTCATCACACCAGGAAGCGACCATCCACCGGTCCTCGGACACACTGGGTCCTCAATCTCCCCCTTGATGAGTGCATTGACAACACACACATAGTAACCAATTGATATGAAGAAAATATAAAAGAAATCGAAAACAAGACTCAAGCAAGTGACTAAAAGCAAGAACAAGCCGAGAACAAAGTCACTCTGCAAGAGAAAGCTCCAGAAACGCCGACCCTTCAAGAAGAAGCGAAAGGGCTCAACACCATCGGCAAAAGAGCAAAAGCACAAAGCACAAATCACAGACTTCAAATCCTCCAACTCACTTTTCAGGACTCTCAAAGTACTACCCCTGCAAAGATGCAACTCCCCCAGAACAAGTGAACTTGTGCGTGCGAAAATCACTCGAAAATGACTCAAATCTTCACAACTTGTGTGCTCTCAGCACAGGGGCGGTTAAACCGCCCTGGGGGGCGGTTAAACCGCCCCTGGCAGATGACCAAGGTTGAAAATGCCAAAATTGCACAAACCAACTCGCAACGATGCCGTTCCAACTTGAAAACCTTCCAAATATGCCCAGCAAGATTTTCCAATGATCAAACTCTCAGAAACTTCGCAAATTTTCAGAAAACCTCATTTTGGCAAAAACTCTTCCTTCTCACACAATTTCGACAAAATCTAGAGCAAAAGCTTTCTTATAAATTCAGCAAAATCTCCCCCTTGCAAAATGCTCCAGAAATTCTCCCCCTTGTTGACAATGCACACATCAAGGCAAAGTGTACAAAATGCAACTACAAGCTTCTCAAATATACAATGAGCAATACAAAATGCTACAAGTTAGAGAAGAGGCATACAAGCTAGTTCATCATGTCACACGGGCATTGCCATCAAGAAGGTGAAGACATATATCCAATTGACAAAGCCATGAGCAAATTGTGGATTTTTATCAAAAATTTCACCGCATGAGCAAAGTCCTAACCATGGATTGTTTAAGCAAAAATAAACTCATCTCACCAAAATCATGAAAGGACAAGCATTCTTGACAAAAGATCATCATAAACGCCCAAGTTCTACCTCATGTCATGTCAAAGCACGGAGCCATGTGTTCACTTCTCATGGGAGACTTCTCCGGCAAACAACATGCAACCGCTTAGCACCCATGTGTGCAAGTGTGTGCAATGGTGAAAGCATAGAGACATGAGCATAATTTTCTGCAAATATTTCTTTTTCTCATCCTTTCTTCTTTCATGCATAGACATCTCATTTTTCAAATTTTTCAAGTTAAGCATGGTACATGAAATGTCTTTGCGACAGAAAGAAGCTTATGCTCCTCCACAAGATAAAACATGGGCTAAACATTTACAATGACAAAGATCTTTGACCCATTTGAAAAGAATATCACCCCCTAGCATGATCTTAAGCAAGATATAGCCATTTCGGCTCAAACAAGACATGCAAAGGCATTTACTCATGGGTGTAGAAGATTAAGTTCAGTTTGTCATTTTAGTTCAAAAAGAGACTATCTCAACAGAATATATATCAAAACCATCAAGAGCATAGCCATCCATACAAGCTATCCCTAGCCAGCCTGCCTAAACTCTAAAATGTAGCAAGTTGTACCAATCACTGCATATAGGAGAAGCTCATCCTAAGATATGATACAAAAGATGAAATCAAAATACAAAAGCAAGAGAAATATACATCAAGATACAAAGATGGTACAAAAGTATACATATGCTACAAGAGAAGCCTCCAAAACTCAGCTCAGAAAACCGCACACACACCAAGTTCTCCTCGCAAGCGAGTGAAGGTAACTTGGTCAAGTGGCTTAGTGAAAATGTCTGCAAGCTGGTTTTGGGTAGAAACGTGGGCAAGCTCAATATCTCCTTTCTCCACATGATCTCTCAGAAAGTGGTACCTCACTTCTATGTGTTTGGTTTTGGAATGAAGCACGGGATTTTTGGCTACGCTTATGGCACTGGTGCTATCACAAAGAAGTGGAACATGGGACATGTCTAAGCCAAAATCTCTCAAGGTGTACGTGATCCAAAGCAACTGAGAACAACAGCTAGCAGCAGCAACATACTCGGCTTCAGTGGTGGATTGGGCTACGCTAGACTGTTTGCGAGAAGACCAAGACACAAGAGACGATCCAAGAAACTGACACTGACCAGAAGTAGACTTGCGATCAACACGACATCCAGCAAAATCCGCATCAGAAAAACCATGAAGTGCAAGAGTGGAATCGGCAGAATACCAAAGACCCAGCTCAGGAGTAAACTTGAGATACCTGAAAATCCTCTTGACGGCCTGACGATGTGAAGTCCTCGGTGAAGCCTGAAAACGAGCGCACAGACACACGCTGAACTGTATGTCCGGCCTCGTCGCCGTCAAGTAGAGGAGGGAGCCGATCATGCTCCGGTACTCCTTCTGGTCCACTGGTTCTCCGTCTACATCCGCATCCAAAGCTGTAGTCGTACTCATCGGCGTAGTCATCGGCTTGGAGTCGCTCATGTCGAATTTCTTGAGGATGTCCTTGGTGTACTTGCTTTGGTGCACGAATGTCCCATCCTTGGTTTGCTTGATCTGCAGCCCGAGAAAGAACTGCAACTCTCCCATCATCGACATCTCAAATTCCCTGCTCATATCGTCTGCAAACTTGGCAACAAGATCATGAGAAGAGCCACCAAAAATGATATCATCCACGTAAATCTGAACGATTAAAAGATCTTTGCCATTTCTCAGCAAGAAGAGCGTCTTATCAACCTTTCCCATCACAAACCCCTTGCTAAGCAAGAACCCTCTCAACCTGCCATACCACGCTCTGGGTGCTTGCTTTAGGCCATATAAAGCTCGGTGGAGTTTGTACACTCGGTGTGGGTATCTCTCACTCTCAAAACCCGGGGGCTGCCTCACATACACTTCTTCCTCGATCACCCCATTCAAGAAGGCACTCTTCACATCCATTTGGTACAATTTGAACCCTTTAGCAACTGCAAATGCTAGAAGGATCCGAATTGCCTCCAAACGGGCAACAGGAGCAAATGTCTCCTCATAATCTATCCCCTCCTGCTGCGAAAACCCCTGAGCAACCAACCTCGCTTTGTTTCTCACAATCTCACCACTCTCATCCCTCTTGTTTTTGAACACCCACTTGGTTCCTATGGGATGGCAATTTGGAGGTGGTTCTACTAACTTCCACACCTGATTTCTCTCAAAGTTTTCAAGCTCTTCATGCATGGCATTGACCCAATCGGAATCAGATAAAGCGTGTCCAACATTTTTGGGCTCAAAAGACGCGACAAAAGCAGAATGAGCATAATGAGAGATGTTCTGTGACCTCGACCGTGTAGTGCGTTCATCCATGTTCCCGATGATCTTCGAAGGTGGATGATCCCTCTGTACCAGCCGGGGAGCTTCTCGCCTCGAGATTGCCTCCCCCTCAACATCAGCTTCCACTTGAACTCGATCTGGAGCGCGACTCGACGAAGGTGTAGCAGAAGGGCCGTCGTCGAACGTCGTGGTAGTAGTGGAAGTAGAAGGTACACGATCTCCACACGGTGCCTGAAATTCCTCATCATCTTCATCATCAGGCTGTTCTTCCTCAAAGATGGGCTGTCCCAAGTCATCAGTCACCTGCACACTCAAAAGCAGAAGAGCTACATGGAATGGTCTCGTCGAAGGTGACTTCGCAAGTCTCCATGATTTGGTTAGTTTCAAGATTGAGCACACGATATGCTCGAGAATGATTAGCATAACCAAGAAAAATTCCATCCATCGAACGAGACTCAAACTTGTCCAAATTTCCTTTCTTCAAGATGAAACACTTGCAACCAAAAACCCGAAAGTGACTCACACGGGGAGAACGACCATGGAAAAGCTCATAGCAAGTTTTCTTCTTGAAAGCACGAAGGAAAATCCGATTCGAAACATAACAAGCTGTGTTCACCGCTTCTGCCCAATACTTCCTAGGAGTCCTATGCTCATCTAGCATCGTCCTAGCCATCTCACAAAGTGTTCTATTCTTTCTCTCAACAACACCATTCTGACACGCAACATATGGCGAAGAGTATTGATGTTCGAGACCAAGATCACGACAGAAGGCATCAAAACGAGTGTTCTTAAATTCCGTACCATTGTCGCTACGTATAGCTCTCATGGCACCACCATTACTCTCGTTTTTCAACCTCAAAATCAGATCTCGAACAAAATCAAATGTCTCATCCTTCGACGCCAGAAAGAACACCCAAGCATACCGAGAAAAGTCATCAACAACCACAAGAACATACCACTTCCCACCAACTGAACGAACTCGAGCGGGGCCAACCAAATCCATGTGCAAAAGCTCCCCTGGACGCTCAGTCATAACATCTGTCAAAGGTGGGTGAGAAGCAGCAACCATTTTTCCATGCCTACAAGGTGCACAAACCAAATCTTTCTCGAACTTGAGCTTGGGCAATCCTCGGATAAGGTCAAGAGCACTCAAGCGTGTGAGTAGATCAAAGCTCACATGACCCAATCTCCTATGCCACTTCCAAAGCTCAGAAGAAGTACCAGCGATCAAACACCGTGAAGGACCAAAAGATCGAGAAAAATCAGCACGAAAAATCTGTCCCTCAGGAATGATCATACACACAAGGTCACCTCGAGAATCAAGAATTTTCGAATCACCACGCTTAAAGCGAACCTCATAACCCTCATCAAGAAGCTGAGAAACTGAGAGCAAATTGAAACCAAGATTCTTGACAAGTGCAACCCGCTTCAACATGAAAGTGTCGCTCACCTGAATAGCACCCTCGGACAACACTCTACCTCTACCCTTATCCCCGAAAGTGATGTACTGCCTGGACACCACCGGGGTGAGACTGGAGAACCACTTACCATTACCTGTCATATGTCTCGAGCAGCCAGAATCCATCAACCAAAAGTTCTCCAAGCCTCCCACCTGCACAATCAGAACCGAGAACGAGAATGAGCAAATGACTCGACACTGGGGTTAGCACAAAACGAGTCAAACCAGTGTCGGGCCATCTGCTCAAAAGAAGGGTTAGCAAAATCAACTCTACCGCGTGACACCCTCTCGTCTCTCACCATCGGACCTCTAGCACCACGCGGGGGAAAACGTGGCCTAGACTCTCTCCTAGCCTCAAAGCTACGGTCGAACCTCCCTGAACCAAACTGACCGCGAAACGGAGGCCGCCTAGCAAACTCACGAACAGCTGAAACACCACGACTAGCAACCACAGGAACTGTGCGCACAAAGGCGTCGCCTCTCAGCCAGGGTGAACGAGACACAGGCACACTACGAGAAGAGTAGTACCTGTCCCTGTTCCCCACCTCCTTCTCTCTTCTCACCTCCCTCTTCTTCCTCCAACAAAACTCCTCAAGGTGTCCATCCCTTCCACAATGCTCACAATGGAAGCGGACTGGCTTTGGCTTTGGGGTTTCTCTCGGCTGTGCCCTCTCTCTCGGCTGGTAAACCCCACTCCTCACAAAGGTCACTCTCCTCTGAAAGTTCTCTGACTTAGGTGGAAACTTGGGAGGATCTGGAGTGGTGTCAAGCTTGTTCAGCAGGTGGTTTGGTTTGGGTGTGAAGGTGTTCTTGAGAATGGTTTTTGGTGGGTTTGTGGGAATGTTTGCGGTGGAGCTCTCTGGATCTCTCTCTCTCTCACCACTACTCTCACCAACCTTCTCAGAACCAAGACCACAACCATCAGCTCTCTTGAAACTAGCAATCAACATCTTGAGCTGAGGCTCACGACCAGACAACCAACCCAAACACTGTCTCAGCTCATCATTCTCATCTTGCAATCTATTCACACACTGTTCTAGCTCAACATTCTTCAATGCAACAACATCACAAGCAGAACAGGAATTTGCAATAGGAGATTTAAGTTGTGCTTCAAGTGAACTAATCATGGTGCGTGATTCAAGCAACTGAGCATGCAAAGCAGGACAAGAAGTACAAGCACCTAGCAAAGATGACCTAGACTTCAACTCAGCAAGCTCAACTCTAGCACCCTCTAGTTCATCCAAGCAAGTCATGTGTTTCTCCTTAAGCACAACAAGATCAGCAATATGCACATCACAGAACGAGCATTCTACATCATCAGACACAAGAGGAGCATCTTTCAAAACAGCAATCTCAGACTCAAGCGAAGCTGCCCTCTCCCTAGACTCGCAAAGCAAAGACTCAAACTCCATGGCCTTCTTTCCAGTCTCAGAAAGCAAGGTCTCAAGCTCAGCCACTCTATCCTTGGACTCTCCTAGCAAGGACCTAAACTCCCTCTTTTCCTTGTTGGTCTTTCTAAGCACATCATCGCGGTTATCGACCAACTGCTCTAGCCTAGCAATCTCCTGACGCAAAGAGGTGGGATCTGTCAATACCTCATCCTCGGAGTCGGAGTCGGAGTCGTCCTTGCTCTTCACGGAGTCGTGCGCCATGGTGCAGTAGTCGACGGCGGCGAAGGAGATGCCGTTGAAGTTGCGGTTCAAGCTCTTCTTCTCCTTGCGGTGGCTGCGGCCTTCATCTTCACTGCTTGAGCTTGACGAGGTGTTGGTGGAGCTTGTGTCGATGTCGCTCGCATCTGCCACCATCGCTCGAGATCTGTGCTTCTTGTGTCCACCGTGCTTGTTCTTGGATCTTCTCTCGTCCTTGTTCTTCTGCTTGGAGCGGTACTCGTCCTTGGGACGGTGCTTGTGGTCGTCTCGCGGGCGGTGCTTGCGGTTGTAGTCGTTCTTGATCTCCTCGGGGCACTCGGCGATGAAGTGGCCCATCTTCCCGCATCTGTAGCACGTACTCCCGGCACGCCTCGAACCCTTGCGGTTCTGGTACATCCGCTCGAACCTCCTCGTGAGCAACGCGAGATCCTCCTCGCTCAGCACCTCATATTCTTCATCTGGAAGGGACACAAGAGAAGACAAAGCAAAGTGTCTAGGAGTGTTAGCATGTCCATATCCAGAGCCACCGACTAGAGCCAGACTATGGGGATCAGTCGGACTCTTAGCCTTGGCAAGCAACTGTCTATCCACCTCGGAAGACTTCAACTTCGAGAAAAGCTCATCAACAGAAAGAGTCTCATAGTTTGCCGACTCCATGATCGCCTCAACCTTGGCACCCCACACGGATCTATCAAGTGCTTGCAGGAGCTTGATAGCTCGGTCATGATCCGAGTATGGGAGCACGGTAATGTTGGCTTTCATGTTGTTGACAATAGACGTGAAACGCTGAAACAAAGCATCAACCGACTCTCCAGGCAAATGAGCGAAATTCTCATACTCTCTCCTGTACATCGAGAAAAGCCTAGCCTTGACATGGCTATCACCACCGTGGGCTACCTTGAGCTTCTGCCAGATCTGGCTAGCTAGGTCCTCGCCCAAAACACGCTCAAACTCCTCGGCAGACAAAGCACGGAACAAGTAGTCAACAGCTCGGGCATTCGCCTCAAATCTATCCTTTGCATCCTGGGCATCTAAGTTGGTGGGATTGACATAGTTTTCATCTTTCGTCACATCCCACAGCAACTTTCCTTTGCCTCGCAAGAAAGCGCCCATACGCGCAACCCAGTTCGGGTAGTTCTTCCCATCGAAGTGCGGAGGCCCGGAACCCCGATCTTGGTACGCCATCTTTGGATCTTAGACTGGTTAGAGTCACAAAGACCCGTAACCGGCTCTGATACCAATTGAAGGACCGAAACGGCGACCAGAGAGGGGGGGAGTGAATGGGAGCCGATAAAAAATCTTTCCAACCGATCCGGCTATTCTCCCAAAACAACTCCGAAACCTCCGAGAGCAATCTTGCCAAGATCACGTAGCCACTGTCAAGCTACTGACCCTAGGAACAAGAAACGAGCAGCGGAACTCGAACCAATCGAAACGAACACCAAAACGACCCGAAACGCGGCTCGATCTAACACACCCAGAGGGGGGCGGTTAAACCGGCCAGGGGGGCGGTTAAACCGCCCGGGCCTGGGTGGCTCGGGAAAAAGTCAAAACAAAAGTGGATCTCCCAGACCGCTTGAGCTCTTGAGGCGAGATTTTGGTCAGATGATCTAGACCCCCAGTGGAGTGTTTTCCCAAAAGATCTCGGCCTCTAACTCAGTACAACTCCCGGAATCGCAGATCTCGCGAAGAACACCATGACCTCTAGTTCATCCCGAAAATCTCAAATCCAGAGCGATTCTCGGAGTTTGGGGGCAAAGGATCACCAGCAAAAGAGGCACAAGGCACTCATACGTGAATCCCCCAAAGAAATCCGAGAGAAAATGCCCTAGAACAAGAAGAACGAAAATCCCCCAAAAATAGCTCCGAAAATACCCACAAAATGGAAAAAGGAAAGGGAGCTCGGGAAATCAAATCATGGCACAAAGATGAGCAGCACAAACTCAATCACATAACCATGAATTCACCTATACAAACTAGGAATGATTCGAAGTAGTTCTAGGTGGAGGGGATGAAGGGGAAAACAAGTTCAAAGTAAAACCTAAAGAGATAACTAGAGAGATAACAGCCACCAGCCCTGAAGGGGCCTATTAGTAGTCCAAGTGGTGGTGTCCTAAAGACTAAACTACCCCTAAGTGATACATACCCCTCAGGGGCAAATTTGACATTTTGATCTCAGATATTTTCCGGCTCGGGCACCTTCCACTGCAAGCTAGCTTCCCTCCGACGCAAGCCTTGCAGTCACGCCGCGTGTCCTCCGGATCGAAGCTCCTCGACGCCGTTCTTGGGCCAGCCCAGGGGGGGCGGTTAAACCGGCCCTGGGGGGCGTTAAACCGCCCCTGTCAGCCCACACGGCCCAGCTGCCCAAGTTCGCCTCGTTGAGTCCTCGGTCCTTGGTTTTGAGGCCCAAACCAAGGGAAACCGTCTACCGATGATTTTGTGGCCAAATCACCAAACCCCGCGCGCAAACTTCGGTCGTTAGCCGCCACCTTGCGCCGGCTTCTCGTCCGCGTACGAGCTTCGGTTGTGAGCCGCTACCTCGCACCGGAACCACGTCCCCTTGCTCGTTCTTGCCAGCATGCGAACCGCACTTGATCCACCGGCCATCGGGTCCCTCGAACCAAGCCTACTTGTCTCTCCGCTCCTCGGAGGCCGCCATGGCTAAGACCTTTCGCGCCTGTTCTTCACCTGCACCAATGCAACCAAGCCGCATTCTACACCTGCAATACTTGAGCCAAGGGAAACGTCAATCCGCACCACGTTGTCAATCACTCATCACACCAGGAAGCGACCATCCACCGGTCCTCGGACACACTGGGTCCTCAGGCGTCGAGACGGACCGGGCTCAGGAGCGACCGTGGTTGCTCTACCCTGCATCTGGTGAACCTGGACGGAGGCGGCCTGCATGAGAGCCCTTACCTTTTCCAGGCCTGGAGTGCTGGGTGGCAGCCGACTGATTTCCTCGTTGATGGTGACGAGGTTCTCGACTGGCGTCTCGTAGACGTCGTATCCGTTGAACTCGAACATGCCGTCGCGCATCAAGTTCCAGGTGCTCCTCCTGTCGTGCCGATCCCGTTGACGACGATGATCATCAGAGCGTGGTTCCTGGAGTCGAGCGGTGCCAGATCCTGATGCGGTGGCTCCGTGTGGTCGTGCGACTCTGCGAGTCGCCCGACTGGCGTTGCGTCCTCGACGCTGGTCCCTGGCTTCAGTCGTCTCCTCAGCCGGAGTGACCTCGTCTTCTGAGACAGGGTTGGGCGGCGTCGCAGGCGCCACCATATAGCAGTATGACCCGACTCCTTCTTGCGCGAGGTAGTCTTCCTCGGACTCAGGAGAAGTCGGATGTGGGCGTATAACGCTCCAAGCTACTCGGAGTTTGTTCTCCGGGTGATCCTAGCAGTTCTGGCTCCGTAGAGGCGTCAGACACTGTGTAACCTTCCGGCAGGTCGTCCAGGATTGAGGGTCCCTGTGGGTTTAACTCATAGGAGTCGCTCCCAGAGAGGGAATCATCCGCCTGGACGATGTCCTTAATCTTCTGCTTCTGAGCAAGCGCGCAAAAGCCGGGGGTCTGGACGGTGATGACCTCAGGGCTCTGGACGCGCGTCGGTTGAGCGTTCACGCTCTGAGATGACTCGGCGACGCGACTCTCAGGAGCCAGATCGGAACCGAGTGATTGTAGATCTGTTCCCGACTGGTTGGGCCTCGCGTTTTGCGATGGACTCAGCGGGGTAGAACCGGCACGATCAGATGCGATCGGACCGGATTGGGCCGTGACGGCCGAAGTCGGCGCCAGAGAGGAGACCTCCGTGGTGACCGTAGCTCCTGCCGCTTGGGTATCCAAGGCGGCGGTGGTGACGTCCCCGAACTGGATCTCGAATCCGTCGACGTCCGGGAGATTGCAGCTGTCCAAGATCTTGACACGATCCATCAAGCTTACCAGATTTATCTCGGCGATATCCCCTACCTGGCGCGCCACTGTCGGTGATATTATCTCCGGCAGTCTTCCACGGGGTAGCCCACGGAAGTGATTTGTATTGCAGGGAAGATCGCAAAGATCGGAAGCAAGATGGTTAGGATGGACAGACACAGGGGTTTATACAGGTTCGGGCCGTCGACTTGACGTAATACCCTACGTCCTGTTTTGGGGTATTGTATTGCGTGGATTTCGCTATGAGTTGAGATGTGGTAAGTTTCGATGTTTTGGAGGGGGTCCCTGCCCGCCTTATATATCGGGGGGCAGGGTTACAAGTCGGTTTGTAGCCGATCCTATCTCTAAGAATCCTTTCCTTTTTTACAATAATTCCTATTCTAACTAGAACTTCTCCTTCCAGATCCTTCCTCCGTGCGCCGACTTATCCCCCACGTCTTCAGGTCCAGAACAATGAGCTGGGCCGCCCCCTTTTGGTGGGCTGCCAGGCTTGCTCGTGAGGTACCCGGGTACTATACCCCCCACAGCATGTTTTCGAAGCTTGCATTTATATTTCAATTGTGCATTAGGAAGCATATAAAAAAATTCAGCCAAACTTCAGGCCGGCCGGCCCCACCTAGGCTGGCCGGCCCCACTTGTCAATTGCAGTGGCCAGATCACAGCAAGCAAGGAACAAGAACATGTGGGAGGACACGACACGAGAGGATGGAGGAAATTTGGCACAACACTAGGCCGAACGGCCCCAGCCAGGCCGGCCGGCCTCTCGCCACCGTTGATGTCCCATCCTCACCTACCAGAGCATCAAGCACAGGGCAGTGACCACCGACGCACGGTATGGAGACGACCGGCGCCATGTGCAGGCCGATCGGCCTGCCTCAGGCCGGCCGGCCTCCCCCTGCTGCGCCTCTATAAATACCAGTGCCCAGCTCTGAAGGAAGATGCCCCAAGCACAGGTATGCGTGCATCCTGCTCAATTCCCTTCTCCCTCGCTTAAATTTCGAAATTCTCTAAGTAAGGTTAGAGTTTAAACCACAAGGAAATTCTGCTAAAATCCATTCTTGAATCCTTGTGAGAACAAACCCCTGCCGATTGAACGAGAACGTTTGTGGTGGTTGTTACCCCACAAGAACGACTAACCGAGTTGTGGTGATTAATCTCCCACAAGAACGCCTAACATCTGACTGTCTAACCCTTGATTTCCTTCGGGTATTGTGAGACTAATCTTTTGCAGGAATCATGTGGACTAAGGCACGTGGAGTCGTGACCAAGCTCACCTCTTCGAGCTCTCGCCGCTCTCGGGGATCATCTACTTCCCGGGATACTATGTCTGTCGACTCAACTCGACACGACACAGAGTCCCAGGAGGAGGAGGTGCCGAGGAACAGGCTCCACATCAGGATCATGACTCGGGTCGAGCACATCGTTGCTCGGACCGAAGACGAGAGAACGGTACTGGACCAGCTCCAGAACCGCTACTTCACACATGCCAAGTACTTCGACCCCATGCTGCTGATCAAGACCGGTCTCGGAGGAGACATGGAACGGGCATTCAACAATGCCGGATGGCAAAACTTCTACCCCGTCACGGAAACAGGTTCGCACTTTCTTACTATGGAGTTTTTGATGAGTTTGAAAATCGAAGTTCGTCCCAACGAGACAAACATTTGCTTTCGATTTTTCAATGAGTATTTTGTTTTGACCCCGAAACAACTCAGTGAGGCTCTTGGTTTCAACAAGAGATGCATCATTGATGCCTCATGATGGGATAGCATCACAGGGGAGCCATCCTCGGGGAAAAATAGCATTACTGCCATCCACAACCCCACTCTTCGTTTCCTGGCGAAGTGGATCGCTATGGTGGTCCACCCGCGCGCTGATTTGCGTCTTTGCCTCTTGCCTGATTTAGAGTGCCTGTATGCCATGGTCAAGAAAATTCGCTTTTCTCCGGTCATGGGCATGCTTGAGAACTGGCAGAGGTTAGTCAGTGGCCGAGCCACAATTGACATAACCTCACTAGTCACACGCATCGCCAACCATGTTGGTGCTTTGCAGGGCGCTCAAGTCACCTTCCTTCCAGCTACACAAGAATATCAGTACTGCATTGGTTTAGACCATTTCATCCAGGGTCACTTGATGCGCGAGGGCCCTGGCCATACTCTTTTCATGTGCTATCCTGGTTTCATCGATGAAGTTGAGCTTCCATGCCCAGCTTTGTCGCTGAGATCAGCGAGAAGTCTAACCATGCAACTCAGAAGGAGGGAACCCGCTCGCCACAGTGTTGCAGGCCCTGCAACACGTGGCAGGCGGGCCAGGCCTGATGACGAAGCCAGAACTTCTGCCGCGCCACAGCACGAGTACCGCTACCAGCAGCAGCCCGAGTACGACTACCAGCAGCAGCCCGAGTACGACTACCAGCAGCCGACAGAGAACCCCACGGCCAACATGAACTTTGAGGAAGCATTCGACTACCACCAAGGAACAGCAGGCTACGGGCCGCAGGTCGGACCATCCGCCTCCGCCAGGTATGACTACGAGAACCCGGTTTCCCGGGGGATCGCTAATCTTAATACCAGGATGGAGACGATGATGCTGCAACAACAGCAACTCAGAGATGCAGTTGCACACAACACTGATCTCACGCAGCAGAACTGGGGTATGACCACATCCCTCCAGACCGACATCCACGGCTTCTTCGACTACATGCACTACCACCCCAACCAGAACTACCAGTGAGCTTCATCGAAGCTTGGGGGAGTCGCAGGTATGTCGAAAGCCGTTACCGTTTGCCTTACCGTTGCCTTGCCGTTTGCATTGCCATTGCCATTTGCCTTGCCTTGCCTTGCCGTGCCATGATGAAATGCTAAAAAAAATAAAATAAAAACAAAATAAAATAAAAGCTCCAAAAGATGTCTTTATGTATGGAACTATGGTTGAGAACCTCTGGAATGATGAATAGTTGCTCTGTTTATGCCCTCTAAGTGCCTCGTACTTAATCCTTTACTCTTGAGTATTTGAGTTCGTTGGCATTTAAGGATCCGCCATGATAAAACTGTGGGAGCAAGAGCACTTGTTCATTGTTTAAGTTATTGTGAGTTTTGATATGGTTTGTTTCGAGGTATAACTGCATGCTTAGTAAGGAACCTCTCGGAAGTTTTTATAAAATGTTACATGGTGAATCTTCCTCGATGGTTTAAATGTCCTATCCAGAGCCTAAACAGTTATATATTTGTTGAAACTACCATATGCTATCTTGAGTTGCTTTGAGTCTTGTCGAATGGTGAAGTCCGCTTGCTAGAAGGTACTTGACATTCACCGGTCTTCCCATCCACCTCAGCCTCAAAATGTCCGACTAGTCAAAGTCCCACTCCGGGGTTGACGTCCACCGTCGATGACATACACTCACCTCATCACAAAGCTCACCCCAAAAGGTCCTCAACTACTCCATACAAAGCTGAATCCCTCTCTGTTACCAAAGTAAGAGAAGAGATGTATTCAAAAAAAAAATTGGAGACAAATGCTCCATCTGAAAAAAAAGAAAGAAACATCTCAAAAATATGAGAGAGAAACAATAAGGAGTCCAAACACCTTTGAACATTACACCTTCTCCCTCTCCATTCAAACCCCATGAATTCCAAAGACCGGAATTTGACGAGTACCATCGCTCGCGGACCACTCTTCGACTCGACAACAGAAGTAACCAAGGTATGCCACTCTTACCCTACCTACAACTCCACTTCAGCCTTAGTATAGGGAAACATTGGTCAATCCCGACCAAGAGTGAGGATTAAAACACCTTGAGTGACTCGAGAGTACCATCGGGGAATGAATCAACCATCTTTTGAAAAATTCATATCTCCGAGATGGAACCTGAAAAGTTGCAGGAAATACTTTAGAGAGGACCGTTCAAGCTCTCAATAGCCCAAAACGTGAATCAATGCAGCCCCACGTGGAACCATGGTATGAGTTCTCTTTTATGCCAACTTATTCAAGTGATTCGTTGGAGTTTTGGCTTAAGCACAGAGTACTTTAAGAGTATAAACATTGAAGCAACTCCTGACCTATCGAACCTAGAGTTTTAGCCTTGCTCGAGGACGAGCAAGAGTCTAAGCTTGGGGGTGTGTTGACGGCTATTATAACTTCGTAGTCACCGTCAACATTTTGGTAAAATGAGGATGATCATACCATATTCCATACATAAAAGTATTTTTATTGACAAATTCCACAAGTTTTGGATGAGTTGTGCTTGCAGAATGAACCAGGAGAAACAAGGGCCAAACCTGGCACAGGGCCAGGCCGGCCGGCCTAGGCCAGGCCGACCGGCCTCCCCTGGCCAGGTCTGGCCATGTCATTGATCCACAAGCCATGCCAAGTGCCCAGGATGATCAAGCACCGTGCAAACAACGTCGGTTTGATCCAAGGACCCGGAAGGCCTAGAGGTGAAAGCACATGGATTGAAGGGGCCCACATCCTAGGATTCTCGGACAAGCTTCAACTAAACGCAACTGTTACCGACCTTGGGAGAGAATCAGGACCGTTCCTGTAGAGGACGGTGCCAAGTGGCACCAGGACCAGGCCGGCCGGCCTAGCCCAGGCCGGCCGGCCTCCCTCTGTGGCCGCCACGTCTCCTCCTTCGCGTGAAGCCTAAGCAGAGCCTTGGCGTGCTAATGACGCTGACATCCACCCCCTGGAGGCTATAAAAGGAAGCTCATTCACCTTGGGAACACACACACCACATATCTCAAGTCTTTACTTGAAGGGAGCTCTAGTATCTTTTTCATTTCTTAGATTAGGATTAGAGTTGGGAGTAGAGTCGAGTCGAGCTTAGCTCGGATCTTCGGAGTCTTCGGAGTTCTGGTAAAGCTCTTGTATCCTTTCCTTCTTTTGAAGAGTTTATTTATATAATTACTTTCTTAATTCAGAGCTTAAGTTATCTTTTATATTTCTCTCTTGCTCTTCTTTAAGAGTAAAGATCTTGCTCTCTTTAGAGCAAAGTCCTTTTCCCCTTTAGTTTTAGTGTAGAGTTTAGTTTAGCTCTACCGGGTTTTATCTCGCGGGTTTGCTCGCCTTGACCGGGCCGTAAGACGCCTTAGGGAAGACGGGGATTTCTCTTGACAGGCCTCAAGAGAAATCTTAATCATCGAGTGCAGACGTGGTGTCTGGCTTGTTGATTAACTAGGAAGTCTGTGCACCCCACGGTACTGCAGTGGTAGGCGGCAGGTGGTGACAGCCCTGTCCGTCCTTCGTAGTCCACCACGTTCGGGTGTATTCATAATAGTAGTGCTGAGCCCGGAGAACCCCCTCTCTCACCCCGTTCTGAGGTTCTCCCGTTATAGCCGTCGAAGCGAGCTCTGTTCCCGGTATCTAAGCTAGGGTCTAGGCTAAGGCTAGAGTGCCTTTTGCTCTGAATTAGAAAGAGTCTAGGTCCGGTTTCTCCCAACGTCTTTCCTTTTCTTTAGAAATAGGTGCTCCGTGTGTCGCTGGTCTTTCAGACCTTCTATCCGGTCATTAACTTGACCATTATCCACCCAAACCTAGAGTTTGTGCCCCTGGGTTTGTGGCTTGATATTTCTGGCAAGATATATCATTTCATTCTTCAATACACTTTAACCATCTACTTCCCTGCGGAAATATAAATACGATACCCTGGGGTAACTCCCACGGTGAAGTGCTACAACGAGATATATTCTGTGCGCTTGCAGAATTAATTTTGCATACAACGACATATATCTACACGCTCTTGAGCGTTGCTAAAACGTGACGCTAAGGAGTGCCAACATGGGGCTAGCTTCGTCATGTTGACGATGTAGTCCTGAAGTTGGCAAAATGCTTGGCTCTGCTCTGGTCCCCATTGGAATTTGTCTGAGCCCCGGAGTACTTTGAAGAATGGTGGGCTGCGCTCTGCTGAGCAGGATATGAAGCGGTTGAGTGCTGCGATTCTTCCCGTGAGTTTCTGGACTTCCTTTATTGACCGTGGCTCTTGCATTTCTGTTATTGCTCTTATTTTGTCAGGGTTGGCTTCTATGCCTTTGTTGGATACCAAGCATCCCATGATTTTTCCTTTCTGCACCCTGAAAACACATTTTTCTGGGTTTAGCTTGAGCTTTGCTTGCCTTAGGCGGGCGAATGTCTCTGCGAGATCTGCTATGTGATCGGACCTGATCTTGCTTGCCACTATTATGTCATCGACATATGCAATTAGGTTTCTATTGATCTGGGGGCCCAAAACCTCTGCTATCATCTTGCAGAATGTGGTGCCTAAGTTTTTTAGCCCTTCTGGCATTCGGACAAAGCAATAGATTCCGAATGGAGTGATGAAACTCGTTTTCTCCTCATTTGAGACTCGCATCCAGATCTAGTGGTAACCTGAGAATAGGTCAAGCAATGACAGCATCTCACTACTGGCGGCCGTATCCACCAGTTTGTCGACTCTTGGCAGGGGGTAGTCGCTCTTTGGGCAGGCTTTGTTGAGTTCTGTGAAGTCGAGACACATTCTCCATTTTCCATTCTTCTTCTTTACTGGGACAATGTTACACAGCCATTCTGGGTACTCGACCTTTCGTATGACGCCTGCGTCTAGTAATCTGTTTACCTCCGCTCTCATTGCCTCCATTCTTTCGTCAGACGTTTTCCTCAGCTTCTGCTTCTTTGGTTTCGAATTTGGCTTCACCTTGAGTTTGTGTTCTATGATGTTTCTGGCAACCCCTGTCAATTCATCTGCTGTCCATGCGAAGACATCTTTGTTGTCTCTCAGGAAGGTGATCAAGTTGGTTTCTTCTATGGGATCAAGGTTTGCTCCTATGATCACTGATCGATCAAGGACATTCGGATCCAGGAGCACTTTTCTTGGTGTCCTCGTTGGGACTGGCTTCGTTCTTTTCTCTATCTCTTTGCTTCTCCTTGAATGGTGGCAGGCTTGGCTCTTCTGATTGCAGGAGGTGCACGTTTCTCTGTCCTGGTGTTGATGCTTTCTCGATGCTTCTGCTGGACCCCTGGTTCCCATAAACTGTTATGACTCCCTTTTCTGCTGGTATCTTCATACAGAGGTAGAGTTGGCTTATGACTGCCTCAAACTTGTTGATTGTTCCTCTACCGAAGATTGCCTGGTATGGGTACCAGATATCGACCACATCAAATGTGATGTGTTCTGTTCTTGCATTTGACATGTTTCCAAACGAGACTGGCAAGGTGATTTTGCCCAATGCCTTAATGCTTTTGGTTGCTCCGAACCCGTATAGTGGCGTGTCAGACGGTTGGAGCATGCTCTTGGTCAGATTCATTTGCTCGAAAGCGCCCAAGAATAGAATATCTGCTGAAGAGCCGGTGTCTACAAGTATTTTCTCTATAGTCCATCTTGCGATATTGGCTTCGATGACCATTGGGTCGATGTGCGGATAGTTTTGAAGCCGGATGTCGGCTTCGGAGAATGTGATTGGTATGTGAGACCAGGAGGTTTTTGCGACCTTGCTGTCTGTCAAAACCACATTTACTTCCCTAAAGTAGTTTCTGCGCTGCTTCTTGGTTTCAAATTCTAGAGAGGAGCCTCCAGTTATGGGTGCTATGATGTCATAACTGGGCAATGGTTCTGGGTTTGTGTTATTGTCTTGATTGTTTTCTTGCTTTGGTGGGTTGGGCGGCGGTGGTGGTAAATGCAGCTGCGGCTGGATTGGTGGTGGCGCCAACATTGGATGGCTTGCTGTGGCTCTTTGCATTGCTTGGTTTTGATGAGGTTGCTGCTGCAATGCATGCTGGTAGTGAGCACTCTGCTGGTACGGCGCTTGGTAGGTGTGGTGGTGCTGCGGCCACTGTTGCTGGGGTTGCCTTGAGTTGGAGGTCTGCCAACTTGGTTGCGAATGCCACTGGCTCGTGGTGTGGGCTACCATTTTGGCTTTTCTTTCTTCTTCCACCAGGTGGTCGACTCTTAGCTTGTTTGGGCACCTTTTGGACCCATGCTCGTTATTCATCCCATGCCACATGCAGTACCATTGCTTTTTCTCGCCATCTCCTCTTCCGCGGCCGCGCCCTCTACCGCGGCCGCGGTTGGATCTTCCGTCTCTTTGGGGGGCCTGGCCTCCTGACTGATTCGTCAAGCTAGATGGTTCATTCTCTAGCTGTTGGTCTTGGTGGTCTTGACTGATGTTGAATAATGTGCGAGTTGGGGGAGGGCCGATCAAATGCTGATGGTTTCTTTGGTGGCTATCTTGCTTGGATTGGTGCCAGTTGTTATCTCTTTGGGCTGCCTACTTCGCTGCGTATTTCTGTGCTTGCTGCTCCTCGTGACCAATTTTGTAGTCATTGTCTGACCGTGAGTACTTCTCTAGTTCTTCGTATAGCTTGGCCATCGTCTTAGGGGTCTCTCTGATCAGATGAGCTCTGCATTGCCCATACTTTAGGCCCATGATTGCGTAGTTGATGGCTACGGCGTCGTCCACTGCTGGGGCTCTTCTTCTAAGATTTACGAATCTCTGGAAGTAGGCTTGCAGTGGTTCTTTCTCCTTTTGCTTGCAGTTTGCGAGCTCGACTTCTGTGATGGTTGGCCTGTGAAATCCTTGGAGGGTTGCCAGGACCCTCTCCCGCAGCTCGTCCCACGAATGGATGCAGTTTGGCTTTAGTGTGGTGTACCACTGCAGTGCCATGTCATCCAGAGCTATGATGAACGACTTGGCCAGTACTATATCATCGCCCCCTGCCGATTGTATTGCTGCTTCATAGCTCATCAGGAATTGCTTGGGATTGGAATGCCCATCGAATCTTGGTAGGGTGACCGCCCTATAGTGCGGTGGCCAGGGTGCTACTTGCAGCTCTCTTGATAGTGGGGATGTAGGGTCACATGGTCTGCTTGTCAGGACTCGTATCCTGGAGCTGAGATTCATTTGGTCTGACCCTTGGTGATTCGCTGCATGGTGGCTAGTTTGCGGTTGCCTCTGTTCTCCAAGGCCGCGATGGTGTGCTGGGAGTTGCTGTGGTGGATAAGCGGGATTCTGAATGAGATTGGTTGCCATGGCTGGAGGGTGGGGCTGTGTTGCTTGCAGTTGCCCTAGCTCTTTTTGGAGGTTTGAGAACTCTTGTCTGGCGCGAGCGATCTGCTCCTGCACATAGTTGCTTGTCTGTTTAGATCTTTGCGAGGCTAGGTTGTCTCGAAGCTGTCTCAGGCTTTGCAGCTCTTCTTGCAATCTTGCTAATTCGACCTCTTCTGGGGTCGCTTGGTTGCTTGGGTGGGTTGCTGCATTTGCGCTTGGCAATGTTGCCAGCGCCGGATCCCGCGGTGCCGAAGCGGTTTGGGTGGCCTGCTGGCCTGGGTTTTGCGCGGGATCAACGGCGGCTTCATTGGAGGCTCGGTTGGTAGTGCGGCTTGAGTTTTTGGTGGTTCGCTTCTTGGGAGGCATTGTGGGCTTTACTCGAGTCACACAAATGGTGGGCGCCTCGTGTTGGTCCTGGAGCGAGCTCGAGAACCAAGCACGAAAGTAAAACAAACAGCGAGAGAGGCGGAGGGAAATTCACTGCTGTAGCAATTGGCCAAAATCAGAACCCTTACAAAGTGGTACGCCCTCTCTTTTTATAGGGAGACGAGGGGTCACTTCCTCAGTCACACATACCTTTTCTACCCCTACCTGCTACAATTATACTGAGAATATTCTACTTTATCGGATACAAATGGGATTTTACATGAGGAAGCCAACTTCAACTTGTACTCGTCAACGCATGCCCCGAGTAGCTTCCGAGGACTTGGCGCCTTGGCTGGGCTCCGCACACTGAGCCGCTCGTTGTCCCTCTCGTAAACCTGTCTTCAAATGGCCATATACCAACATGAGATCGTTGGTGCCCTGAGGCAAATTAGATGCCCCTTGGTTGAACGTTCCGGGCCGAATTATGGCCCGATTCGGTCCGAACGCCCGGTTGAGTCGCTTCTCTAGTCGCCGAGCGCAACGAATCGAATCACGGGCTGATTCGGTTTGTGCGCCTGTTCGAGTTTCATCTCAGGTCGCCAAGTACGACGAACCGTGCACCTCTTCGAGTCACGCCTTCGATCACGAGGTGTTCCGAAACGAGACATGACCCGATTCGACCCGCGCGCCAGTCGGTGAAAAACGAATAACAGATCGACTCGGTCCTCTGAACCATGGGCTGATTCGAATCAGATCTTAGCGCAACGAGTAAGTGGTGGAGTTTGCCTGATGCGCGTCCCAACATCTCACAATACCCGAAGGAAATCAGAGGTTAGGCAGTCAGAAGTTAGGCGTTCTTGTGGGAGATTAATCACCACAACTCGGTTAGTCGTTCTTGTGGGGTAAGAACCACCACAAACGTTCTCGTTCAACCTTCAGGGGTTCGTTCACACAAGAATTCAAGGATGGATTTTAGCAGAATTTTCTTATGGTTCAAACTCTAACCTTGTTTAGAGATTTTCGAAATTGAGAGCAAGAGAGAAGTGCAGAGCTAGAGATGTTTGCATACCTGCACTTGGGGCGACTTCCTCAGCGTGCTAGTCTCTGGAATTTATAGAGGCGAGGCAGGGGGAGGCCGGCCGGCCTGAGGCAGGCCGATCAGCCCGCACATGGTGCCGGTCGTGCCCATCCTGCTGTCGGTGGTCATGCTGCTGTTCTTGGTGCTGTTGGTAGGTGAATACGCGACAGCAACGGTGGAGAGAGGCCGGCCGGCCTGGGTGGAGCCGAGTGGCCTGGGTTGCTGCCCAGTTTTCTCCATCTCTCTCCTGTCATGCCCATGCATGATTGCTTGCTACTTGCTGCTGTGATTTGGCCATAGGGATTGACAACTGGGGCCGGCCGACCTAGGTGTGGTCGGCCTGCCTAGAATTTGGCCGAATTTTTTTCTTTTTTTATATGCTAATGCATAAATAGAATATGAATGCAAATTTTCGAAATTTAAATATGCTTTGCTGAATGAAAAGAATTGAAATGCAATGAAAAGAAAAACCTATTCTATATGCAATGCATGGATACATACCGTATACTGTTGACGGCCATTACAACCCAGTTTTGACCGTCAACAATTCGGTGAAATGAGGATGATCATACCATGTTACATGCATAAAAGTGTTTATACTAGCAAATTCCATAAGTTTTGGATGAGTTATGGTTGCAGGATAAAACAGGTAAAACAGGGGCCAAACCTGGCACAGAGCCAGGCCGGCCGGCCTAGCCTAGGCCGACTGGCCTCCCCTAGCCAGGTCTTGCCACGTCACTGATCCACAAGCTCAAGCAAATACCCAGGATCATCAAGCACCGTGCAATCAACGTCGGTTTGATCCAAGGACCCGAAAGGCCTAGAGTGCAAGACACATGGATTAGAGGGCCCACAACATCGGATTCTTGGACAACCTCAACTGAACGCAACCATTACCGACCTCAGGAAGCAATCAGGAGCGTCCAAGATGAAGGCGGTGGCTAGGGGCGCCAGGTGTAGGCCGATCGGCCTACACCAGGCCGGCCGGCCTCCTGTTGCAACTCCACGCTACCAGCTTCAGCGTGGAGGTTAAGCAGGTGGTTGGCGTGACGGTTAAGCTGGCTACCGACCTTGGGAGGCTATAAAAGGCCACCTCCTCTTCAACCCAAGACACACACCACACTTCTCAAGTCTTTACTTGAAGGGAGCTCTTGTATCTTTTCCATTTCTTAGATTAGGATTAGAGTTGGGAGTAGAGTCGAGTCGAGCTTCGCTCGGATCTTCAGAGTCTTCGGAGTTCTGGTAAAGCTCTTGTATCCTTTACTTCTTTTTGAAGAGTTTATCATAACAATACTATCTTATTCAGAGCTTAAGTTATCTTTCATATTTATTTCTTGCTCTTTCTTAGAGTAAAGTTCTTAGCTCTTTCCAGAGTTAAGTTTTGTCTTCCTTTAGTTTTAGTGTAGAGTTTAGTTTTAGCTCTACCGGGTTTTATCTCACAGGTTTGCTCGCCTTGACCAGGCCGTAAGACGCCTTAGGGAAGACGGGGATTTCTCTTGACAGGCCTCAAGAGAAATCTTAATCTTCGAGTGCAGACGTGGTGTCTGGCTTGTTGATTAACTAGGAAGTGTGTTGCACCCCACGGAACTGCAGTGGTAGGCGGCAGGTGGTGACAGCCTTGTCCGTCCTTCGTAGTCCATCACGTTCGGGTGTATTCATAACAGTAGTGCTGAGCCCGGAGAACGCCCTCTCTCACTCCGTTCTGAGGTTCTCCCGTTCTAGCCGTCAAAGCGAGCTCTGTCCCCGGTATCTAAGCTAGAGTCTAGGCTAAGGCTAGAGTGTCTTTTGCTCTGAGTTAGGAAGTATCTAAGTCCGGTCTCTCCCAACATCTTTCCTTTTCTATAGACTTAGGAGCTTTTGTGTGTCGCTGGTCTTTCAGACCTTCTATCCGGTCATTCATTTGACCATTATCCCTCAAACCTAGAGTTTGTACCCTTGGGTTTTTGGCTTGATATTTCTGGCAAGATTTATCATATCATTCTTCAATACACATTAACCATCTGCTTACCTACGGAAATATAAATACGATAGCCTGGGATAACTCCCGAGGTGAAGTGCTACAACAAGATATATTCTGTGCGCTTAGAATCCATTTTGCATACAACGACATATATCTTCGCGCTCTTGAGCGTTGCTAAAAACGTGACGCTAAGGAGTGCTAACATATACCTTACGGCGAGGGCTCAAGTTTTTCGTCCTGAGCGGAACTCTCCGAATCTTTGTTCGGGACTTCTTTCACCCGCCATTCCTTTCGGACGGGACGGGGCTTGGATTCAACCTCCTTATCGCGCTTCGCTTATTCTTCCAGCGCTTTGGTTCTCGATATCCTTCGCCGTGCATGATAGCGGTCATGTCTCTTCTTTTGCGGCGGCGAAGGCTTCCACCATCTTCATGAGTGTTTCTACGCTTGGCATAATGGGCTTTCGGAGTACAATTTCTCCGACCATATTGACTTGCTGGGGATCTCTTTAGGACAGAAGGAGAAATTTTCGGTTCCTTCGTTGATCCTGAGTTGAATGGTCCCATTTCCCACGTCGATGTTTGCATTCGCATTGCTTAAGAATGGTCTCCCAAGAATAACAGAGTTCGTTGCTTCGGCCTCCATGTCAAGAACGATGAAATCCACAGGGATGAAGAAATCCCTGATCTTGACCGGAACATTCTCTGCGACTCCATGGGGGTAGCGGATCGATTGATCTGCTAGCTGCAAACACATGGGTGTAGAGACAAGTGATATATGTTTAAGGTGGTCGAAGACTACCTTAGGCATTACGCTGACGCTCGCCCCCAAGTCACATAGGGCGTTGTCAAAATCATGGCCTCCAATTGAGCATGATATTGTGGGGCAGCCAGGATCTTTCTTCTTAAGGTGAGGCCCGAGTATAGCAGAGCTGCATTCCTCGGTCAGCTGTACCGTCTCCCTTGTGGGTAGAGTCCGCTTATTGCTAAGTATATCCTTGATATACTTGGCATATGTCGGGACCTGCAAAGCATAAGAAGTGGCATATTGATGTATACCTTCTTGATTACCTCGACGAACTTGTCAAATTGTTCGTCGGCCACGGGCCTTCTCCTCCGTTTCGGGAACGGGAGGAAAGTGGGATCTCGGCTGTCGCTTGAGGCTTGTGGTGCCTCGTTCCCCTCCTTTGAGACAGGGATGGTTTCCTCGTCGTCTTCCTCTTCGGCGGCCGGCTCAACGTGGCTAGCTTCCTTCTGTCGGGTACCTGCATCTTGACGATTATGTGGATCCCGCGTGGACTTGCTAGTCCGCGTGGTCACCGCACTAACATTTTCCTTACAAGGAACCTCCGGTTGCCCGGGTAGCATTCCCGCATTTGGGTTACGACAAGATGCAGCCAGCTAAGCCACTTGAGTTTCAATCATTTTGTTGAAGCTCAGCTGGTTCTTAACGACAGAATTAAAAGCTTCTATCGAGAGGCCATCGACTCCATAACTTTATCATTAGCAAGAAATTTCTTGCTAATGCTATCGTTAATTTGTTTTTGTCCATACCAGATGTCCTTTAACGGCGGTTGAAAATCATTGTTAGAGCCATTACCTTGCTGTTGGCCGAACGGAAAATTGGGCTTGGAATTCCAACCTTGTTGAGGACAGAAGCCTGAATTATTGTTATTCCTAATGAAATAGGCTTCTTCTTGTGTCGCCTGGGCAATTGTCGCTCGAGTGTCCTGCTTCTCCACACGTTTCACACGTGATTCTCTCCTCTATAATTTGATTCATCTCCTTGCTAGGAGATTCCATCTTCTTTAAGAGGAGGTCCATCTTAGCGGCCAGCATATCGACAGAGTCAATTTGATGTACTCCCTTGGTGCGGGGAGCTTGTCTTTCTCCTATCCAACTCTAGTGAGCGGATATCTTCTCGATCAGTGCCTTCGCTGCGTCTACATCCAGCGAAAGGAAAGCTCCTCCCGCAGCCGCATCCAAAAGCTCTTGCAATCGACGACTCATGCTGTGGAAGAAGTTTTGAGTGATCAACCAATCTTCCACACCATGGTGGGGGCAGGCTGCAATGTACTCTTGCAGTCGCTCCCAAGCTTCAGAAACTGACTCTCCGTCTAGCTGCTGAAAGCTAGTGATTTTTCCTCGGAGGGCGTTGGTCTTGCCCACCGGGAAGTACTTGGTCAGAAATGCGTCTGCGCAAGTCTGCCAGCATCCTTCGATTGATGCCTTGTTGGCGTAGAACCACTCCTTCGCTTTCCCAAGCAAGGAGAATGGGAAGAGTTGTAGACGGATGTTGTTGATCAGTGTGCCATTGGGGTTGATGGTGCTACACACCTCCAGAAAATTCCGAAGGTGAGCGTTCGCATCCTCAATCGCCTCTTCGCAGAAAGGGCTGGCCTGAACTGTGACAATCTAGGTGTTTAGTTAACTTAATCACCTGCTAAACAACTTGTCTTAGGTTAATTAAGTGCACCTTGGCCCCACCTAGATTTTCACTTAAGAAAAGTCCACCCAAAACCCTTTGAATCTTGGTGAACTTTGGACCTTTGCTGGTTGGCATGACTTGAATTCAAATTTTCATTTAAGAACTCAAAATTGTGCCAATATGAAAGTTGTTCATCTTTTTATGGGACACTACTTTGTCAATATGGCCCTGGAGAGTTTTTGAGTGCTTCAGCCCCAAAAATCCAGTCGAAGTCAGCCAAACTCAAAAGTTCACCGCCGGCCGACACCGAAGTTCACTGGTTCTTCTTCTCAGTTTTCCCTCGAATACATACACTTTTTCATAGGTCAACCTTTGCAAAAGTTGTAGCTGGTAACCTGGGACACAGCTTTGCATTTTGGAGATTTTGAACTTCAGTTCAAAATTTCAGAGAAATTTGGGTTTGAATGGACGCCCGGCATGTGTTCGACGAAATGCCGGCGCTCTCCGACGCCGCGCGTTCCAGCGCCCGACCGCGCCGCCACGCGGCAGCCGGTCTCTGACGCGGACGTCGAGGCCACGCCCGCGCATTAACTACGCCACGCGCTGTCCCCGCTGACCGCCCCGACAGTGCCGCTCTGTCCCCGCGCGCGCTTCCGACCGGACGCGACGCGCGTTCCCCGCGCGCCAAGTGGCCACCGTCGATCCGCCGGCGACCCGCTGCGCCGCTGCCCGGACCAAGACCGGCGACAGGATCGCCGTGGACCCCAGCCGCTCGCCAACCCGTGCCGAAGCCTTCCCGACCGGCCACCGACCCGCTCCGCCCAGCGCCGCCCCGCCGCGTCAGGCCGCCGACCGGCGTGCCCTGTCCGCCGTGGCTGCCAAGCCGTGCACCGCCCGAGCCTCCGCGTGGCCGCTTCGCCGCTCCTAGCCGCTATCCAAACCTCGCCCTGGCCGCCTATAAAAGGCGCGGCTCATCTCGCCGCCAGGCTGCTCCGCCGGCGACCTTGCCGCTCCACGCCGCGCCATTGCCTCCCGCACGCTCCCTCGCCCTCACCTCACCCCGCTCGAGCTTCCCCAAACTTCAGCCGAGCCTCCGCCGCCCGCCGCCGCCACGCCACCTCCGGCCGCCCAGCCTGCACGGAATCCACTCGAGGCGAGGCGGTGAGCCCTTCTAGCATGATCTCGTTGAGCCACGTGGCCCCACTTCACCGGAATCCGGCCAACCCGCCACCGGCCATGGCCCAGGGACCACATTGCAAAGCCACAAATCTTTCCTAGGGTCTTAGCGCAAGTTTCCAGGGGTTAATCTGTAAATAGATTGTTCAGATCTAGGATTCAAATCCTGAAACTTTAAAAATCAGTTAAAAATCGTAGAAAAATCAGAAAAATGCAACCCCAATTTTGTTGTACTCCTGGTGCTGTGCTCTACCTTTCCTAGAAAGCATGTATAGGTGTTTTCTGTGTAGATTTTAAATTAAGTTCAAATCTTTTCAAACTTAAATTTGTGAACAGTTTGAAATCTATTGCTTTGTTTGTGCTAGTTTTTGGATATGTTGTAGCTGGTGAAATATCTAGGCTCCTGTAAAAAGTTGGCACATAGTTGCACAATAATTTTGTGTTATGATTTATATAAGCTGCAGCACACATCTGGATCTATTAATTTTAGTAATTAATCCGTTCAGTAATTAAATCCCAAATTTTTGCAGTAACTTGTTTACATCATGTTGTATCTATGCTAGATGTTTGAGCTCACTTTAATCTATTTAGCTTGCTCCTTTAAATCATAACAGTTTAATCTTGGGTAATTAAAACAGCAAGATCCTGTGACGTTTTGGATCTACCCTTTGGCATGTCACCTTGTTTAGGCTGGGATAGGCTCTGGTAAACTTCTAAGGACCTTTTGATGATAGTGTGATTTATTAGGATTTATTCTTGATGTTAGTGTGCTATTATTGTTTATTTTGTTGTGATAGATTTATCCATGATCTTGGCCTAATTTTTGGTCAGTAAATCAAGTAAACCGCAAAGAGCATGCTGTAATTTTCTCACATTATAATTATGAACCAAACTGCCAGAATAAATTGTTGAAGTTACTTTGCTTAAAAGGCAAAATAATAATAATTCACCTCTTTAAGTTATTTACACAAATTAAATACCTCACATCACACAAGCATGCTATTTTATGATGAAATCAAAGTTAAATAATATATGTGTACACAATCACCATCAACAAACCCCAAATACTTTAATGAGTAATTACAACCTTTGTTAAAGAAAGGGAAGATCAGACAAAATTGTCCAGATGAATGTGTCACTAAATACACCCCGAGTCCATCATTATGCAACTGTGATGACTCGACATAAGATCATGTTCTTAATTGCATATGCATTCATGTAGAACAAGCCCTTGCTGACGGAGACTATGAGCTGGTCCCCGCTGAAGGAGAAGGCCAAGCTGAAGGCGAGGTTGAGGACCCGGTGTGTCCGAGGACCGGTGGATGGTCGCTTCCTGGTGTGATGAGTGATTGACAACGTGGTGTGGATTGACGTTTTCCTTGGCTCAAGTATTGCAGGTGTAGAATGCGGCTTGATTGCATTGATGCAGGTGAAGAACAGGCGCGAAAGGTCTTAGCCATGGCGGCCTACGAGGAGCGAAGAGACAAGTAGGCTTGGTTCGAGGGACCCGGTGGCCAGATGGATCAAGTGCGGTTCACATGCTGGCAAGAACGAGCAAGGGGACTGTGGTTCCGGTGCGAGGTAGCGGCTCACAACCGAAGCTTGTACGCGGATGAGAAGCCGGTGCAAGGTGGCGGCTAACGACCGAAGCTTGTACGCGGGGTTTGGTGATTTGGCCACAAAATCATCGGTGGACGGTTTCCCTTGGTTTGGGCCACAAAACCAAGGCCGAGGACTCGACGTAGCGACGGCCCGGCCTGCCAGCCAGGTGCGGTCCAACCGCCCCCCAGGGGCGGTGTGACCGGTCCCACCTGGGCAGGTCGCCCGTGAGCGTCGAGGAGCTTCGATCCGGAGGACACGCGGCGTGATCGCAAGGCTTGCGTCGGAGGGAAGCTAGCTTGCGGTGGAAGGTGTCCCAGCCAGAAAAATCTTCACGGAAAAATGTCATATTCGCCCCTTAGGGGTATGTATCTCTTAGGGGTAGTTTAGTCTCTCGAGCACCACCATTTGGACTATATAATAGACCCCCTAGGGGTGGTGGCTGTTATCTCTTTAGTTATTTTTCATTTGGCTTGTTTAGTTTTCCTCTTCCCTTCATCCTCTCCACCTAGAACTATTTTGAATCATTCATAGTTTGTTTTGAATCATTCATGGTTGTTTGATTGAGCTTAATCTCCTTATCTTTGTGCCATGATTTGAATTCCCGAGCTCCTTTTCTTTTTCCCATTTTCGGAGGTATTTTCGGAGCCATTTTTGGGGATTTTCGTTCTTCACTTTCTAGCCCGTTTTCTCTCGGATTTCTTTGGGGGAATAACATATGAGTGCCTTGTGCCTCTTTTCCTGGTGATCCCTTGCCCCCAAACGCCGGGAATCGGTTTAGATTTGAAGTTTTCGGGATGAACTCGTGGAGGGTGTGTTCTTCGCTAGATTTGAAATTCCCGGAGTTCTAGGGAGTTAGAGGCCGACATTTTTGGGGCATAGCCTCTCCTTGAGGTGTATATCATCTACCCAAAGTTTCATCTCAAAACTCCAAGCCGTTAGGGAGATCCGTTCTCGAGTTGACCTTTTCCCGTGCTGTCTAGCAAGACCGGTGCGACCGCCCTCGGATACCGGTGTGACCGCCCCTGGCTGAAGAGCCAGTCAAGGGCGGTGCAACCACCCCTAGAGAGAGGTGCAACCGCCCCTGGCTGAGAGTTGCTGATTCGTGTGGTTTTCGATCGATTCGTGTTGGATTTGTTCGATTCGTGTTCCGCTGCGTTGATCTTGTTCCTAGGGTCAGTAGCCTCACAGTAGCTACGTGATCTTGGCAAGATCGGTTGGTAGGCTTGGAGTTGAGTGGGAGTAGCCGGATTCGTGAGAGAAATTTTTATCGGCTCCCATTCACTCCCCCCCTCTCTGGTCGCCTAATCGGTCCTTCAATTGGTATCAGAGACGGTTACGGGTCTTTGCGACTCTAACCAGTCTAAGATCCAAAGATGGCGTACCAAGATCGGGGTTCCGGGCCTCCGCACTTCGATGGGAAGAACTACCCGAACTGGGTTGCGCGTATGGGCGCTTTCTTGCGAGGCAAAGGAAAGTTGTTGTGGGATGTGACCAAAGAAGAGAACTATGTCAATCCTACCAACTTAGATGCCCAGGATGCAAAGGATAAGTTTGAGGCGAATGCTAGAGCTGTTGACTACTTGTTTCGTGCTTTGTCTGCCGAGGAGTTTGAGCGTGTTTTGGGCGAGGACCTAGCTAGCCAGATCTGGCAGAAGCTCAAGGTAGCCCACGGTGGTGATAGCCATGTCAAGGCTAGGCTCTTCTCGATGTATCGCAGAGACTATGAGAATTTTGCTCATTTGCCTGGAGAGTCTGTTGATGCTTTGTTTCAGCGTTTCACTTCTATTGTCAACAACATGAAAGCCAACATGACCGTACTCCCATACTCGGATCATGACCGACCTATCAAGCTACTGCAAGCACTTGATAGATCATCATGGAGTCGGCAAACTATGAAACTTTGTCTGTCGATGAGCTTTTCTCAAAGTTGAAGTCTTCTGAGGTTGACAGACAGCTGCTTGCCAAGGCTAAGAGTCCGACTGATCCCCATAGTCTGGCTCTAGTCGGTGGCTCTGGATATGGACATGCTAACACTCCTAGACACTTTGCTTTGTCTTCTCTTGTGTCTCTTCCAGATGAAGAATATGAGGTGCTGAGCGAGGAGGATCTCGCGTTGCTCACGAGGAGGTTCGAGCGGATGTACCAGAACCGGAAGGGTTCAAGGCGTGCCGAGAGTACGTGCTACAGATGTGGGAAGATGGGCCACTTCATCGCCGAGTGCCCCGAGGAGGTCAAGAACGACTACAACCGCAAGCACCGCCCGCGAGACGACCACAAGCACCGTCCAAAGGACGAGTACCGCTCCAAGCGCAAGAACAAGGACGAGAGAAGGTCGAAGAACAAGCACGATGGACACAAGAAGAACAGATCTCGAGCGATGGTGGCAGATGCGAGCGACATCGACACAAGCTCCACCAACACATCGTCAAGCTCAAGCAGCGAAGATGAAGACCGCGGCCACCTCAAGGAGAAGAAGAGCTTGAACCGCAACTTCAACGGCATCTCCTTCGCCACCGTCGACTACTGCACCATGGCGCACGACTTCGTGAAGAGAAAGGACGACTCCGACTCCGAGGATGAGGTATTGACCGATCCCACCTCTTTGCGTCAGGAGATTGCTAGATTAGAGCAGTTGGTCGATAACCGTGATGATGTGCTTAGGAAGACCATCAAGGAGAAGAGTGGCTGAGCTTGAGACCTTGCTTTCTGAGACTAGAAAGAAGGCGATGGAGTTTGAGTCTTTGCTTTGCGAGTCTAGGGAGAGAGCAGCTAAGCTTGAGTCAGAGATTGCTGTGTTGAAAGATGCTCCTCTTGTGTCTGATGAAGTTGAATGCTCGTTCTGTGATGTGCATATTGCTGATCTGGTTGTGCTTAAGGAGAAACACATGACTTGCCTAGATGAACTACAGGGTGCTAGGGTTGAGCTTCCTGAATTGAAGTCTAGATCATCTTTGCTAGGTGCTTGTACTTCTTGTCCTGCTTTGCATGCTCAGTTGCTTGAATCACGCACCATGATTAGTTCACTTGAAGCACAACTGAAATCTCCCATTGCAAATTCCTGTTCTGCTTGTGATGTTGTTGCATTGAAGAATGTTGAGCTAGAGCAGTGTGTGAATCGCTTGCAAGATGAGAATGATGAGTTGCGATAGTGTTTGTGTTGGTTGTCGGGTCGCGAGCCTCAGCTTAAGATGTTGATTGCTGGTTTTAAGAGAGCTGATGGTCGTGGTCTGGGTTCTGAGAAGGTTGGTGAGACCAGTGGTGAGAGAGAGAGAGAACCTGAGAGCTCCACCGCAAATATTCCCACAAACCCACCAAAAACCATTCTCAAGAACACCTTCACACCCAAACCAAACCACCTGCTAAACAAGCTTGACACCACTCCAGATCCTCCCAAGTTTCCACCAAAGACAGACAACTTTCAGAGGAGAGTGACCTTTGTGAGGAGTGGGGTTTGCCAGCCGAGAGAAACCCCAAAGCCAAAGCCAGTCCGCTTCCATTGTGAGCATTGTGAAGGGATGGACACCTTGAGGAGTTCTATTGGAGGAAGAAGAGGGAGGTGAGAAGAGAGAAGGAGGTGGGGAACAGGGACAGGTACTACTCTTCCCGTAGTGTGCCTGTGTCTCGTTCACCCTGGCCGAGAGGCGAGGCCTTTGTGCGCACAGTTCCTGTGGTCGGCAGTCGTGGTGTTCCAGCTAGTCGTGAGTTTGCTAGGCGGCCTCCGTTTCGTGGTCAGTTTGGTTCAGGGAGGTTCGACCGTAGCTTCGAGGCGAGGAGAGAGTCTAGGCCATGTTTTCCCCCGCGTGGTGCTAGAGGTCCGATGGTGAGAGACGAGAGGGTTTCACGTGGTAGAGTTGATTTTGCTAACCCCTCTTTTGAGCAGATGGCCCGACACTGGTTTGACTCGTTTTGTGCTAACCCCAGTGTCGAGTCATTCGCTCATTCTCGTTCTCGGTTCTGATTGTGCAGGTGGGAGGCTTGGAGAACTTTTGGTTGATGGATTCTGGCTGCTCGAGACACATGACAGGTAATGGGAAGTGGTTCTCCAGTCTCACCCCGGTGGTGTCCAGGCAGTACATCACTTTCGGGGATAAGGGTAGAGGTAGAGTGTTGTCTGAGGGTGCTATTCAGGTAAGCGACAATTTCATGTTGAAGCGAGTTGCTCTTGTCAAGAATCTTGGTTTCAATTTGCTTTCAGTTTCTCAGCTTCTTGATGAGGGTTACGAGGTTCGATTTAAGCGTGGTGATTCTCGAATTCTTGATTCTCGAGGTGACCTTGAGTGTATGATTATTCCTGAGGGACAGATTTTTCGTGCTGATTTTTCTCGATCTTTTGGTCCTTCACGGTGTTTGATCGCTGGTACTTCTTCTGAGCTTTGGAAGTGGCATAGGAGATTGGGTCATGTGAGCTTTGATTTACTCACATGCTTGAGTGCTCTTGACCTTATCCGAGGATTGCCCAAGCTCAAGTTCGAGAAAGATTTGGTTTGTGCACCTTGCAGGCACGGTAAAATGGTTGCTGCTTCCCATCCACCTTTGACAGATGTTATGACTGAGCGTCCAGGGGAGCTTCTGCATATGGACTTGGTTGGTCCCGCTCGCGTTCGTTCAGTTGGTGGGAAGTGGTATGTTCTTGTGGTTGTGGATGATTTTTCTCGATATGCTTGGGTGTTCTTTCTGGCGTCGAAGGATGAGACATTTGACTTTGTTCGAGATCTGATTTTGAGGTTGAAAAACGAGAGTAATGGTGGTGCCATGAGAGCTATATGCAGTGACAATGGTACAGAATTTAAAAACACTCGTTTTGATGCCTTCTGTCGTGATCTTGGTCTTGAACATCAATACTCTTCACCATATGTTGCTTGCCAGAATGGAGTTATGGAAAGAAAGAATCGAACACTTTGTGAAATGGCTAGGACGATGCTAGATGAGCATAGGACTCCTAGGAAGTATTGGGCAGAAGCGGTGAACACAGCTTGTTATGTTTCAAATCGGATTTTCCTTCGTGCTTTCAAGAAGAAAACTTGCTATGAGCTTTTCCATGGTCGTTCCCCCCGTGTGAGTCACTTTCGGGTCTTTGGTTGCAAGTGTTTCATTCTGAAGAAAGGAAATTTGGACAAGTTTAAGTCTCGGTCGATGGATGGAATTTTTCTTGGTTATGCTAATCATTCTCGAGCATATCGTGTGCTCAATCTTGAGACTAACCAAATCATGGAGACTTGCAAAGTCACCTTCGACGAGACCATTCCGTGTAGCTCTTCTGTCTTTGAATGTGCAGGTGATGATGAATTGGGACAGTCCATCTTTGAGGAAGAACAGCTTGATGATGAAGATGATGAAGAGGTTCATGCACCGTGTGGAGATCGTGTACCTTCTACTTCCACTACTACCACGACGTTCGACGACGGCCCTTCTGCTACACCTTCGTCGAGTCGCGCTCCTGATCGAGTTCAAGTGGAAGCTGATGTTGAGGGGGAGGCAATCTCGAGGCGAGAAGCTCCCCGGCTGGTACAAAGGGATCATCCACCTTCGAAGATCATCGGGAACTTGGATGAACGAACAACACGGTCGAGGTCACAAAACGTCTCTCATTTCGCTCATTCTGCTTTTGTCGGGTCTTTTGAGCCCAAAAATGTTGGACATGCTTTATCTGATTCCGATTGGGTCAATGCCATGCATGAAGAGCTTGAAAACTTTAAGAGAAATCAGGTGTGGAAGTTAGTTGAATCACCTCCAAATTGCATCCTATAGGAACCAAGTGGGTTTTCAAGAACAAGAGGGATGAGGGTGGTGAGATTGTGAGGAACAAAGCGAGGTTGGTTGCTCAGGGGTTTTCGCAGCAGGAGGGGATAGATTATGAGGAGACATTTGCTCCTGTTGCCCGTTTGGAGGCAATTAGGATCCTTCTAGCATTTGCAGTTGCTAAAGGGTTCAAATTGTACCAAATGGATGTGAAGAGTGCCTTCTTAAATGGGGTGATCGAGGAAGAAGTGTATGTAAGGCAGCCCCCGGGTTTTGAGAGTGAGAGATACCCACACCGAGTGTACAAACTCCACCGAGCTTTATATGGCCTAAAGCAAGCACCCAGAGCGTGGTATGGCAGGTTGAAGGGGTTCTTGCTTAGCAAGGGGTTTGTGATGGGGAAGGTTGATAAAACGCTCTTCTTGATGAGAAATGGCAATGATCTTTTAATCGTTCAGATTTACGTGGATGATATCATTTTTGGTGGCTCTTCTCATGATCTTGTTGCCAATTTTGCAGACGATATGAGCAGGGAATTTGAGATGTCGATGATGGGAGAGTTGCAGTTCTTTCTCGGGCTGCAGATCAAGCAAACCAAGGATGGGACATTCGTGCACCAAAGCAAGTACACCAAGGACATTCTCAAGAAATTCGACATGAGCGACTCCAAGCCGATGACTACGCCGATGAGTACGACTACAGCTTTGGATGCGGATGAGGACGGAGAACCAGTGGACCAGAAGGAGTACCGGAGCATGATCGGCTCCCTCCTCTACTTGACAGCGACGAGGCCCGACATACAGTTCAGCGTGTGTCTGTGCGCTCGTTTTCAGGCTTCACCGAGGACTTCACATCGTCAGGCCGTCAAGCGGATTTTCAGGTACCTCAAGTTTACTCTGAGCTGGGTCTTTGGTATTCTGCCGATTCCACTCTTGCACTTCATGGTTTTTCTGATGCGGATTTTGCTGGATGTCGTGTTGATCGCAAGTCTACTTCTGGTCAGTGTCAGTTTCTTGGTTTGTCTCTTGTGTCTTGGTCTTCTCGCAAGCAGTCTAGCGTAGCCCAATCCACCACTGAAGCCGAGTATGTTGCTGCTGCTAGCTGTTGTTCCCAGTTGCTTTGGTTCACCTACACCTTGAGAGATTTTGGATTAGACATGTCCCATGTTCCACTTCTTTGTGACAGCACCTAGTGCCATAAGCGTAGCCAAAAATCCCGTGCTTCATTCCAAAACCAAACACATAGAAGTGAGGTACCACTTTCTGAGAGATCATGTGGAAAAAGGAGATATTGAGCTTGCCCATTTTTCTACCCAAAACCAGCTTGCAGACATTTTCACTAAACCACTTGACCAAGCTACCTTCACCCGCTTGCGAGGAGAACTTGGTGTGTGTGCGGTTTTCTGAGCTGAGTTTTGGAGGCTTCTCTTGTAGCATATGTATACTATTGTACCATCTTTGTATCTTGATGTACACTTTTTGTTTTTGTATTTTGATGTATAGCTTTTCATCTCTGCATCTTGTGATATATCATGCTGCATTTGTATCATTTTCTAGGATGAGCTTCTCCTATATGCAGTGATTGCTACAACTTGCTACATTTTAGAGTTTAGGCAGGCTGGCTAGGGATTGATTGTATGGATGGCTATGCTCTTGATGGTCTTGATATATATTCCTTTGAGATAGTCACTTTTTGAATTAAAATGACAAACTGAACTTAAACTCTTATCACCCATGAGTAAATGTCTTTGCATGTCTTGTTTGAGTCGAAATGGCTATATTTTGCTTAAGGTCATGCTAGGATGATATTCTTTTCAATTGGGTCAAAGACCTTTGTCATTGTAAATGTTTAGCCCATGCTTTATCTTGTGGAGGAGCATAAGCTTCTTTTTGTCGCAAAGACATTTCATGTACCATGCTTAATTTGAAAAACTTGAAAAATGAGATGTCTATGCATGAAAGAAGAAAGATGAGAAAAAGATTTATTTGAAAATATTTATGCTCATGTCTCTAAGCTTTCACCATTGCACACACTTGCACACATGGATGCTAAGCGGTTGCATGTTGTTTGCCGGAGAAGTCTCCCATGAGAAGTGAACACATGGCTCCGTGCTTTGACATGACATGAGATAGATTTATGGGTGTTTATAATGATCTTTTGTCAAGAATGCTTGTTCTATCATGATCTTGGTGAGATGAAGTTTATTTTTGCTCAAATGGTCCATGTTTAGGACTTTGCTCATGAGGTGAAACTTTTGAAAAAATTGCACAAATTGATCATGGCTTTGTCAAATGGCTATATATCTTCACTTTCTTGACGGCAATGCCCTTATGATACTGTGACCTGTCTAGTTTGCCTGTTCTCTAACTTGTAGAATTTTGTATCGCTCATTGCCTATTTGAGAAGCCTAGAGTTGAATTTTTTGCATTTTTGCCTTGATTTGTGCATTGTCAACAAGGGGGAGAGTTTGAGCATTGGAATACATTGCTGGGCACTTATGGAAGGTTTTCGAGTTGAAACAACATCATTGTGAGCATTTTTCTGTGATTTGCATTTTTGTGCTTTGACTGGGCAGGGCGGTGTGACCGGCCCTGGAGCAAGGGCGGTGCAACCGGCCCTCCAGGGAGGTCCAACCGGCCCTGTGCAGTGGCACGAGGTTTTGTGGGATTTGATCCATTTTCTATTACATTTTCGCACGCACAAGTTCACTTGTTCAGGGGGAGTTTGCATCAATGCAGGGGGAGTGCTTTGAGTGTTCTGAGAAGTGATTTGGAGATTCGTGACTTGTTTTGTGCTTTGCTTTTTTGCCGATGGTGTTGAGCCCTTTCGCTTCTTCTTGAAGGGTCGGCGTTTCTGGAGCTTTCTCTTGCGAAGTGACTTTGTTTCGGCTTGTCTTTGCTTTTAGTCACTTGCTTGAGTCTTGTTTTCGATTTCTTTTCTATTTTCTTTTTCTATCTATGGTTACTATGTGTGTGTTGTCAATGCACTCATCAAGGGGGAGATTGAGGACCCGGTGTGTCTGAGGACCGGTGGATGGTCGCTTCCTGGTGTGATGAGTGATTGACAACGTGGTGTGGATTGACGTTTTCCTTGGCTCAAGTATTACAGGTGTAGAATGCGGCTTGATTGCATTGGTGCAGGTGAAGAACAGGCGCGAAAGGTCTTAGCCATGGCGGCCTCCGAGGAGCAGAGAGACAAGTAGGCTTGGTTCGAGGGACCCGGTGGCCAGATGGATCAAGTGCGGTTCACATGCTGGCAAGTACCAGCCAGGGGCGGTCCAACCGCCCCCCAGGGGCGGTGTGACCGGTCCCACCTGGGCAGGTCGCCCGTGAGCGTCAAGGAGCTTCGATCCAGAGGACACGCGGCGTGATCGCAAGGCTTGCTTCGGAGGGAAGCTAGCTTGCGGTGGAAGGTGTCCCAGCCAGAAAAATCTTCACGGAAAAATGTCATATTCGCCCCTGAGGGGTATGTATCTCTTAGGGGTAGTTTACTCTTTCGAGCACCACCATTTGGACTATATAATAGACCCCCTAGGGATGGTGGCTGTTATCTCTTTAGTTATTTTTCATTTGGCTTGTTTAGTTTTCCTCTTCCCTTCATCCTCTCCACCTAGAACTATTTTGAATCGTTCATAGTTTGTATAGGTGAATTCATGGTTGTTTGATTGAGCTTAATCTCCTTATCTTTGTGCCATGATTTGAATTCCCGAGCTCCTTTTTTTTCCCATTTTCGGAGGTATTTTCGGAGCCATTTTTGGGGGATTTTCGTTCTTCACTTTCTAGCCCGTTTTCTCTCGGATTTCTTTGGGGGAATCACGTATGAGTGCCTTGTGCCTCTTTTCCTGGTGATCCCTTGCCCCCAAACGCCGGGAATCGGTTTAGATTTGAAGTTTTCGGGATGAACTCGTGGAGGGTGTGTTCTTCGCTAGATTTGAAATTCCTAGAGTTCTCGGGAGTTAGAGGCCGAGATTTTTGGGGCATAGCCTCTCCTTGAGGTGTATATCATCTACCCAAAGTTTCGTCTCAAAACTCCAAGCCGTTTGGGAGATCCGTTCTCGAGTTGACCTTTTTCCCGTGCTGTCTGGCAAGACCGGTGCGACCGCCCTCGGATACCGGTGTGACCGCCCCTGGCTGAAGAGCCAGTCAAGGGTGGTGCAACCGCCCCTGGAGAGAGGTGCAACCGCCCCTGGCTGAGAGTTGCTGATTCGTGTGGTTTTCGATCGATTCGTGTTGGATTTGTTCGATTCGTGTTCCGCTGCGTTGATCTTGTTCCTAGGGTCAGTAGCCTCACAGTAGCTACGTGATTTTGGCAAGATCGGTTGGTAGGCTTTGGAGTTGAGTTGGGAGTAGCCGGATTCGTGAGAGAAATTTTTATCGGCTCCCATTCACTCCCCCCCCTCTCTGGTCGCCTAATCGGTCCTTCAGAGGTGAACGCCGTCCAGGTCGAGCAAGACCCGAACGTTGCTGCCGAGGACTCCCAAGCTAACACTGTGCCCGAAGGCAAGCTCCGGAGCATGTCCTATGTTTCAAAATCTTGCAACTATGTTTGTTAAGTTTTGCTTGTGCATTTACGTTTCAGGAGTTGAATTGAAACCCTAGTTGCATGATCTGAGGTACCTATGCTTTGCAATACTAGTATGATAGGTAGATAGTTGCTACGCTATAAGGACCCGGTAAAAGTCGAGTGATTTCCTGTCACTCGCGAGATATAGGATTCAACTGTTTTACTTATGTTGGAATCATAAGGAGGACGGGCGGGGATTTTTGTCATGTAGATGCCCCGTCCGTGTATGCTAATGTTGGTTAAGGCCGAATGGTGTGGTACCAACGGTTAAGTTTTTGAAAGTACTAAGCACTTGTCGATTCTATGGGGTCGGTAAGTTTAGTACCTACATGACTTCAGGGTGCGGACTTTTTCCTGCTCCTTCCGGGAACTTCTTCCCCATGCCTCGAACATGTGGGTACGAGGGGCTTAAGTGTTGGTTCGGCCAGCGTTAGACCTCGTATGCTAGGGGGAGTTTGGTCCTGGACGTGACTGGGGGATTAATGGGAACTACCTGGTAGCGCTAGCCCTTGGCTGAGTGCGATGATCCGAGTGTTTAGGTCCACCTTGCAAGGTTAAAATTGGTTCGAACTGTCTGTTTCTCGCAGCAAATGAGACTACTTAACCCCGCTGCTGCATTGAGTAAGAAGTGGAACATGATGATGGAAAGAAACTTGATGCTTGCTTAATTGCTTGCTCCACTTGCTTGGTTAGTACAGGTTGCTTACCTAGACTGGTTAACTTTAACTAGAACTCGATGCTAAAATATTGAAAGTAAGGATCCACTCTTAGTCGCTCTTTGTCAAGACAAACGCACCAGCCAAAAGCCTTGCATGTCTAGAAGTTGGTGATGTAGCTGTCACCCGACGGTTAAGTCTTGCTGAGTATTAGTATACTCAGCCTTGCTTGTTGAAATGTTTTCAGGTAGTGCTCTTGAGGAGATGGTTGCAGGTCTTACCTGGCCAACCACCCTTCCTCCTGGTTGGACTGTCATGTGGGACGAGGATGCTTCCGAGTGATGTCACGACGGCTTCACGTGATGTCATTCCCGTCGAATAAATTAGTTTATTTTTCCGCTGCTTTCAAAACTTTGAATAACCGTTACTTTATGCATTGAACTCGGTTTGTAATAAATTGCCTCAAGTGGGACCTATTTAATACTTGTGGATTCTTGTAACCTCTGGGACCCACCTTCGAGTGGGTATTTGTACGACTTGTTTCGATCGAGGTAACTGTTCGTGGTTGCATCGGGCTCGACCCGACAGACTGTCAGATTACACCGATTTAATTGCATGATGACCAATGGAAGGTTAGCGCACTTAAGCCGGATTAATTTGAGCAGGTTCTGCCACAGCTGGTATCAGAGCGAAAAGTCGTGCACCAGAGATTCGCACGGTCCCAACACACTTGTTTCGGAATAAAACTTGACCAACTAGTACCTTGTGAAAACTCGTTGGATCGCTAAGGATTAACTAGACCGTGAAGCCCTAGAGGGAATTTTGGGTTGTTTCAGGTGGCTTGCTAATTACAGTATATTTGACTAACCTGCCCAGCACACCCTTGCCCACGTGTTTTATACGTGCGCTGGTTTCCGTGCCCCGCGTGCACGAAGGGTGATAGGATCTCCATTCCAAGGAACCTATCACTACGGTTGTGTATGAGTCGCCACATGTTTTATATGTGAGCAAGGTCTTGATGGTATGGTTCTAATTCAAATGAGCCTACCATCCTGGTTGTTCGCCATGTTCGAGACATGTGCATGATGCCGCATCACGAGTTATGCGAAGGGTTGTGTGCTCTATTCAAAAGGAGCGTACGGCCTAGACTAGATGCACTGTCCATGCAGTGTGGAACGCATGGATGCCATTTTTATAAATGAACAGTAATGAATGGGGACGCTTCCGTGGCGTGCTGGCATGGAAGGTTCATGGTTTTCTTGCAGGTACACTAACTCCGCTCGTTTAGGGTTGCGATGGTCTGAGTAACGACTAGCTATTATAGGGAGAGACGTATATTGTGCCTCGCCACCGGCAACTAACTACGTACGCCAAGGCTTCTTGGTATTTGTGAGGACGATTTTAGTTCTTTTGCATCATGTTAATCACCTTAAAAATTGTTAAGTCAACTGGGGGCAAAAAGTAAATAAAAATCGTGAATCTCACAAATTTTCAAAAGTCTGTCAAAACTGTGTTTCTTGCTGGTTCGAATTTTTTTCGGGTCATTAAAACGTCTCAGATGGCTAGACACCTTAAATGAAAGTTGTTCATAATTTCATAAGAAAGCTTCTGTAAAAATTTCAGGATTTTTGGATAAGTAAAACTGGGGTTATGACCAAAACAAGAGCTGTCTGTTTGCTGGAAAAATCTGGCATGCAGCGAGTTAAAAACTAAGTGTTTCACCCATCTTAAACTCAAAACCAAAGCAACCTCTGAATACCAAACTTGTGGTTAATAACCTTAAGAACGACCTGGTAAAGTTTGGGAGCTTTTGGTTGGGTAGTTTCGGAGTTACACTCGTTTTCCCACCGCTGCCCCGATCTCCTTTGGTTCCTCTTCTACAGATGGCAGACACGGCTTACTTTGTGTTTGGCGCGGACGGTTTTCTCCACTCCGAGTGCCTTGCTTGGGAGGGTTTTCCCTCTATCTTGTGGGACGCTCTAAGCACCGCCGGCTTAGCCTCACCACCCCTCTACTCGTGCCGCGAGTACCTTGAGAACGGTGTGCTTCGTTGCATCACCAGGGTCTACGTGCCACCACACCCTCACCACCCCGAGTGGCCGTTGTTTGACGCCGAGGTGATAGGCCACAGGTTGACTGACACCGTGGAGTTCGCTACCCTGCGGGTGCTGAACGTCTTTTGTGACTTCCGCCCCATGGAGGTGATGACTTCCCCACTTGGGTTGCTTCCTACCACGCAGCATGACGACCCGGCTTGGTTGGAGCGTCGAGCTCACGTGAGAGCGGTTGTGGAGTGGACTGGTGCTGTTCCTACCGCTGAGGGACTAGCGCGGTATGTGAACACGTTTTCCAGGCTTCTTGCACTGCTTTAGGGAGGACTGGCTGACTCGGTTGAGTTCGGCATGTCTTCTTACCGGTCCTTCCGGCAGCTTCAGTATGACTACACCACTCTGACCATGGAGGCTGCCGACACAGACATGGCTATGGCCAACTTCCAGGCTCAGATTGGAGACTTGCATGGACAGGTCACCACCTTTCAGCAGGAGCGAGAGACTCACTTGGCACAGATAGCCGAGACGCAGGAGGAGCGTGCTACCCTCCTAGGCCAGATCTAGGCGATGCAGGAGGAGATAGACTCACTTCACAATGAGCGGGTTGGGCTCCTTGACCGTGTTGGAGAGCTAGAGGACGAGGTTCACGACCTCTACCTTGACGTTGAGGACGCTCACCAGCACATAGGGATACTTCAGCAGCAGGTTCCTCTAGAGCAGGACGTGGAGATGGTAGACGAGGAGGAGGAGGAGCCTACGGTGATAGAGATAGACCCCGAGGAGATTCAGGGCATGTCCGGCACGGATATCCTCAGTGACTTACCACCTCTACCCACGACCCCCGGCTCACCCGCCGAGAGTGAGGCTTCGGTCAACAACCTCGACGACTTCTAGATGATTGTCAGTGTTACTCCTCAACGAAGCCTACTTTTAGACAGTGATGTAATAGGCTAGCTTCGAGTTGAGTATGTCTTTTGTGCAGCTTGACCGTGATGTACTTAGGTAGGAGTTGACCCTAGAGCTGTCAATTCGATATGGTTGTAACAGCTAAACTCTTAAGCTGAAAGTGATTTGAATTTTTAATGCATGCATTTCTCATTTCTGGGCTAAATGATGAATACCAAAGTTGTAAGGAATTTCATATGGATGATGCTCGCAAAATTTCAGTCCTTTTGGTTGAGAATGGGGAGAGTTATGTACGATTTGGTGAGCCTCGGCCGTTCTGAAAACCGCAAAAACAGAGACGTGAACTTCGAATTTTTCGCCCTAGTTAGAGTACGAATCTGACCTGGAGCGTTACACGAAAGTTGTAGCTCACTAAATTCTCTAACTGCTGGCAAAAATTCATAATTTTAGGGAGTGTAACCTGGGAGATATGAATTTTCTCCTCTGACAGCCCTGCTGATCAGGAAAACTCTGCAACGAATGTTTACTAATTTCGCACATGATTGCCTTGTTTACCTGGTATACGAGTTTCAAGATCATGTGGCTGATGAGCAAATGATTTTGCAGATGGTTGACTCGACACGCCGCACCAACTTCGCCGCCTGGCAAAACAGTGGCACCCAAGCAAACCAGCCACCACTGCCGCAGCCCCCGCAAAATCCGATGGAGGCGTTTTTCGTTACTCAAACTGAAATGATGCGGGAGATGCTTGATGTGCAGCGACAGCTGATGCAACAACGCCCAGGGACACCATGATGCTCAGCCCCACATTGCCCGCTATGAGCACTTCTTGAGCACCCAGCCGCCCACCTTCAGTGAAGCAGCTGACCCGCTCAACGCCGATGCTTGGATTCGCTCTGTGGAGTCCAAGTTTTCCGTGCTCGCACTGCCATGCTCAGAGGAGAGCAAGGCCTAGTTTGCAGCCCAGCTACTCAAAGGACCCACACTCATCTGGTGGGAGCATTACCTAGCTACCCTCCCTGAGAACACTGTGGTGACTTGGGCAGATTTCAAGACCGCCTTCAGAGCTCACCATATTCCGGAGGGCATGATTGAGAGAAAGTTGAATGAATTCCTGGCATTGACTCAAGGCACTAGGACTGTGTCACAATATGCACACACCTTCAACATCCTGTGCCAATATGCCGGTGCTCACGCTGACTCGGATCAAAAGAAAATGGACCGCTTTCGCAGAGGCCTTAGTGCCAAGCTCAAGGAACGCCTGAACCCTATCCGGACTGCTACCTACAATGAGCTAGTCAACCTAGCCATTACTCAAGAAGATACCATTGCTGCCCTTAAGGACGAGAAAAAGAGAAAGGCCCCTATAACTCAGGCTGCTCCATCAAATCAAAGGTTCCTGAATTGCTCAGAACACTCCTACCTCCAACCCCCAGAGGCCAGGACAGCAGGGACATTGGGTGATTCGGCCACCTCAGCAGGCACCGAACCGTTTTCCCGCCCCGCAACAGCCCACGGTTCCACGGGTTAATAACCAGGTTCCCGCTCGCCCCACCAATGGGAATGCCTGTTACAAGTGCGGAAAGGCCGGGCACTACATCCGAGACTGTCCCCAAAACCGGCCGCAGAACCAAGGCAAGGGAAGGAAGCAGACGGTGCAAGTCCGTCAAGGGAGGATCAACTTCACCACCCTTGCAGAACTACCTGAGGGAGCGCCAGTTATGACGGGTACTTTCTATGTCCACAATTACCCCGCTGTTATACTGTTTGATTCCGGTGCAACGCATAGCTTTATCAGCACGAGGTTTTGCATGAAGAGTGGACTAAATCTCACCCAAACCGCCACCCCCTACTTAATCACTACACCTGGCGGGAAGGTCTCAACCAATCAAAGGTCAAATCGAGTACCACTAGTTATGGGCAGCAAATTGTTTAAAACTGATCTTATTAGCGTGGGATTAGATAGAATGGATATCATTTTGGGAATGGATTGGATGACTAAACACCGGGTCATACTTGATATTCCCGAGAGGGTAGTTGAGATTAACTCACCACTCTTAGGCCGCACGGATCTCTACCTGCCGCGCAAAGTCTACACGAGCTCCCATATCTTTTCTCTGGCCGAGCTTCGAGTGGAGCATATTCCAGTGGTTTGCGAGTTCCCTGATGTCTTCCCAGAGGACTTGCGAGGCATGCCCCCTGACCGGGACATTGAGTTCGTTATTGAGCTGCACCCTGGTACCGCTCCTGTATCCAAGCGACCGTATAGGATGTCACCCATAGAGTTGGCAGAATTGAAAACGCAATTGCAAGAGTTGCTTGAAAAAGGCTTTATCCGACCTAGCACCTCACCTTGGGGATGTTCGGCCCTCTTTGCTAAAAAGAAGGACAAAAGCTTGAGGTTATGCGTGGACTATTGCCCTCTCTGTTGACGGCCATTATAACCTCGTAGTGACCGTCAACATTTCTGTAAAATGAGGATGATCATACCATACTCCATGCATAAAACTATTTTTATTGACAAATTCCACAAGTTTTGGATGAGTTGTGCTTGCAGGATGAACCAGGAGAAACAAGGGCCAAACCTGACACAGGGCCAGGCCGGCCGGCCTAGCCCAGGCCGACCGGCCTCCCCTGGCCAGGTCTGGCCACGTCACTGATCCACAAGCCATGCCAAGTGCCCAGGATGATCAAGCACCGTGCAAACAACGTCGGTTTGATCCAAGGACCCGGAAGGCCTAGAGGTGAAAGCACATGGATTGAAGGGCCCACATCCTAGGATTCTCGGACAAGCTTCAACTAAACGCAACTGTTACCGACCTTGGGAGAGCATCAGGACCATCCATGCAGAGGACGGTGCCAAGTGGCACCAGGGCCAGGCCAGCCGGCCTAGCCCAGGCCGACCTGCCTCCCTCTGTGGCTGCCACGTCCCCTCCTTCGCGTGAAGCCTAAGCAGATCCTTGGCGTGCTAATGACGCTGACATCCACCCCCTGGACGCTATAAAACGCAGCTCATTCACCTTGGGAAGACACACACCACATATCTCAAGTCTTTACTTGAAGGGAGCTCTAGTATCTTTTTCATTTCTTAGATTAGGATTAGAGTTGGGAGTAGAGTCGAGTCGAGCTTAGCTCGGATCTTCGGAGTCTTCGGAGTTCTGGTAAAGCTCTTGTATCCTTTCCTTCTTTTGAAGAGTTTATTTATATAATTACTTTCTTACTTCAGAGCTTAAGTTATCTTTTATATTTCTATCTTGCTCTTCTTTTAGAGTAAAGATCTTGCTCTCTTTAGAGCAAAGTCCTTTCCCCTTTAGTTTTAGTGTAGAGTTTAGTTTAGCTCTACCGGGCTTTATCTCGCGGGTTTGCTCGCCTTGACCGGGCCGTAAGACGCCTTAGGGAAGACGGGGATTTCTCTTGACAGGCCTCAAGAGAAATCTTAATCATCGAGTGCAGACGTGGTGTCTGGCTTGTTGATTAACTAGGAAGTGTGTTGCACCCCACGGAACTGCAGTGGTAGGCGGCAGGTGGTGACAGCCCTGTCCGTCCTTCGTATTCCACCACGTTCGGGTGTACTCATAACAGTAGTGCTGAGCCCGGAGAACCCCCTCTCTCATCCGGTTCTGAGGTTCTCCTGTTCTAGCCGTCGAAGCGAGCTCTGTTCCCGGTATGTAAGCTAGGGTCTAGGCTAAGGCTAGAGTGCCTTTTGCCTGAGTTAGAAAGAGTCTAGGTCCGGTCTCTCCCAACGTCTTTCCTTTTCTTTAGAAATAGGTGCTCCGTGTGTCGCTGGTCTTTCGGACCTTCTATCCGGTCATTAACTTGACCATTATCCACCCAAACCTAGAGTTTGTGCCCCTGAGTTTGTGGCTTGATATTTCTGGCAAGATATATCATTTCACTCTTCAATACACTTTAACCATCTGCTTCCCTGCGGAAATATAAATACGATACCCTGGGGTTACACCCAAGGTGAAGTGCTACAACGAGATATATTCTGTGCGCTTGTAGAATTAATTTTGCATACAACGACATATATCTACGCGCTCTTGAGTGTTGCTAAAATGTGACGCTAAGGAGTGCCAACAAGCATTTCTGGCGCCGTTGCCGGGGAAGCAATTGGCTAAAGTTATTGTTGAATCATTTGATTATCTTTACAGATTTACCAAACCACTAACCTTAGTGACCTCACCACTGCAACATTCGTCTATCTTTGATGTGTTTTGCAGGGTAGTGCATGACTGGTTTCAACCTACCATCAAACTTTGATCCAAATCCAGAACGCATTGGAAGAGTAGTGCGAAAGAGAGTTGCCTCAGATTTCACTCAGCTTAAGCAATATACTCGAGTCGTCATCCGACTCCGAGTCCGAATCAGATTCAGATTCGTCGTTTTCTTCAGCCCCAGAGTCTCCAGAGATTATGGCTCAAGCAAAGAAGACGCTCCGTGAGTTCTCAGCCCCGTCAAGCAGCAACTTCCCGGGACTGTCAAACGCACAGGAAGGTGCATTTGAGCTGAGGACTGGCCTGGTAAACATGGTTCAGGCCAGCCCTTTCTGCGGAAAGGCGATTGAGGATGCGAACGCTCACCTTCGGAATTTTCTGGAGGTGTGCAGTACTATCAACCCCAATGGCACACCGATCAACAACATCCGCCTTCAACTCTTCCCATTCTCCTTGCTTGGGAAAGCAAAGGAGTGGTTTTACGCCAACAAGGCATCATTCGAAGGACGCTGGCAGACGTGCGCTAGACGCATTTCTAGCCAAGTACTTCCCGGTGGGCAAAACCAATGCCCTCCGAGGAAAAATCACTAGCTTTCAGCAGCTAGACGGAGAGACAATTCCCGAAGCTTGGGAGCGACTGCAAGAGTATATTGCAGCCTGCCCTCACCATGGTGTGGAAGATTGGCTGATTACCCAGAACTTCTTCCACAGCCTGAGCCGACGATCGCAAGAGATGTTGGATGCAGCCGCGGGAGGAGCTTTCCTCTCGTTGGATGTAGACGCAGCGAAGGCGCTAATCGAGAAGATATCCACTCACCAGAGCTGGATAGGAGAAAGACAAGCTCCCCGCAAGGGAGTACATCAAATTGACTCCGTTGATATGCTGGCCGCTAAGATGGACCTTCTCTTGAAGAAGATGGAATCTCCTGGCAAGGAGATGAATCAGATCATGGAGGAGAGAATCACATGTGAAACGTGTGGAGAAGCAGGACACTCGGGTGACACTTGCCCGACGACACAAGAAGAAGCTTATTTCATCGGAAATAACAACAATTCAGGCTTCCGTCCTCAACAAGGTTGGAATTCCAAGCCCAATTTCCCCTTCGGCCAACAGCAAGGTAATGGCTCTAACAACGGTTTTCAACCGTCGCTAAAGGACATCTGGTATGGCCAAAAACAAATTAACGATAGCATTAGCAAGAAATTTCTTGCCAATGATAAAGTTATGGAGTCGATGGCCTCCCAGATGGAAGCTTTTAATTCTGTCGTTAAGAACCAGCTGAGCTTCAATAAAATGATTGAAACTCAAGTGGCTCAGCTGGCTGCATCCTGTCCTAACCCAAATGCGGGAAAGTTACCTGGCCAACCGGAGGTTCCTTTTAAGGAGAATGTTAGTGCGGTAACCACGCGGACTGGCAAGTCCACGCGGGATCCACACAATCCACAAGATGCAGGTACCCGACAGAAGAAAGCTAGCCAAGCCGAGGCGGCCGCCGAAGAGGAAGACGACGAGGAAACCACCCCTGTCTCAAAGGAGGGGAACGAGGCACCACAAGCCTCAAGCTACAGCCGAGATCCCACTTTCCTCCCGTTCCCAGAACGGAGGAGAAGACCCGTGGCCGACGAACATTTCGACAAGTTCGTCGAGGTAATCAAGAAGGTATACATCAATATACCACTACTTGATGCTTTGCAGGTCCCGACATATGCCAAGTACATCAAGGATATACTTAGCAACAAGCGGACTTTAACCACAAGGGAGATGGTACAGCTGACCGAGGAATGTAGCTCTGCTATACTCGGGCCCCACCTTAAGAAGAAAGATCCTGGCTGCCCCACAATATCATGCTCAATTGGAGGCCATGACTTCGACAACGCCTTATGTGACTTGGGGGCGAGCGTTAGCGTAATGCCCAAGGTAGTCTTCGACCACCTTAAACATATATCGCTTGTCTCTACACCCATGTGTTTGCAGCTAGCGGATCAATCGATCCGCTACCCCCATGGAGTCGCAGAAAATGTTCCGGTCAAGATCAGGGATTTCTTCATCCCTGTGGATTTCATCGTCCTAGATATGGAAGCCGGAGCAACGGACTCTCTCATTCTTGGGAGACCGTTCTTAAGTACTGTGAATGCAAACATTGACGTGGGACGTGGGACCATTCAACTGAGGATTAACGGAGGGACCGAGAGTTTCTCTTTCCGTCCTAAGGAGATCCCCCATCAAGTCAATATGGTCGAAGAAGTCATGCCCCAAAAGTCCAATATGCCGAGCGTAGAAACGCTCATGAAGATGGTGGAAGCCTTCGCCGCCAAAGAAAAGAAGAGGCATGATCGCTATCATGCACGGCGAAGGATATCGAGAACCAAAGCGCTGGAGGAGCAAGCAAAGCGATGATAAGGAGGTTGAATCCAAGTCTCGTCCCGTCCGAAAGGAATGGCGGGTAAAAAGCAGTCCCGAACAAGGATTCGGAGAGTTCCGCTCAGGACGAAAAACTCCAGCCCTCGCCGTAAGGTATATGGTACGTATCCTTGCATTGCATATAGAATAGTTTTTCTTTTCTTTCATTTCAATTCTTTTCATTCAGCACAGTATGTTTAATTTTCGAAGCTTGAATTCATATTTCATTTGTGCATTAAGTAGCATATAAAAAAATATATTTTTTTCGGCCAAATTTCAGGCCGGCCGGCCCCACTTGTCATTTCCAATGGCCAGATCACAGCAGCAAGGAACAACCACATGTGGGAAGGCACGACACGAGAGGATGGAGAAAAATGGGCATGACCCCAGGCCGAGCGGCCCCAGGCAGGCCTGCCGACCTCATTCCACCGTCGTCGTCCCATCCTCACCTACTAGAGCAGCAGGCACAGGACTGTGACCACCGACGCACAGGATGGGCACGACCGGCGCCATGTGCAGGCCGAACGACCTGCCACAGGCCGGCCGGCCTCCCCCTGCTGCGCCTCTATAAAAGCTGGTGCCCAGCTCAGAAGGAAGACGTCCCAAGCACAGGTATGCATGCATCCTGAGCGTTTCCCTTCTCCCTCGCTTGAATTTCGAAAATCTCTAAGCAAGGCTAGAGTTTAAACCACAAGAAAATTCTGCTAAAATCTATTCTTGAATTCTTGTGAGAACAAACCCCTGCCGGTTGAACGAGAACGTTTGTGGTGGTTCTTACCCCACAAGAACGACTAACCGAGTTGTGGTGATTAATCTCCCACAAGAACGCCTAACCTCTGACTGTCTAACCCCTGATTTCCTTCGGGTATTGTGAGACTAACCTTTTGCAGGAATCATGTGGACAAGGGCACGTCAGACGGCACGTGGAGTCGTGACCAAGCTCAGCTCTTCGAGCTCTCGCCGCTCTCAGGGATCATCTACTTCCCGGGACACTATGTCTGTCGACTCAACTCGACAAGACACAGAGTCCCAGGAGGAGGAGGTGCCTAGGAACAGGCTCCGCATCCGGATCATGACTCGGGTCGAGCACATCATTGCTCGGACCGAAGAAGAGAGAACGGTGCTGGACCAGCTCCAGGGCCGCTACTACACACATGCCAAGTACTTCAACCCCATGCTGCTGATCAAGACCGGTCTCGGAGGAGATATGGAACGGGCTTTCAACAATGCCGGATGGCAAAACTTCTACCCCGTCTCGGAAACAGGTTCACACTTTCTTACTATGGAGTTTTTGATGAGTTTGAAAATCGAAGTTCGTCCCAACGAGACAAATATTTGCTTTCGGTTTTTCAACGAGGATTTTATCTTGACCCCGAAGCAACTCAGTGAGGCTCTTGGTTTCAACAAGAGATGCATCATTGATGCCAACCTGTTGGTGACTAACCACCGGTACAACCGTGCCACATGGTGGGATAGCATCACAGGCGAGCCATCCTCGGGGAAAAATAGCATCACTGCCATCCAAAACCCCACTCTTCGTTTCCTGGCGAAGTGGATCGCTATGGTGGTCCACCCACGCGCTGATTTGCGTCTTTGCCTCTTGCCTGATTTAGAGTGCCTTTATGCCATGGTCAAGAAAATTCGTTTCTCACCGGTCATGAGCATGCTTGATGACTGGCAGAGGTTAGTCACTGGCCGAGCCACAATTGACATAACCTCGCTAGTCACCCGCATTGCCACCCATGTTGGTGCTTTGCAGGGCGCTCAAGTCACTTTCCTTCCCGCTACACAAGAGTATCAGTCTTGCATTGGTTTAGACCATTTTATCCAGGGTCACTTGATGCGCGAGGGCCCTGGCCATACTCTTTTCATGTGTTATCCTGGTTTCATCGACGAAGTCGAGCTTCCATGCCCAGCTTTGTCGCTGAGATCAGCGAGAAGTCTAACCATGCAGCTTAGAAGGAGGGAACCCGCTCGCCACAGTGTTGCAGGCCTTACAACACGTGGCAGGTGAGCCAGGCATGACAGTGAAGCCGGAACTTCTACTGCACCTCAGCCCGAGTACCGCTACCAGCAGCAGCCCGAGTACGACTACCAGCAGCCAACGGAGAACCCCACAGCCAACATGAGTTTTGAGGAGGCGTTCGACTACCATCAAGGAACGGCAGGATACGGCCCACAGGTCGGACCATCCGCCTCCGCCAGGTATGACTACGAGAACCCGGTCTCCCGGGGGATCGCTGATCTTAATACCAGGTTGGAGACGATGACGCTGCAACAGCAGCAACTCAGAGATGAAGTTGCACACAACACCGATCTCACGCAGCAGAACTGGGGGATGACCACATCCCTCCAGACCGACATCCACGACTTCTTCGACTACATGCACTACAACCCCAACCAGTACTACCAGTGAGCTGCATCGAAGCTTGGGGGAGTCTCAGGTATGATCGAAAGCCATCGCCGTTGCCTTGCCTTGCTGTTGCCTTGCCTGCCTTGCCTTGCCTTTGCCTTGCCTTGCCTTGCCTTGCCTTGCTATGATAAAATAAAATGCTAAAAAAATAAATAAAAATAAAAAAATAAAAATATAATAAATAAATAAAATAAAATAATCATAACAAAAGCTCCAAAAGATGTCTTTATGTATGGGATTATGGTTGAGAACCTCTGGAATGATGAAAAGTTGCTCTGTTTATGCCCTCTAAGTGCCTCGTGCTTAATCCTTTACTCTTGAGTATTTGAGTTCATTGGCATTTAAGGATCCGCCATGATAAAACTGTGGGAGCAAGAGCACTTGTTCATTGTTTAAGTTATTGTGAGTTTTGATATGGTTTGTTTCGAGGTATAACTGCATGCTTAGTAAGGAACCTCTCGGAAGTTTTTATAAAATGTTACATGGTGAATCTTCCTCGATGGTTTAAAATGTCCTATCCAGAGCCTAAACAGTTATACATTTGTTGAACTACTATATGCTATCTTGAGTTGCTTTGAGTCTTGTCGAATGGTGAAGTCCGCTTGCAGAAGGCACTTGATATTTACCGGTCTTCCCATCCACCTCAGCCTCAAAATGTCCGACTAGTCAAAGTCCCGCTCCGGGGTTGACGTCCACCGTCGATGACATACACTCACCTCATCATAAAGCTCACCCCAAAGGTCCTCAATTACTCCATACAAAGCTGAATTCCTCTCTGTTACCAAAGTAAGAGAAGAGATGTATTCGAAAAAAAATTGGAGACAAATGCTCCATCTGAAAAAAAAGAGAGAGAGAGAAGAAACATCTCAAAAATATGAGAGAGAGAAATAAAAAATAAGGAGTCCCAAGACCTTTGAGCATCACACCTTCTCCTTCTCCATTTGAAACCCCATGAATTCCAAAGACCGAAATTTGACGAGTGTCATCGCTCGCGGACCACTCTTCAACTCGACAACAGAAGTGACCAAGGTATGCCACTCTTACCCTACCTACAACTCCACTTCAGCCTTAGTGTAGGGAAAAATTGGTCAATCGCGACCAAGAGTGAGGATTAAACACCTTGAGTGACTCGAGAGTACCATCGGGGAATGAATAAACCATCTTTTTGAAAAATTCATATCTCCGAGATGGAACCTGAAAAGTTGCAGGAAATACTTTAGAGATGACCAGTTCAAGCTCTCAATAGCCCAAAACGTGAACCGCCGCAGCCCCACATGGAACCATGGTATGAGTTCTCTTTTATGCCAACTTATTCAAGTGATTCGTTGAGTTTTGGCTTAAGCACAAGGTACTTTAAGAGTATACACATTGAAGCAACTCCTGACCTACCGAACTTAGAGTTTTAGCCTTGCTCGAGGACGAGCAAGAGTCTAAGCTTGGGGGCGTGTTGACGGCCATTATAACCTCATAGTGACCGTCAACATTTCGGTAAAATGAGGATGATCATACCATACTCCATGCATAAAACTATTTTTATTGACAAATTCCACAAGTTTTGGATGAGTTGTGCTTGCAGGATGAACCAGGAGAAACAAGGGACAAACCTGGCACAGGGCCAGGCCGGCCGGCCTAGCCCAGGCCGACCGGCCTCCCCTGGCCAGGTCTGGCCACGTCACTGATCCACAAGCCATGCCAAGTGCCCAGGATGATCAAGCACCGTGCAAACAACGTCGGTTTGATCCAAGGACCCGGAAGGCCTAGAGGTGAAAGCACATGGATTGAAGGGCCCACATCCTAGGATTCTCGGACAAGCTTCAACTAAACGCAACTGTTACCGATCTTGGGAGAGCATCAGGACCATCCATGCAGAGGACGGTGCCAAGTTGCACCAGGGCCGGGCCGGCCGGCCTAGCCCAGGCCGACCGGCCTCCCTCTGTGGCTGCCACGTCCCCTCCTTCGCGTGAAGCCTAAGCAGATCCTTGGCGTGCTAATGACGCTGACATCCACCCCCTGGAGGCTATAAAAGGCAGCTCATTCAACTTGGGAAGACACACACCACATATCTCAAGTCTTTACTTGAAGGGAGCTCTAGTATCTTTTTCATTTCTTAGATTAGGATTAGAGTCAGGAGTAGAGTCGAGTCGAGCTTAGCTCGGATCTTCGGAGTCTTCGGAGTTCTGGTAAAGCTCTTGTATCCTTTCCTTCTTTTGAAGAGTTTATTTATATAATTACTTTCTTACTTCAGAGCATAAGTTATCTTTTATATTTCTATCTTGCTCTTCTTTTAGAGTAAAGATCTTGCTCTCTTTAGAGCAAAGTCCTTCCCCTTTAGTTTTAGTGTAGAGTTTAGTTTAGCTCTACCGGGCTTTATCTCGCGGGTTTACTCGCCTTGACCGGGCCGTAAGACGCCTTAGGGAAGACGGGGATTTCTCTTGACCGGCCTCAAGCGAAATCTTAATCATCGAGTGCAGACGTGGTGTCTGGCTTGTTGATTAACTAGGAAGTGTGTTGCACCTCACGGAACTGCAGTGGTAGGCGGCAGGTGGTGACAGCCCTGTCCGTCCTTCATATTCCACCACGTTCGGGTGTACTCATAACAGTAGTGCTGAGCCCGGAGAACCCCCTCTCTCATCCCGTTCTGAGGTTCTCCCGTTCTAGCCGTCGAAGCGAGCTCTGTTCCCGGTATCTAAGCTAGGGTCTAGGCTAAGGCTAGAGTGCCTTTTGCCCTGAGTTAGAAAGAGTCTAGGTCCGGTCTCTCCCAACAGTCTTTCCTTTTCTTTAGAAATAGGTGCTCCGTGTGTCGCTGGTCTTTCAGACCTTCTATCCGGTCATTAACTTCACCATTATCCACCCAAACCTAGAGTTTGTGCCCCTGGGTTTGTGGATTGATATTTCTGGCAAGATATATCATTTCATTCTTCAATACACTTTAACCATCTGCTTCCCTACGGAAATATAAATACGATACCCTAGGGGTTACACCCAAGGTGAAGTGCTACAACGAGATATATTCTGTGCGTTTTGAGGGGGCAAATCACCAGGAAAAGAGTGTCCATGACCTCATGTGTGAATCCCCCAAACAAACACGCAAGGAAACGACCTCAAACACAAGGAATCGAAAATCTCCCAAAGGGGCCAAAAAGAGCCACGGCATGAACAACGAAATCACACAAAGAGGGATACAAGAAAGCCAAATCTTCCATACATCACGAGGTCAATTTCTTTACAAAGAGGCTAGCTATCCTCCCTTCATCCAACCCTCTCAAAGATTTCTCCGGTCAAGCACTTGGCTAGCCTATGAAAAACTAGAAAGAAAAACTAGAGGAAAATAGTTCAAGTGCAAGGGAAATAAAACTAGACTACTCAGATAACAGCCACCAACCCCTAGGGGGTCTATTATATAGTCCAAGTGGTGCTGCACTAAAGACTAAACTACCCCTAAGTGATACATGCCCCTTAGGGGCAAATTTGACATTTTCTGTGAAGATTTTTCCGGCTGGGACACCTTCCACTGCAAGCTAGCTTCCCTCCGACGCAAGCCTTGCAGTCACGCCGCGTGTCCTCCGGATCGAAGCTCCTCGACGCCAATCTTGGGCCTGCCCAGGGGGAGGCGGTTAAACTGCCCCTGGCAGCCACACTTGGCCCAACAGCCCAAACTCGCCTCGTCGAGTCCTCGGCCTTGGTTTTGAGGCCCAAACCAAGGGAAACCGTCCACCGATGATTTTGTGGCCAAATCACCAAACCCCGCGTACAAGCTTCGGTCGTTAGCCGCCGCCTTGCACCGGCTTCACGTCCGCGTACGCGCTTCGGTCGTGAGCCGCTACCTCGCATCGGAACCACGTCCCCTTGCTCGTTCTTGCCAGCATGTGAACCGCAGTTGATCCATCCGGCCACCGGGTCCCTCGAACCAAGCCTACTTGTCTCTCCGCTCCTCGGAGGCCGCCATGGCTAAGACCTTTCGCGCCTGTTCTTCACCTGCACCAATGCAACCAAGCCGCATTCTACACCTGCAATACTTGAGCCAAGGGAAACGTCAATCCACACCACGTTGTCAATCACTCATCACACCAGGAAGCGACCATCCACCGGTCCTCGGACACACCGGGTCCTCAATCTCCCCCTTGATGAGTGCATTGACAACACACACATAGTAACCAATGATATAAAGAAAATATAAAAGAAATTGAAAACAAGACTCAAGCAAGTGACTAAAAGCAAGAACAAGCTGAGAACACAGTCACTTCGCAAGAGAAAGCTCTAGAAACGCCGACCCTTCAAGAAGAAGCGAAAGGGCTCAACACCATCGGCAAAAGAGCAAAAGCACACATCACAATCTCCAATTCACTTTTTGGAACACTCAAAGCACTCCCCTGCAAAGATGCAACTCCCCCTGAACAAGTGAACTTGTGCGTGCTAAAAACACTCGAAATTGCTCGAAATCCCACAAAACATGTGCTCACTGCACAGGGGCGGTTAAACCGCCCAGGGGGGCGGTTAAACCGCCACTGACAGATGACCAAACCCAAAAGTGCCAAAATTGCACAAACGAACCCGCAACAATGCCGTTTCAACTTGAAAACCTTCCAAATATGCCCAGCAAGATATTCCAATGCTCAAACTCTCAGAAACTTCACAGCTTTTCAAAAACTCTCATTTTGGCAAAACTCTCACTTCTCACACAAATCCAACAAATTCTAGCGCAAAAGCTTTCTCACAAATTCAGCAACTTCTCCCCCTTGCAAAATGCTCCAGAAATTCTCCCCCTTGTTGACAATGCACAAATCAAGGAAAAATGTACAAAATGCAACTACAAGCTTCTCAAATATACAATTAGCAATACAAAATGCTACAAGTTAGAGAAGAGGCAAACAAGATAGTTCATCATGTGACACGGGCATTGCCATCAAGAAGGTAAAGACATATATCCAATTGACAAAGCCATGAGCAAGTTGTGTAGTTTAATCAAAAATGTCACCACATGAGCAAAGTCCTAACCATGGATTGTTCAAGCAAAAATGAACCTCATCTCACCAAAAACATGAAAGGACAAGCATTCCTGACAAAACATCATCATAAACGCCCAAGTTCTACCTCATGTCATATCAAAACACGGAGCCATGTGTTCACTTCTCATGGGAGACTTCTCATGGAGACTTCTACAACATGCAACCGCTTAGCACCCATGTGTGAAAGTGTGTGCAATGGTGAAAGCATAGAGACATGAGCATAATTTTCTGCAAATATATCATTTTCTCATCTTTCTTCTTTCATGCATAGACATCTCATTTTTCAAATTTTTCAACTTAAGCATGGTACATGAAATGTCTTTGTGACAAAAAGAAGCTTATGCTCCTCCACAAGATAAAGCATGGGCTAAACATTTATAATGACAAAGGTCTTTGACCCAATTGAAAAGAATATCACATCCTAGCATGATCTTAAGCAAGATATAGCCATTTCGGCTCAAACAAGACATGCAAAGGCCTTTACTCATGGGTGAAAGAGTTTAAGTTCAGTTTGTCATTTTAATTCAAAAAGGAGACTATCTCAATAGAATATATATCAAAACCATCAAGAGCATAGCCATCCATACAATCAATCCCTAGCCAGCCAGCCTAAACTCTAAAATGTAGCAAGTTGTAGCAATCACTGCATATAGGAGAAACTCATTCTAAGATATGATACAAATGCAGCATGATATATCACAAGATGCAAAAATAGAAAAATGCACATCAAGATACAAAAATGGTGCAGTAGTATACATATGCTACAAGAGAAGCCTCCAAGACTCAGCTCAGAAAAATGCACACACATCAAGTTCTCCTCGCAAGCGGGTGAAGGTAACTTGGTCAAGTGGCTTAGTGAAACTGTCTGCAAGCTGGTTTTGGGTAGAAACATGGGCAAGCTCAAACTTCAAAACACAAGTGCGATCAAAGCACAAATACAAAGCTCCCCCTGGAATGTGCAACCAAAATGCAAATCCAAGGTTCAGATTCAAATTTCAAACACCCATGAAATGCACAACCAAAGTGCCAACTCAGCAACCTCACAAACTCATGCTATCCAAAAGCTCTAAGCAAGATCCTCTCCTTTCCAAATCAAGTCGAGCAAATACTCCCCATTAAATAAAGCCGAGCTCCCCCTCAATCAATGACACCTAGAAAAACTAGAAAAGGTGTACAAAAGCAAATGGAAAGCTCCATCATAAAAAGGAAGAGAAATCTCAAATGAGCAAAATGCAACAAAGGATACCAACTAAAAAGATACCAGATAAACAAATGTACAATATGCTACACAAAACATAAAGATCATGATACAGGCACAAAGCAAGCTAAATATACACAGATGAACACAAGAGTGTACAAGGGATATACTCACAATACATAGTGTACAAGGGCCACATCGGGACCATCCAAAAAGGTGTGGAGAACCATCAAACCTTGATCATGCAAAAGACCAAGAGTCACCAAGCTCATGTTCTCCATACCTCACACCTGCACAATCAACAGCGAGAACGAGAACGAGCGAATGACTCGCCACTGGGGTTAGCACAGAAGGAGTTAAACCAGTGTCGGGCCATCTGCTGAAAAGAGGGGTTAGCAAAATCAACGTCACTACGTGAAACCCTCTCGTCTCTCACCATCGCACCTCTAGCACCACGCGGGGGAAAATGTGGCCTAGACTCTCTCCTCATCTCGAAGCTACGGTCGAACCTCCCTGAACCAAACTGACCACGAACTGGAGGCCGCCTAGCAAACTCACGACTAGCTGGAACACCACGACTGCCAAACGAATGAACTGTGCGCACAAAGGCCTCTCCTCTAGGCAAGGGTGAACGAGACACAGGCACACTACGGGAAGAGTAGTACCTGTCCCTGTTCCCCATCTCCTTCTCTCTTCTCACCTCCCTCTTCTTCCTCCAGCAAAACTCCTCAAGGTGTCCATCCCTTCCACAATGTTCACAATGGAAGCGGACTGGTTTTGGCTTTGGGGTTTCTCTCGGCTGTGGCCTCTCTCTCGGCTGGTAAACCCCACTCCTCACAAAGGTCACTCTCCTCTGGAAGTTGTTTGTCTTTGGTGGAAACTTGGGAGGATCTGGAGTGGTGTCAAGCTTGTTTAGCAGGTGGTTGGGTTTCGGTGTGAAGGTGTTCTTGAAAATGGCTTTCGGTGGGTTTGTGGGAATGTTTGTGGTGGAGTTTTCAGGTTCTCTCTCTTTCTCACCACTACTCTCACCAACTTTCTCAGAACCCAGACCACGATCATCAGCTCTCTTAAAACCAGCAATCAACATCTTAAGCTGAGGCTCGCGACCCGACAACCAACCCAAACACTGTCGCAACTCATCATTCTCATCTTGCAAGCGATCAATACATTGTTCTAGCTCAACATTCTTCAAGGCGACAACATCACAAGCAGAACAAGAATTTGCAATAGGAGATTTCAATTGAGCTTCAAGCGAACTAATCATGGTACGAGATTCAAGCAACTGATCATGCAAAGCAGGACAAGAAGTACAAGCACCTAGCAAAGATGATCTAGACTTTAACTCAGCAAGCTCAACCCTAGCACCTTCTAGTTCATCTAAGCATGTCATGTGTTTCTCCTTAAGAACAACCAGATCAGCAAGATGCACATCACAGAATGAGCATTCAATTTCATCAGACACAAGAGGAGCATCTTTCAGCACAGCGATCTCCGACTCAAGCTTAGCTGCTCTCTCCCTAGACTCGCAAAGCAAAGACTCAAACTCCATCGCCTTCTTTCCAGTCTCAGAAAGTAAGGCCTCAAGCTCAGCTACTCTTTCCTTGGACTCGCCTAGCAAAGACCTAAACTCTCTCTTCTCCTTGTTGGTCTTCCTAAGCACATCATCGCGATTATCGACCAACTGCTCTAATCTAGCAATCTCCTTACGCAAAGAGGTGGGATCGGTCAATACCTCATCCTTGGAGTCGGAGTCGGAGTCGGAGTCGTCCTTGCTCTTCACGGAGTCATGCGCCATGGTGCAGTAGTCGACGGCGGCGAAGGAGATGCCGTTGAAGTTGCGGTTCAAGTTCTTCTTCTCCTTGCGGTGGCCGCGGTCTTCATCTTCGCTGCTTGAGCTTGACGACGTGTTGGTAGAGCTTGTGTCGATGTCGCTCGCATCTGCCACCATCGCTCGAGATCGGTTCTTCTTGTGTCCACCGTGCTTGTTCTTCGACCTTCTCTCTTCCTTGTTCTTGTGCTTGGAGCGGTACTCGTCCTTGGGACGGTGCTTGTGGTCATCTCGCGGGCTGTGCTTGCGGTTGTAGTCGTTCTTGATCTCCTCGGGGCACTCGGCGATGAAGTGGCCCATCTTCCCGCATCTGTAGCACGTACTCCCGGCACGCCTCGAACCCTTCCGGTTCTGGGACATCCGCTCGAACCTCCTCGTGAGCAACGCGAGATCCTCCTCGCTCAGCACCTCATATTCTTCATCTGGAAGAGACACAAGAGAAGACAAAGCAAAGTGTCTGGGAGTGTTAGCATGTCCATAACCAGAGCCACCGACTAGAGCCAGACTATAGGGATCAGTCGGACTCTTAGCCTTGGCAAGCAGCTGTCTGTCAACCTCAGAAGACTTCAACTTCGAGAAAAGCTCATCAACAGACAAAGTTTCATAGTTAGCCGACTCCATGATCGCCTCAACCTTGGCACCCCACACGGACCTATCAAGTGCTTGCAAGAGCTTGATAGCTCTGTCATGATCTGAGTATGGGAGTACGGTAATGTTGGCTTTCATGTTGTTGACTATGGAAGTGAAACGCTGAAAAAAAGCATCAACAGACTCTCTAGGCAAGTGAGCGAAATTTTCATACTCTCTCCGATACATCGAGAAAAGCCTAGCCTTCACATGGCTATCACCACCGTGGGCTACCTTGAGCTTCTGCCAGATCTGGCTAGCTAGGTCCTCGCCCAAAACTCGCTCAAACTCCTCGGCAGACAAAGAACAGAACAAGTAGTCGACAGCCCTAGCATTGGCCTCAAACTTATCTCTCGCATCCTGGGCATCTAAGTTGGTGGGATTGACATAGTGTTCATCTTTGGTCACATACCACAACAACTTTCCTTTGCCTTGCAAGAAAGCGCCCATACGTGCAACCCAGTTCGGATAATTTTTCCCATCGAACTGCGGAGGCCCGGAACCCTGATCTTGGTACGCCATCTTTGGATCTTAGACTGGTTAGAGTCGCAAAGACCCGTAACCGGCTCTGATACCAATTGAAGGACCGAAACGACGACCAGAGAGGGGGGAAGTGAATGGGAGCCGATAAAAATTCTTTCCAACCAATCCGGCTATTCTCCCAAATCAACTCTGACGCCTCCGAAAGCGATCTTGCCAAGATCATGTAGCCACTGTCAAGCTACTGACCCTAGGAACAAGAAAGACGCAGCGGAACTCGAATCGATCGAAACGGACACAAACCAAACCAAAACGAGGCAAAACCTTCTCTACCCATCCAGGGGCAATTTAACCTCCCTAGGGGCAGTTTAACGGCCTAGGGGGGCGGTTTAACCTCCTGGGGGCAGTCAAAACCGGCCTGGTCCGGGAGCTCTCGGGAAAAAGTCAACTCGTGAGTCGATCTCCCAAACGGCTTGAGCTCTTGAGACGAAACTTTGGGGAGATGATGTACACCTCCAGTGGAGTATATTCCCCAAAGATCTTGACCTCAAACCCACTAGAACCCCCGAAATCTCAGATCACGTGAAGAACACTTCCACCCCGAGTTCATCCAAAAATCCCCAAATCCGAAGCGATTCTTTGCGTTTTGAGGGGGCAAATCACCAGGAAAAGAGTGTCCACGACCTCATGTGTGAATCCCCCAAAAAAAACACGCAAGGAAACGACCTCAAACACAAGGAATCAAAAATCTCCCAAAGGGGACAAAAAGAGCCACGGGATGAACAACGAAATCACACAAAGAGGGATACAAGAAAGCCAAATCTTCCATACATCACGAGGTCAACTTCTTTACAAAGAGGCTAGCTATCCTCCCTTCATCCAACCCTCTCAAAGATTTCTCCGGTGAAGCACTTGGCTAGCCTATGGAAAACTAGAAAGAAAAACTAGAGGAAAATAGTTCAAGTGCAAGGTAAATAAAACTAGACTACTCAGATAACAGCCACCAACCCCTAGGGGGTCTATTATATAGTCCAAGTGGTGCTGCTCTAAAGACTAAACTACCCCTAAGTGATACATACCCCTCAGGGGCAAATTTGACATTTTCCGCGAAGATTTTTCTGGCTGGGACACCTTCCACTGCAAGCTAGCTTCCCTCCGACGCAAGCCTTGCAGTCACGCCGCGTGTCCTCCGGATCGAAGCTCCTCGACGCCAATCTTGGGCCTGCCCAGGGGGTGGCGGTTAAACCGCCCCTGGCAGCCACACTTGGCCCAGCAGCCCAAACTCGCCTCGTCGAGTCCTCGGCCTTGGTTTTGAGGCCCAAACCAAGGGAAACCGTCCACCGATGATTTTGTGGCCAAATCACCAAACCCAGCGTACAAGCTTCAGTCGTTAGCCGCCACCTTGCACCGGCTTCACGTCCGCGTACGAGCTTCGGTTGTGAGCCGCTACCTCGCATCGGAACCACGTCCCCTTGCTCGTTCTTGCCAGCATGTGAACCGCACTTGATCCATCCGGCCACCGTGTCCCTCGAACCAGGCCGACTTGTTTACATCATGTTGTATCTATGGTAGATGTTTGAGCTCAGTTTAATCTGTTTAGCTTGCTCCTTTAAATCATAACAGTTTAATCTTGGGTAATTAAAACAGCAAGATCTTGTGACGTTTTGGAGCTACCCTTTGGCATGTCACCTTGTTTAGGCTGGGATAGGCTCTGGTAAACTTCTAAGGACCTTTTGATGACAGTGTGATTTATTAGGATTTAATCTTGACGTTAGTGTGCTATTCTTGTTTATTTTGTTGTGATAGATGTATGCATGATCTTGGACTAATTTTTGGTCAGTACATCAAGTAAACCGCAAAGAGCATGCTGTAATTTTCTCACATTATAATTATGAACCAAACTGTCAGAATAAATTGTTGAAGTTACTTTGCTTAAAAGGCTAAATAATGATAATTCACCTCTTTAAGTTATTTAAACAAATTAAATACCTCACTTCACACAACCATGCTATTTTATGATGAAATCAAAGTTAAATAATATATGTGTACACAATCACCATCAACAAACCCCAAATACTTTAATGAGTAATTACAACCTTTGTTAAAGAAAGGGAAGATCAGACAAAATTGTCCAGGTGAATGTGTCACTAAATACACCCCGAGTCCATCATTATGCAACTGTGATGACTCGACATAAGATCATGTTCTTAATTGCTTATGCATTCGTGTAGAACAAGCCCTCACTGACGGAGACTACGAACCGGTCCCCGCTGAAGGAGAAGGCCAAGCTGAAGGCGAGGTGAACGCCATCCAGGTCAAGCAAGACCCGAACGTTGCTGCCGAGGACTCCCAAGCTAACACTGTGCCCGAAGGCAAGCCCCGGAGCATGTCCTATGTTTCGAAATCTTGTAACTATGTTTGTTAAGTTTTGCTTGTGCATTTACGTTTCAGGAGTTGAATTGAAACCCTAGTTGCATGATCCGAGGTACCTATGCTTTGCAATACTAGTATGATAGGTCGATAGTTGCTACGCTATAAGGACCCGGTAAAAGTCGAGTGATTTCCTGTCACTCGCGAGATATAGGATTCAACTGTTTTACTTATGTTGGAATCATAAGGTGGACGGGCAGGGATTTTTGTCATGTAGATGCCTCGTCCGTGTATGCTAATGTTGGTTAAGGCCAAATGGTGTGGTACCGACGGTTAAGTTTTTGAAAGTACTAAGCACTTGTCGATTCTATGGTGTCGGTAAGTTTAGTACCTACATGACTTCAGGGTGCGGACTTTTTCCTGCTCCTTCCAGGAACTTCTTCCCCATGCCTCGAACATGTGGGTACGAGGGGCTTAAGTGTTGGTTCGGCCGGCCTTAGACCTCGTATGCCAGGGGGAGTTTGGTCCTGGACGCGACTGGGGGATTGATGGGAACTACCTGGTAGCGCTAGCACTTGGCTGAGTGCGATGATCCGAGTGTTTAGGTCCACCTTGCAAGGTTAAAATCGGTTCAAACTGTCTGTTTCTCATAGCAAATGAGACTACTTAACCCCGCTGCTACATTGAGTAAGAAGTGGAACATGATGATGGAAAGAAACTTGATGCTTGCTTAATTGCTTGCTCCACTTGCTTGGTTAGTACAGGTTGCTTACCTAGAATGGTTAACTTTAACTAGAACTCGATGCTAAAATATTGAAAGTAAGGATCCACTCTTAGTCGCTCTTTGGCAAAACAAACCCACCAGCCAAAAGCCTTGCATGTCTAGAAGTTGGTGATGTAGCTGTCACCCGACGGTTAAGTCTTGCTGAGTATTAGTATACTCAGCCTTGCTTGTTGAAATGTTTTCAGGTAGTGCTCTTGAGGAGATGGTTGCAGGTCTTACCTGGCCAACCACCCTTCCTCCTGGCTGGACTGTCATGTGGGACGAGGATGCTTCCGAGTGATGTCACGATGGCTTCACGTGACGTCATTCCCGTCGAATAAATTAGTTTATTTTCCGCTGCTTTCGAAACTCGGAATAACCGTTACTTTATGCATTGAACTCGGTTTGTAATAAATTCCCTCAAGTGGGACCTATTTAATACTTGTGGATTGTTGTAACCTCTGTGACCCACCTTCGAGTGGGTATTTGTACGACTTGTTTCGATCGAGGTAACTGTTCGTGGTTGCATCGGGCTCGACCCAACAGACTGTCAGATTACTCCGATTTAATTGCGTGACGACCAATGGAAGGTTAGCGCACTTAAGCCGGATTAATTTGAGCAGGTTCTGCCACATGAACCATGTTGACTAGGCTAGACCTTAGCTCAAATCCTCCTTCCTGTGCGTTCGACAGTCCCGGAAAGTTGCTGCTTGACGGGGCTGAGAACTCATGGAGTGTCTTCTTCGGCTGAGCCATCTCTGGTGATTCTGGGGCCAAAGAATACGATGAACCTGTGTCTGGTTCAGACTCAGAGTCGGGTGACGACTCGAAAATGTTGCTTGAGCTGAGTGAAATCTGAGGAGGTATGAATCTTTTGCGCACTACTCTTCCAATGCGTTCTGGATTAGGATCAAAGTTTGATTGTAGGTTGAAACCAGTCATGCACTACACTGCAAACACATCAAAAATAGATGAATGTTGTAGCGGTGAGGTCACTAAGGTTAGTGGTTTGGTAAATCTGTAAAGATAATCAAATAATTCAATAATAACTTTAGCCAATTGCTTCCCCGGCAACGGCGCCAGAAATGCTTGTTGCCACTCCTTAGCGTCACGTTTTAGCAACGCTCAAGAGCGCGAAGATATATGTCGTTGTATGCAAAATTAATTCTGCAAGCACACAGAATATATCTCGTTGTAGCACTTCACCTCGGGAGTAACCCTAGGGTATCGTATTTATATTTCTGCAGGGAAGCAGATGGTTAAAGTGTATTGAAGAATGAAATGATATATCTTGCTAGAAATATCAAGACACAAACCCAGGGGCACAAACTCTAGGTTTGGGGGGATAATGGTCAAATGAATGACCGGATAGAAGGTCCAGAAGACCAGCGACACATGGAGCACCTATTTCTAAAGAAAAGGGAAGACGTTGGGAGAGACCGGACCTAGACACTTCCTAACTTAGAGCAAAAGGCACTCTAGCCTTGGTCTAGACTCTAGCTTAGATACCGGGAACAGAGCTCGCTTCGACGGCTAGAACGGGAGAACCTCAGAACGGGGTGAGAGAGGGGGTTCTCCGGGCTCAGCACTACTGTTATGAATACACTCGAACGTGGTGGACTACGAAGGATGGACAGGGCTGTCACCACCTGCCGCCTACCACTGCAGTTCCGTGGGGTGCAACACACTTCCTAGTTAGTCAACAAGCCAGACGCCACATCTGCACTCGATGATTAAGATTTCTCTGGAGACCTGTCAAGAGAAATCCCCGTCTTCCCTAAGGCGTCTTACGGCCCGGTCAAGGCGAGCAAACCCGCGAGATAAATCCCGGTAGAGCTAAAGTAGACTCTAAACCAAAACTAAAGGGGATAGAACTTTTCTCTAAAGAGAGCAATATCTTTACTCTAAAAGAAGAGCAAGACAAAAGATAAAAGATAAAATTAAGCTCTGAAGTAAGAAAGTAATTGTATTAATAAACTCTTCAAAAGAAGTAAAGGATACAAGAGCTTTACCAGAACTCCGAAGACTCCGAACATCTGAGCTAAGCTCGACTCGACTCTACTCCCAACTCTAATCCTAATCTAAGAAATGAAAAAGATACACGGACTCCCTTCAAGTAGAGACTTGAGTAATGTAGTATGTGTCTTCCCAAGGTGGATGAGCTACCTTTTATAGCCTCCAGGGGGTGGATGCCAGCGTCATTAGCACGCCAAGGACCTGCTTAAGCTTCACGCAAAGGAGGAGACGTGGCAGCCACAGAAGGAGGTCGGTCGGCCTCATCTAGGCCGGCCGGCCTGGTCCTGGTGCCACTTGGCACCGACCTTTGCAGGAATGGCCCTGATGCTCTCCTGAAGTCGGTTTTAGTTGCGTTTAGTTGAAGCTTGTCCGAGAACGCTAGGATGTGGGCCCTTCAATCCATGTGCTTCCCACTCTAGGCCTTCCGGGTCCTTGGATCAAACCGACGTTGATTGCACGTCTCCTGATCATCTTGGGTGCTTAGCATATGTTGTGGATCAGTGACGTGGCCAGACATGGCCAGGGGAGGTCGGTCGGCCTAGCCTAGGCCGGCCGGCCTGGCTCTGAGCCAGGTTTGGCCCTGGTTTCTCCTGATTTGTCCTACAAGCACAACTCATCCAAAACTTGTGGAATTTGTCAGTGAAAGCACTTTTATGTATGGAATATTGTATGATCATCCTCATTTTACCAAAATGTTGATGGTCACTACGAGGTTATAATTGTCGTCAACAGTTGGCAGCTAAGATGGACCTCCTATTGAAAAAGATGGAATCTCCTGGTAAGGAGATGAATCAGATCGTGGAAGACCGAATCACATGTGAAACATGTGGAGAAGCAGGACACACGTGTAAGAACTGCCCAATGACACAAGAGGAAGCCTATTTTATCGGAATCAGGCTTCCGTTCACAACAAGGTTGGAATTCCAAGCCCATCCTCCCCTTCGGCCAACAGCAAGTTAATAGCTCTAACAACGGTTTTCAGCCGTCGTTAAAAGATATCTGGTACGGCCAAAAACAAATTAACGATAGCATTAGCAAGAAATTTTTGCTAATGATAAACTTATGGAGTCAATGGCCTCCCAGATTGAAGCTTTCAATTCTTTTGTCAAGAACCAGCTCAGCTTCAATAAAATGATTGAAACTCAAGTAGCTCAGTTGGCCGCATCTTGTCCTAACCCCAATGCGGGAAAGTTACCCAGGCAACCGGAGGTTCCTTTCAAGGAAAATGTTAGTGCGGTAACCACGCGGGCTGGTAAGTCCACGCGGGACCCACACAATCCTCAAGATGCAGGTACCCAACAGAAGGAAGCTAGTGACACCGAGCCAGCAGCCGAAGAGGAAGACGACGAGGAACCCATCCCTATCTCGAAGGAGGGGAATGAGGCACCAAAAGCCGACAGTGATAGCCGTGATCCCACTTTCCTCCCATTCCCTGAACGGAGGAGAAGACCGGTGGCCGACGAGGAATTTGACAAGTTCGTCGAGGTAATTGAGGACCTGGTGTGTCCGAGGACCGGTGGATGGTCGCTTCCTGGTGTGATGAGTGATTGACAACGTGGTGTGGATTGACGTTTCCCTTGGCTCAAGTATTGCAGGTGTAGAATGCGGCTTGGTTGCATTGGTGCAGGTAAAGAACAGGCGCGAAAGGTCTTAGCCATGGCGGCCTCCGAGGAGTGGAGAGACAAGTAGGCTTGGTTCGAGGGACCCGGTGGCCGGTGGATCAAGTGCGGTTCACATGCTGGCGAGAATGAGCAAGGGGACGTGGTTCCGGTGCGAGGTAGCGGCTCACAACCGAAGCTCGTACGCGGACGAGAAGCCGGTGCAAGGTGGCGGCTAACAATCCGAAGTTTGCGCGCGGGGTTTGGTGATTGGCCACAAAATCATCGGTCGACGGTTTCCCTTGGTCTGGGCCTCAAAACCAAGGACCGAGGACTCGACGAGGCGAATTTGGGCAGCTGGGCCAGAGTGGCTGCCAGGGGCGGTTTAACCGCCTCCCCCTGGGCCGGCCCAAAAACGGCGTCGAGGAGCTTCGATCCGGAGGACACGCGGCGTGACTGCAAGGCTTGCGTCGGAGGGAAGCTAGCTTGCAGTGGAAGGTGCCCGAGCCAGGAAAATATCTGAAGATCAAATGTCAAATTTGCCCCTGAGGGGTATGTATCACTTAGGGGTAGTTTAGTCTTTAGAGCACCACCACTTGGACTACTAATAGCCCCTCCCAGTGCTGGTGGCTGCTATCTCTTTAGTTATCTCTTTAGTTCTCTTTGTTTTTCTCCTTTGGACTAGTTTCCCCTTCATCCCCTCCACCTAGAACTATTTCGAATCCTTCGTAGTTTGTATAGGTGAATTCATGGTTATGTGATGGAGTTTGTGCTGCTCATCTTTGTGCCATGATTTGATTCCACGAGCTCCTTTTTCCTTTTCTATTTTCGTGGGTATTTTCGGAGCTATTTTTGGGGGATTTTCGTTCTTCTCTTTCTAGGGCGTTTTCTCTCAGATTTCTTTGGGGGATTCACGTATGAGTGCCTTGTGCCTCTTTTGCTGGTGATCCCTTGCCCCCAAACGCCGGGAATCGCTTTGGATTTGAGATTTTCGGGATGAACTCGGGGTGGAAGTGTTCTTCACGAGATCTGAGATTCCGGGAGTTCTAGAGTGTTTGAGGCTGAGATTTTTGGGGAATATACTCCACTGAAGGTGTACATCATCTCCCCAAAGTTTCGTCTCAAGAGCTCAAGCCGTTTGGGAGATCGACTCACGAGTTGACTTTTTCCCGAGAGCTCCCAGATTGACCGCCCCCAGGAGGTTAAACCGCCCCCCCTACGCGGTTAAACCGCCCCTAGGGAGGTTAAACCGCCCCTGGCTGGGTAGAGAAGGTTTTGCCTCGTTTTGGTTCGTTTTGTGTTCGTTTCGATCGATTCGAGTTCCGCTGCGTGTTTCTTGCTCCTAAGGTCAGTAGCTTCACAGTGGCTACGTGATCTTGGCAAGATCGCTTTCGAAGGCGTTGGAGTTGATTTGGGAGAATAGCCGGATTGGTTGGAAAGAATTTTTATCGGCTCCCATTCACTGCCCCCCTCTCTGGTCGCCGATTCGGTCCTTCAATTGGTATCAGAGCCGGTTACGGGTCTTTGCGACTCTAACCAGTCTAAGATCCAAAGATGGTGTACCAAGATCGGGGTTCCGGGCCTCCGCACTTCGATGGGAAGAACTACCCGAACTGGGTTGCACGTATGGGTGCTTTCTTGCGAGGCAAAGGAAAGTTGTTGTAGGATGTGACCGAAGATGAAAATTATGTCAATCCTACCAACTTAGATGCCCAGGGTGCAAGAGATAAATTCGAGGCCAACGCTAGGGCTGTCGACTACTTGTTTCGTGCTTTGTCGGCTGAGGAGTTTGAGAGAGTTTTGGGCGAGGACCTAGCTAGCCAGATTTGGCTAAAGCTCAAGGTAGCCCATGGTGGTGATAGTCATGTTAAGGCTAGGCTTTTCTCGGTTTATCGTAGAGAGTACGAGAACTTTGAGCAGTTGGATGGTGAGTCGGTCGATGCGATGTTTCAGCGCTTTACCGCCATAGTCAACAACATGAAAGCCAACATTGCCGCACTCCCATACACGGATCATGACAGAGCTTTGAAGCTCTTGCTTTCCCTTGATCGGTCCGTGTGGGGTGCCAAGGTTGAGGCGATCATGGAGTCGGCTAACTATGAAACCTTGAGAGTTGATGAGCTTTTCTCGAAGTTGAAATCTTCAGAGGTTGATAGACGGTTTCTTGCTAAGGCTAAGAGTCCGACTGATCCCCATAGTCTGGCTCTAGTCGGTGGCTCTGGTTATGGACAGGCTAACACTTCCAGACACTTTGCTTTGTCTTCTCTTGTGTCTCTTCCAGATGAAGAATATGAGGTGCTGAGCGAGGAGGATCTCGCATTGCTCACGAGGAGGTTCGAGCGGATGTACCAGAACCGCAAGGGTTCGAGGCGTGCCGGGAGTACGTGCTACAGATGCGGGAAGATGGGCCACTTCATCGCCGAGTGCCCCGAGGAAATCAAGAAACACAAGCACCGCCCGCGAGATGAGCACAAGCACCGCTCCAAGGACAAGCACCACTCCAAGCACAAGAACAAGGAGGAGAACACCGACACCTCGTCAAGCTCAAGCAGCGAGGAAGAAGACCGCGGCCACCGCAAGGAGAAGAAGCATAAGAACCGCAACTTCAACGGGCTTTCTGGGGTCGCTATGAACTTCTGCACCATGGCTCACGGCTCCAACAACAAGAACATCTCCGACTCCGACTCCGAGGATGAGGTATTGACTGATCCCACCTCTTTGCGTAAGGAGATTGCGAGATTAGAGCAGTTGGTCGATAATCGCGATGATGTGCTTAGGAAGACCAACAAGGAGAAGAGAGAGTTTAGGTCTTTGCTAGGAGAGTCAAAGGAAAGAATAGCTGAGCTTGAGGCCTTACTTTCTGAGACTGGAAAAAAGGCGATGGATTTTGAGTCTGTGCTTAGCGAGTCTAGCAAGAAAGTGGCTGAGCTTGAAACTGAGTTGGCAAGTGCTAGAGCTGAGATAGGTGTGTTGAAAGATGCTCCTATTGTTTCTGATGAGATTGAATGCTCTTTCTGTGATGTGCATCTTGCTGATTTGGTAGCTCTTAAGGACAAACACATGACATGCCTAGATGATCTAGAAGATGCTAGGGTTGAGATTGCTGAGTTGAAGTCTAGACCTTCTTTGCTAGGTGCTTGTACTTCTTGTCCTGTTTTACATGCTCAGTTGCTTGAATCTCGTACCATGATCAGTTCGCTTGAAGCTCAATTGAAATCTCCTATTGCAAACTCTTGTTCGGCTTGCGATGTTGTTGCTTTGAGGAATGTTGAGCTGGCGCAATCTGTTGATCGTTTGCAAGATGAAAATGATGAGTTGCGTCAATGTTTGGGTTGGTTGTCGGGTCGCGAGCCACAGCTTAAGATGTTGATTGCTGGGTTCAAGAGAGCTGATGGTCGTGGTCTGGGTTCTGAGAAGGTTGGTGAGAGCAGTGGTGAGAGAGAGAGAGAACCTGAGAGCTCCATTACAAACATTCCCACAAACCCACCAAAAACCATTCTCAAGAACACCTTCACACCCAAACCCAACCACCTGTTGAACAAGCTTGACACCACTCCAGATCCTCCCAAGTTTCCCCCAAAGACAAGCGACTTCCAAAAGAGAGTGACCTTTGTTAAGAGTGGGGTTTACCAGCCGAGAGAGAAGCCACAGGCCGAGAGAAACCCCAAAGCCAAAGCCAGTCCGCTTCCATTGTGATCATTGTGGAAGGGATGGTCACCTAGGGGAGTTTTGCTAGGAGAAAGAAGAGGGAGGTGAGACGAGAGAAGGAGATGGGGAACAGGGACAGGTACCACTCTTCCCGTAGTGTGCCTGTGTCTCGTTCACCCTTGCCTAGGAGAGAGGGCTTTGTGCGTACAGCTCCTTCGTTTGGTAGTCGTGGTGTTCCAGCTAGTTGTGAGTTTGCTAGGCGGCCTCCAGTTCATGGTCAGTTTGGTTCAGGGAGGTTCGACCGTAGCTTCGAGGCGAGGAGAGAGTCTAGGCCACGTTTTCCCCCGCGTGGTGCTAGAGGTCCGATGGTGAGAGACGAGAGGGTACCACGTAGTGACGTTGATTTTGCTAACCCCTCTTTTGAGCAGATGGCCCGACACTGGTTTAACTCCTTCTGTGCTAACCCCAGTGTCGAGTCATTCGCTCGTTCTCGTTCTCGCTTTTGATTGTGCAGGTGTGAGGTATGGAGAACATGAGCTTGGTGACTCTTGGTCTTTTGCATGATCAAGGTTTGATGGTTCTCCACACCTTTTTGGATGGTCCCGATTTGGCCCTTGTACACTATGTATTGTGAGTATATCCCTTGTACACTCTTGTGTTCATCTGTGTATATTTAGCTTGCTTTGTGCCTGTATCATGATTTTTATGTTTTCTGTAGCATATTGTACATTTGTTTATCAGGTATCATTTTAGTTGGTATTTTTTGTTGCATTGTGCTCATTTGAGATTTCTCTTCCTTTTATGATGGAGCTTTCCATTTGCTTTTGTACACCTTTTCTAGTTTTTCTAGGTGTCTTTGATTGAGGGGGAGCTCGGCTTTATTTAATGGGGAGAAATTTGCTCAAGTTGGTCTGACAAGGAGATGACTTTGCTTATACCTTTTTGGATTGCATGAGATTGTGAGTTTGCAGCGTTTGCATTTTGATTGTGCATATCATGGGAGTTTGAAGTTTGCACCTGAACCTTGGATTTGCATTTCAGTTGCACATTCCAAGGGGAGCTGATGATTGAACCTGAACCTTGGATTTGCATTTCGGTTGCACATTCCAGGGGGAGCTTTGTATTTGTGCTATGATCGCGCTTGTGTATTGAGTTTGAGCTTGCCCATTTTTCTACCCAAAACCAGCTTGCAGACATTTTCGCTAAGCCACTTGACCAAGTTACCTTCACCCGCTTGCGAGGAGAACTTGGTGTATGTGCGTTTTTTTTTCGAGCTGAGTTTTGGAGGCTTCTCTTGTAGCATATGTATACTATTGTACCATCTTTGTATCTTGATGTACATTTTTCTGCTTTTGTATCTTGATTTCATCTTTTGTATCATATCTTAGGATGAGCTTCTCCTATATGCAGTGATTGGTACAACTTGCTACATTTTAGAGTTTAGGCAGGCTGGCTAGGGATTGCTTGTATAGATGGCTATGCTCTTGATGGTTTTGATATATATATTCTATTGAGATAGTCTCCTTTTGAATTAAAATGACAAACTGAACTTAAACTCTTTCACCCATGAGTAAATGCCCTTGCATGTCTTGTTTGAGCCGAAATGGCCATATCTTGCTTAAGATCATGCTAGGATGTGATATTCTTTTCAATTGGGTCAAAGACCTTTGTCATTGTGAATGTTTAGCCCATGCTTTATCTTGTGGAGGAGCATAAGCTTCTTTTTGTCGCAAAGACATTTCATGTACCATGCTTAATTTGAAACACTTCAAAAATGAGATGTCTATGCATGAAAGAAGAAAGATGAGAAAAAGAAATATTTGCAGAAAATTATGCTCATGTCTCTATGCTTTCACCATTGCACACACTTGCACACATGGGTGCTAAGCGGTTGCATGTTGTTTGCCGGAGAAGTCTCCCATGAGAAGTGAACACATGGCTCCATGCTTTGACATGACATGAGGTAGAACTTGGGCGTTTATGATGATCTTTTGTCAAGAATGCTTGTCCTTTCATGCTTTTGGTAAGATGAAGTTCATTTTTGCTTGAACAATCCATGGTTAGGACTTTGCTCATGTGGTGACATTTTTGATTAAACTACACAACTTGCTCATGGCTTTGTCAATTGGATATATGTCTTCACCTTCTTGATGGCAATGCCCGTGTGACATGATGAACTATCTTGTTTGCCTCTTCTCTAACTTGTAGCATTTTGTATTGCTCATTGTATATTTGAGAAGCTTGTAGTTGCATTTTGTACATTTTTCCTTGATGTGTGCATTGTCAACAAGGGGGAGAATTTCTGGAGCATTTTGCAAGGGGGAGACTTTGCTGAATTTGTAAGAAAGCTTTTGCTCTAGAAGTTGTTGGTTTTGTGTGAGAGTTTGAAAGTTTTGCCAAAGTGAGAGTTTTAGAAAATTTGTGAAGTTTCTGAGAGTTTGATAATTGGAATATCTTGCTGGGCATATTTGGAAGGTTTTCAAGTTGGAACGGACATCGTTGCGAGTTTGTTTGTGCAATTTTGGCATTTTTGGCCTTGGTCATCTGCCAGGGGCGGTTTAACCGCCCCCCCCCCTGGGCGGTTTAACCGCCCCTGTGCTGAGTGCACACAGTTTGGGAAAGATTTGAGCGATTTCGAGTGTTTTTCGCACGCACAAGTTCACTTGTTCAGGGGGAGTTGCATCTTTGCAGGGGGAGTGCTTTGAGTGTCCTGAAAAGTGATTTGGAGGTTTTGAAGTTTGTGATTTGTGCTTTGTGCTTTTGCTCTTTTGCCGATGGTGTTGAGCCCTTTCGCTTCTTCTTGAAGGGTCGGCATTTCTGGAGCTTTCTCTTGCAGAGTGACTTTGTTCTCGGCTTGTTCTTGCTTTTAGTCACTTGCTTGAGTCTTGTTTTCGATTTCGTTTATATTTTCTTTATCTCAATGGTTACTATGTGTGTGTTTGTCAATGCACTCATCAAGGGGGAGATTGAGGACCCGGTGTGTCCGAGGACCGGTGGATGGTCGCTTCCTGGTGTGATGAGTGATTGACAACGTGGTGTGGATTGACGTTTCCCTTGGCTCAAGTATTGCAGGTGTAGAATGCGGCTTGGTTGCATTGGTGCAGGTGAAGAACAGGCGCAAAAGGTCTTAGCCATGGCGGCCTCCGAGGAGTGGAGAGACAAGTAGGCTTGGTTCGAGGGACCCGGCGGCCGGTGGATCAAGTGCGGTTCACATGCTGGCGAGAATGAGCAAGGGGACGTGGTTCCGGTGCGAGGTAGCGGCTCACAACCGAAGCTCGTACGCGGACGAGAAGCCGGTGCAAGATGGCGGCTAACAACCGAAGTTTGCGCGCGGGGTTTGGTGATTTGGCCACAAAATCATCGGTGGACGGTTTCCCTTGGTTTGGGCCTCAAAACCAAGGACCGAGGACTCGACGAGGCGAATTTGGGCAGCTGGGCCAGAGTAGCTGCCAGGGGCAGTTTAACCGCCCCCCAGGGGCGGTTTAACCGCCTCCCCCTGGGCCGGCCCAAAAACGGCGTCGAGGAGCTTCGATCCGGAGGACACGCGGCGTGACTGCAAGGCTTGCGTCAGAGGGAAGCTAGCTTGCAGTGGAAGGTGCCCGAGCCGGAAAATATCTGAAGATCAAATGTCAAATTTGCCCCTGAGGGGTATGTATCACTTAGGGGTAGTTTAGTATTTAGAGCACCACCACTTGGACTACTAATAGCCCCTCCCAGGGCTGGTGGCTGCTATCTCTTTAGTTATCTCTTTAGTTCTCTTTGTTTTTCTCCTTTGGACTAGTTTCCCCTTCATCCCCTCCACCTAGAACTATTTCGAATCCTTCGTAGTTTGTATAGGTGAATTCATGGTTATGTGATGGAGTTTGTGCTGCTCATCTTTGTGCCATGATTTGATTCCACGAGCTCCTTTTTCCTTATCTATTTTCGTGGGTATTTTCGGAGCTATTTTTGGGGGATTTTCGTTCTTCTCTATCTAGGGCGTTTTCTCTCGGATTTCTTTGGGGGATTCACGTATGAGTGCCTTGTGCCTCTTTTGCTGGTGATCCCTTGCCCCCAAACGCCGGGAATCGCTTTGGATTTGAGATTTTCGGGATGAACTCAGGGTGGAAGTGTTCTTCACGAGATCTGAGATTCCGGGAGTTCTAGAGTGTTTGAGGCTAAGATTTTTGGGGAATATACTCCACTGAAGGTGTACATCATCTCCCCAAAGTTTCGTCTCAAGAGCTCAAGCCGTTTGGGAGATCGACTCACGAGTTGACTTTTTCCCGAGAGCTCCCAGATTGACCGCCCCCAGGAGGTTAAACCGCCCCCCCTACGCGGTTAAACCGCCCCTAGGGAGGTTAAACCGCCCCTGGCTGGGTAGAGAAGGTTTTGCCTCGTTTCGGTTCGTTTTGTGTTCGTTTCGATCGATTCGAGTTCCGCTGCTGTGTTTCTTGCTCCTAGGGTCAGTAGCTTCACAGTGGCTACGTGATCTTGGCAAGATCGCTTTCGAAGGCGTTGGAGTTGATTTGGGAGAATAGCCGGATTGGTTGGAAAGAATTTTTATCGGCTCCCATTCACTCCCCCCTCTCTGGTCGCCGATTCGGTCCTTCAGTAATCAAGAAGGTATACATCAATATGCCACTTCTTGATGCTCTGCAGGTCCCGACATATGCCGAGTACATCAAGGATATACTTAGCAATAAGAGGACTCTACCCACGAGGGAGACAATGCAGCTAACCGAGGAATGCAGCTCCGCCATACTCGGGCCCCGCCTTAAGAAGAAGAAAGATCCTGGCTGCCCCACAATTTCATGCTCAATTAGGAGGCCATGATTTCGACCAACGCCCTATGTGACTTGGGGGCGAGCGTCAGCGTAATGCCTAAGGTAGTTTTCGACCACCTTAAGCACATTTTGCTTGTATCTACACCCATGTGTTTGCAGCTAGCAGATCAATTGGTCCGCTACCCACACGAAGTTGCAGAAAATGTTCCGGTCAAGATCAGTGATTTCTTTGTCCCTATGGATTTCATCGTACTTGACATGGAAGCTGAAGCCAAGAACTCTCTCATCCTTGGGAGACCGTTCTTGAATACCGCGAATGCAAACATCGACATGGGGAAAGGGACCATTCAACTCAGGATTACGGAGAAACCGAGAATTTCTCCCTCCGTCCTAAGGAGACCACTCAACAAGTCAATATGGTCGGAGAAATCATACCCAGAAATCCCAGGATGCCAACCATAGAATCACTCATGAAGATGGTGGAAGCCTTCGCCGCTAAAGAAAAGAAGAGGCATGACCGTGCACGGCGAAGGATATCGAGAACCAAAGCGCTGGAAGAGCAAGCAAAGCGTGATAAGGAGGTTGAATCCAAGCCCCGTCCGATCCAAAAGGAATGGCGAGTGAAAGGAGCCCCGAACGAAGAATCAGAGAGTTCCGCTCAGGACGTAAAACTCGACCCCTCGCCATAAGGTATATGGTACATATCCATGCATTTCATATAGAATAGGTTTTCCCTTTTCTTACAATTCAATTCTTTCTTTCAACACAGCATGTTTAATTTTTGAAACTTGCATCCGTATTTTATTTGTGCATTGTTTAGCATATAAAATATATATATATATTCAGCCAAATGCTAGGCCGACCGGCCCCACCTGTCATCCATTTTGGCCAGATCACCGAAGCAGGCAACCAGCGATCGTGCATGGGCACGACACGAGGGAGATGGAGCGAAGGGGAGCCAGCACCAGGCCGAGTGGCTCCAGGCAGGCCGGCCGGCCTATCTCCACCGTCGCTGTCCCATCTTCACCTACCAGCAGCACAAACAACAGCAACGTGACCACCGACAGGAGGATAGGCACGACCGACACCATGTGCAGGCCGATCGGCCACACACAGGTCGGCCGGCCTCCCCCTGCCTCGAATCTATAAAAGCCGGTGCTCAGCTCGAGAGCAACTCGCCCCAAGTGCAGAACTAATCTTTTGCAGGAATCATGTGGACTAAGGCGAAATCAAAGGCACGTGGAGTGGTGACCAAGTTCAGCTCCTCAGGAGAGCGAGAGGCAGGAGGTGCCCCGGAGCAGGCTCCAGATCCAGATCATGACCCGGGTGGAGCACATCATCGCCAGGACCGAAGAAGAAAGGGCGGTGCTTGATAAGCTCCAGAACCGCGTCTTCAGCCACGCTAAGTACTTCAACGCCATGCTGCTAATCAAGACTGGTCTCGGGGGAGAGATGGAATGAGCATTCAACAATGTCGGATGGCAAAACTTCCACCCCATCTCAGAAACAAGTTCGCATTTTCTCACTATGGAATTTCTGATGAGTTTAAAAGTTGAGGTTCTTCCCAACGAGACGAACATTCGGTTTCGATTTTTCAATGAGGATTTTATCTTGAGCCCAAAATAGCTCAGTGAGGCTCTTGGTTTCCACAAGAGATGCATCATTGACGCTGACGTTTTAGGTGATTAACCACCGGTACACTCGTACCCAATGGTGGGATGGCATCACTAGTGAGCCTCTCTCTGGGAAGAACAGCATCACTTCCATCCATAATCCCATGCTTCGCTTTTTGGCTAAGTGGATTGCCATGGTGGTTCACCCGAGCGCTGATTTGCGTCTTTGCCTTTTGCCTGACTTGGAGTACCGCACCTCAGCCCGAGTACCATCACCAGCAGCAACACGAGTACTTCCATATATTGACTAGTTTCCATATCTCGTAGAGTCCTGGTGTAGCCTTGCGCCACGGTCTCTACTCATTGCCATATCCTCCTTTGGAGTTCTTCCTGCATCCGTGTGGGCCCTAGGCCTCCATGTCCGACAAGCCCTCGAGCGCTTCATAGCCGAGTTCTTTTCCTGTCTTGAGAGTGCTTGGCCCGCTGGTTCGGGTACTTCTCAGTCTTTCTTGAGGATCTTCGAGTACTTCCTTGGACTGCAGTTCTTTGGTCTTTTAAGGACGAGACTGTGAGGTGCTCAAGCCCTGTGATGTTCATTGATCTTTGAAGTGTGATTTTGAAATCGCACTTCATATGAAGTAGCCCCCGAGCTTTAGGTAGAATCGATGCTTCGAGCTGAAGGTCCTGAAAACATCTTGAATCTTTGGTGGAAATTTGAAAAAACTTCACATTAGCAATGCGTGTGCCTTATAGCCCCCGAGCCTTGAGTCATTCTTTGGTGTGGTAAAGAAGATCAAAGGTACTCGTGTTGTTGAAATAAAATAAACAATGGTAGACCTCAAATTTTGCAAAAAAAAAATTTTTTATAAGAATGTTTAGTTTCAAGACGTCTCCTGAAAATAAAGGATTCGAGTAAAAGATTCTTTTAACAAAAAACTAGATGGAACCTCTTGTTTATTTTAAAGAGAAAAAAGGGGTAACTATTGTGCCCTTTGGGGTTTTACTTTTACCCTTATTCTTTCTTTTCGATGAAGACCTAGGAATTGTCCCACCACCGTCGCCGTCTATTCTTGAGCTTAGCTTAGTACTTGAGAGAAGATCAACTCGTAGCCTTCTTGAAGATGACGCCTCCGAAGAAGTCGACTAGGGAATCTACCTCTTCAAAGCGCAAGGGAGATGATCTTGAGTCAAGCCGCTCGAAGTTGAAGAGGGGTGCCGATAGATCTGTTGGAGTTTCGAAGGCTTCTGAAACTCATCTGAAGAGCCTTCTTCAGAGGGGCCTTCTTGGGTCAAAAGCAGTTGTGTGGGGAGCGCCCGCGTCACGGGGCTCCGGAATTACTTGCATTAACACTGGATACATTTAACACAAGTAATTCCACACATGGGGTGCCAAAAGCCAACTCCGAGTAACTTTTATTGATAATTTACATTGATGTACAACTTAGGAACTGTACAAGGTTTTACAAGCGGGCTTCAAGGCCTCCGCTTTTCAGAAATAAAGGTCTAACGATACTACGTAGAGTTCTCGGTGTCGAGATTGAGCACGTCACCAATCTAGGCCCACATCGTCTGCCTCATCATCGGCGAACTCCTCTGGTATGAAGTGGAAGCAAGGAAAGGGTGAGTACTCCTGACAGGGGTACCCAGCAGGTCCAACAACAATATTATAAAAGTATAAGGTTGGTCCTAGGGGGGCATTACCGCCCTGCCAGTTCCATTTAGTAAACAAAAGTAATTATCAACCTGCGGTAAGTGTAGTCCGCGGGCCTCAATATTTATGATTGATTTGGTCTAATCATCGGGGATTTTAACCAACTGGACTCTTTTTTGAGAGTCACGGCTATCCAGATAGGATTTTCACCCTGCAGAGGTAGTACTTCTCTGTCCCATATTCGGTCAACCCATACCTCGTACTCAGGCGGTACTGCCCTACAAGATCCTTTCCCGCCAGTGTCTATCTCTAGACAACCTCTCCCTAGTTCTGTCCACAGAATCTGCTGGGGTCTAAGCAAGAGTCGCACACGTCCACAAAAGGACCTTCCCAAGGTATGGATGCATCAGAAAAAATACATTGTGGCAACTCTGCCACCAGGTTCTACTGACCCAATCATTTGCGACTCGTACAGACCAGACCTAGTCCTCTGCTAGGGTCTGTCTCTAGTAGACCTGTTGCCCATCCGTGGCCCTCTTGGGACGGGTTACTAGGGCTGGCTAGCGGGGTGTGGACCAAGGCCTCACATGAATAGGTATTCCCGAAGGCCATGCCTTTTTGGCATGCGGGAGTGTACTCAGTCAATGGAAAGATTCTCCCGTGAACCGGATCCCCTGACGGTGTTACCCTTCCACTCTCCAGTCTTAAAAATAAACCATTTACCCTATTTAATGTAAATGAGTACTGATTTTAAATGAATTACTTGCTATAGAATAGCTGTCATAGAATGACCATGTAGGGAAAGTAATTTTGCATTAAGTAGCATTAACAACGGGACTTGCCTTGCCCTGTGTCGAGTTCGTTCCCTAACTCCTCTTCATAGTCGGGATCTTTGTCATCGTTTTCAGGGTCAATGTCTGTAAAGACGGGGGCTACAACTTAACCACACAGATCAATACACCAATCAAGGGTTAAGGGGGGTTGATTCAGGACGGTTTGGAATTCTAGGGTCTCATTGGGGTCTTTCCTACTTTATTTAAATTAAAAACCTATTCCTGGAATTAACACATAAGGAAAGTTATTTTATTCTAGGAGTTGTAGATATGGGTTTTGGGAAAACAAGGCATTTCTAGGCGTAGAAATTGTCCTAGGAATTTTGGTAAATTTTTGGAAATTTTTGCAAAGCTCTAAGGTGGAGAAATAACTTCTTCCGTACCTTAATCAGTTGTAAAACCTAATTAACAACCTAACATTTTCCGTACCTTAATCAGGCTGGCCAAAGTTCCTTTGTTTAGCTGGTCTCTAATATGTTCCTCTTGGTCATTCACAATTACTGTCCAGATTATTTTGAAAGATCCCTGCAGTCTGGAAAAAAAGAACAGCAATAACAAATCCAGCTTCACTTCAGTTGGAAAACTCTTAGAAAGTTTAGTTTACCATGCGAGCATCAACACTGTGGGGACTGAATTGCATTTCCACCAACCCATCATACATGGATTGCACTGATGCATCTGAGACCCTAAAAATATCTGGATCATACATAATTATGCAATGTTAATAAAAAATCCACTTGCTTGGAATAAATCATCATTGTACAATGGAATTTAGTTGAAACATAGTACATGTAATTATGATAATTGTACATGTAACTAACGCCAGATGTCATAGATAACCAACTGTAACAATCATGTGTTTGCCTCTAATTTAAACTATGACCAGGTATAATTGATAGGCAAAAAAATATGAAAAAATAATAAGTATTGGGATGGACTGAGCATATCATTACTCAAAGATTCCTGTATGTATTGGATGAGTGGGTCCAACTGCTAAATGTTTGCTACTCCAAAGGGTGTAGGCATGGATGCCCATTGCTCTCCTGTCTCCAGCAACACCAGCTCCAAACAAAATTTATTTTGCAAAATACCTGAACCTAAAAAACACCCACGTGTGGCATATTTAGAGAAAAAGTAAATGTAGTGATGAATTAGATAAAACGATGATTTGTCAAACGGCTAAACAATATATAGATTGTGTTCAGGATAAAAGAAATACAAAACAAGCATTGAAAAATTGTGTTTTAGAACCGTTCAAGGCAACATTCTAAAACTGAATTTATGTCATTAAATAAATGATCTCGAGTATCTTATGTTAAGAATCATAGTAGCATTTGCTATATAACTGAAAGTTCTTTCAGCAGAGTTGACATGTATTTTACTACATTGGATCTCCTACAATACAAAATCATAAGTCATTCTGAGAAATTGATGTTGAATCTCAGTACATATTATCTAGTGAATATATTGTTGTTACATTTATACCCGGTAGATTAAAATTATGGCGAACACAGTACTGAAATTATGGCCAAAGTGTTGGTCGTTCTCCACCTGCAATGCATTAAATAATAACAAAATACAAGCATTGGACATGCAGCCAGTCGTGAAATTGTGATTTAACAAAATAGGGAAGCAATGGGCCAAAAATACTACCATGGCCACCAATCTGGTCTCCCTTGCTTACGACCATGTCCACCTCCAACTCCAAGTGGATGCCGATGATCCATCAGCACACTAACAAAAAAAAACTACTTGACCTTGCATCCTAAAAATAATAAATAGAAAACACAACAAAATTATATAGTTGGTCTGACTTATATACTACATGCATGGATGTTGACTGTGGACATATATACTATTATGGTCTAATCAAGGAGTAAGCTCAAGCAAGCATTGAAGCATATCACATCCCGTGGACATGCAGCTTCACCTCGTCCAGCACTAAGAAGCAAGTAAGCATGGAGGGCAGGGGATGTTGCATCTGCCATGCATGAACTCCGAAACCCTGCATGGCAATGGCAGCGGCCCAAAGTGCTAGCATAGCTTTACGACTGATGAGTGATGAGGCAAGGATAACGAACGTGCTTACTGGAGGGCAAGACTCACACCCAGCACTGCCGCCCACTCAAGCCGAGCGAGCCAAACTAAAACGTGTAATGGCACCAGCGACGTCGTTGTTGGATATCGGTTTGACCTCGGTCAACCAACAGACCGAGGATTAGGGGGAGCGTATCTCGTCCCCCCTAATCTGAGATTTAGTCCAACTAACCTAAGTCCGTTTTGCCTTGATCGGGAGGTAAAGTCTAGATAAGTACGGACTCGGCCCCGGGCCTACAGCGCGGACTATATAAGGAAAGGGTCCCCCACGGGTCCCGAACACGCCTAACGAGATTCCTCGTTAACCCTAATTCACCCACCGATCCCTAAGCGCGCTGGAAGGCCTGGAAGCTCGAGCCGCGCGTCTTGGGTAGTGTTGCTGGCGTCCTGAAGGCCATCGATACCCTCAGAAGACGCTCAAGGAACGACTACGCTACAAGCCTGACGAAGCCCTCGCTACTACTACTTCGTCAGGCCGCACCGACGACATGGACAACTCCAGCGCTGGTATAAAGCCGAACTCATTTTTTTTCCGCTTTATTAGTTAAAGTGCTAGATGTGATCTTGTTAGACTAGTAGATCCTGTTCGTGTTTAATATGCTAAGTATTGTTAGTTTAATCTAACAATTGGTATCAGTCGCCTAGATCTAGCTCTACTAGATCCCTAGTATGAATCCTACGTTAGACAGTTCGGTTTTATGTGTAGATTTGCTCAGTTAAGTTCAAGTTCATGTTTTTTTTTAGTTTATATCTACACGATGTTTGGCATGTTTTAGTTCAGTTTTATTAGATCCGTAAAGTTTTTCATGCCTAAACTGTGTTATCAGTCAAGTTTTAGTTACACAATTAAGTTTTAGTTAGATCTATCATGTTTTAGCTCAGTTTTATTTAAGTTTATCACGTATACATGTTTAAACCGGCACATCAGAGATCGCTCAGATTAGTTGAGTCAAGTTTTACATGCTAGAACTTTAGATCAGAAAAGTTCACGCTCGGTTTAGTTAAGTTTTTCATGTTTTACCTAAGATCTACTCGTTTGGGGTTTCGGTTTAGATCTGTCACACATGCTTTTCGCCTTATAAACATCATCACAGCCCAACCCGCATGATTTTACATCATCACAGCTCAAAAACCCCAAAGTTACATCATCAATATCTCAGCTCGCACCCCAAAATCATCAAGAAGAAGGGGAAAATAAGAGAAAAAGAAAAGCCATAAGGGGATCTTGGATCAAGAACCCTAGATCTCAGATCTAGGGCTCCCGAAACCCTAACCCTAAGTTTTTCAGTGGCTTACCCTAGCCTTCATGGCAGCCGCGCGTGGCATGATCTCGCCGTGCGCGACCGCCGTCCTCACGACCGCGGCCTCGGTCTCGCCCACGCACATGGCATGGAAAAGTCGCTGCGTAGCGGGCCTCTTGGCCGCGGCCTTCCCTCCTCGGCGGCGCTTCAGTCTTGCGCCGCCACCACCGGCCGTCGAGCACCGGCGGAGCACCCTCGACGAGCCGCGTGCGATTCGCACGCGGCTCGCAGAGGACGCCCGCGGCGCTCCAGCTCGGTGGCGCTCCGGCGTGCTGGCCTTGGTCCTCCGGGATCTCGGCCCTCACCTCACCGGTCGTGGAGATGAAGAGGAGAAGGAGGCGGCGGGCGGTGGATCGCTCCGCCGCCGGCGGCGCTAAGCGCCCTCAGTGGGTGGCGAAAGGGGGAGGAGAAAGTTACCTAGTGTTCACTCCTCCCCCCCCCCCCCCCCCCCCGCGCTCCGCGCCGTTTTATACGGCCGAGCGGCGCGCACGGCCGTCCGATCCACTGGACGACTCAGATCAGCGCGGGCGGGGGCGGCGACGCTGGCTGGGCCAGTTTCGGCGGCCCGCCCGTCGGTTTGCTAGGCCAAGGCCCACTAAGCTAAGGCGCGGGCTGCTTTGATGCGTTGGGCCGTGCCTTCATGGGCTGCGCGTGCTGTTGCCGAGCCGCGCCGCTCCCTGAGCCACCAGCCGCGCGCGCATGATGGGCCGCTGGGCCGCGTTTTTCCCCGCGCGCGCGCTTTAAGTTTGAGATGGGTCGGGCGTTTTTCGCCTGATGGGCCACGCTGGGCTGCGGGTTAGCAAGCCGGTTTTCTGGGCCGTTTTCAATTCTGGGTTAATTAAGTTTCGAATTTACTTAAGTTCTCAATACATCTTCAGTATATTTTCAGTTTAAGTACCTATTAATTCCTGTTTTTAAGCTATGTTAATTACTGCATAAGCTTTTTATTTAAGATGTTGGTGTTCATATAATTTTTCTGCTAAGTTATTTACGCTAAGTTTATAAATGATCACTGAAATTTTAAGTTTAAATCCCCCTTATACTTAGAGATGCCTCTAGATAAATGGAACCACCGGGAAATTTATTTAGAGTAAATTTGTGTTTATTTCAACCACCGTTGTTTATTCATGAGTATTAAGACGAATTTCGTTTGTTTTCCCCACCGGTGATTGCAAATTGAAATTTAATGCATGTTTTAATCAGACCACCATAGGGTTAATTCATGCTTTTATTCGCATTTCTCTGTATATCATTACTAAGCTAAGTTTTATTTGTCTTTTATTTCAGTGACAAATGTCAACTCCGTTGCATCGTACTTCAACAACATCAAGCCGCTCAACGGAGCGAACTTCCCCGAGTGGAAAGGACAGATTCAGACGTGCCTGATGTGGAACGACCTTGATCTCGCGCTCAGGGAAGATAAGTCTGCTGCTCCTACTGCTGGACGGTCTACCACTGTTATTGAGAAGTGGGAGAGATCCAACCGCCTCGCCATCATGGTAATGACTCAGACAATCAGCGCCGGCATTAAGGGGGCTATTCCCACTAAGAATGCTGTTGGTGTTGATCTCACTGCTAAGGAGCTCCTGGCTAAGATTGAGGAGAACTTCAAGAGCTCATCTAAGACTTATGCAAGCACCCTGATGCTGAAATTAGTCTCCTCTCTGAGGACCCAGTGTGTCCGAGGACCGGTGGATGGTCGCTTCCTGATGTGATGAGTGATTGACAACGTGGTGTGGATTGACGTTTCCCTTGGCTTAAGTATTGCAGGTGTAGAATGCGGCTTGGTTGCATTGGTGCAGGTGAAGAACAGGCGCGAAAGGTCTTAGCCATGGCGGCCTCCGAGGAGCGGAGAGACAAGTAGGCTTGGTTCGAGGGACCCGATGGCCGGTAGATCAAGTGCGGTTCACATGCTGGCAAGAACGAGCAAGGGGACGTGGTTCCGGTGCGAGGTAGCGGCTCACAACTGAAGCTCGTACGCGGACGAGAAGCCGGCGCAAGGTGGCGGCTAACAACCGAAGTTTGCGCGCGGGGTTTGGTGATTTGGCCACAAAATCATCGGTGGACGGTTTCCCTTGGTTTGGGCCTCAAAACCAAGGACCGAGGACTCGACGAGGCGAACTTGGGCAGCTGGGCCGAGTGAGGCTGATAGGGGCGGTTTAACCGCCCCCCCTGGGCTGGCCCAAGAACGGCGTCGAGGAGCTTCGATCCGGAGGACACGCGGCGTGACTGCAAGGCTTGCGTCGGAGGGAAGCTAGCTTGCAGTGGAAGGTGCCCGAGCCGGAAAATATCTGAAGATGAAATGTCAAATTTGCCCCTGAGGGGTATGTATCACTTAGGGGTAGTTTAGTCTTTAGAGCACCACCACTTGGACTACTAATAGGCCCCTTCAGGGCTGGTGGCTGCCATCTCTCTAGTTATCTCTTTAGGTTTTCCTTTGAACTAGTTTTCCCTTCATCCCCTCCACCTAGAACTACTTCGAATCATTCCTAGTTTGTATAGGTGAATTCATGGTTATGTGATTGAGTTTGTGCTGCTCATCTTTGTGCCATGATTTGATTTCCCGAGCTCCCTTTCCTTTTTCTATTTTCGTGGGTATTTTCGGAGCTATTTTTGGGGGATTTTCGTTCTTCTTGTTCTAGGGCGTTTTCTCTCGGATATCTTTGGGGGATTCACGTATGAGTGCCTTGTGCCTCTTTTGCTGGTGATCCTTTGCCCCCAAACGCCGAGAATCGCTCTGGATTTGAGATTTTCGGGATGAACTCGAGGTCATGGTGTTCTTCGCGAGATCTGCGATTCCGGGAGTTGTACTGAGTTAGAGGCTGAGATCTTTTGGGAAAACACTCCACTGGAGGTCTAGATCATCTGACCAAAATCTCGCCTCAAGAGCTCAAGCGGTTTGGGAGATCCACTTTTGTTTTGACTTTTTCCCGAGCCACCCAGGCCCGGGCGGTTTAACCGCCCCACCTGGCCGATTTAACCGCCCCCCTCTGGGTGTGTTAGATCGAGCCGCGTTTCGGGTCGTTTTGGTGTTCGTTTCGATTGGTTCGAGTTCCGCTGCTCGTTTCTTGTTCCTAGGGTTAGTAGATTGACAGTGGCTACGTGATCTTGGCAAGATTGATCTCGGAGGTTTCGGAGTTGTTTTGGGAGAATAGCCGGATCGGTTGGAAAGATTTTTTATCGGCTCCCATTCACTCCCCCCCCCCCCCCTCTCTGGTCGCCGTTTCGGTCCTTCACTCTCAGTACAATGGTCAGAATGGAATCAGGGAGCACATCCTCAACATGTGTGACATGGCAAATAAGCTTAAGGAGATGCAGATGGAGATCTCTGATGGTTTCCTTGTGCATTTCATCATGACTTCACTTCCTCAACAGTATGCTGCTTTTAAGATAAACTACAACACCAACAAGACTGTTTGGTCTATCAGTGATTTAATAAGCTACTTGTTGAGGAGAAGGAGAGACTTAAGACAAAAAGATGAAGGATGTGGTCAACATGGTTGGCAATCTCAGTCTCAATGGCACTCCTAAGAACCAGCATGAGTCAGGTAGCAGCAAGCAAGGCAACAAGAAACACTCTAAGAAGAATGGGAACAAGAGTTTTGGTCCCAAGAATGACAACAAGTCTAAGCGTGCTCACCAGTCTAAGGGTGGCAAGATGACTTGCTCTTTCTGCGATTCACCCAAGCATCTTCAGAAGAACTGTGCAGGCTTTAAGGAATGGCTAAAGAAGCAAGGTAACATTCAGTATGATGTTGTCTCTTTTATTGATGAATTATTCTTAGCTGATTTTCCCCCTAGTACTTGGTGGATTGACTCAGGTGCCACTGTGCACATTTCCAATTCATTGCAGGCATTCCATATGATCCAAACTATAAGAAGGGGGAGCGAAATCTAAGAGTGGCTGATGGGAACGGCGTTGAGGTTGAAGGCGTTGGGAGCTTCGTCTTAGAGTTGCCAGGCGGCTTCCAGCTTAGTTTAGATGAAGTTCTTTATGTTCCTAGCTTGAAAAGAAACCTTATTTCAGTATCAGCTTTAGCAGATTCAGGACACGTTTGTGTATTTGATAAAGACAAGTGTGTGATTCAGTTTAATTCAATAAATGTGGGTCTTGCTGAAAGGCAAGGCAAACTCTATATGCTCTCTTTAAATAATGATTCTGTGATGAATGTTGCTAATGTTTCTAATAAGCGTAAGCGTTTTAATGAGACCTCATAGAAGCTGTGGCACTATCGCCTTGGCCACGTTTCGAGGGGGAGAATGGGTCATCTCATTAAAGAAGAAATAATAGAGAAATTAGACTTATCATACTTAGAGCAGTGCATCGACTGCGTTAAGGGGAAATACGCTAAGACAATTAAGAAAGGCGCTACTAGGAGTACGGGCGTGTTAGAAATAATTCACACAGACATCTGTGGCCCTCTCTCTGTAGAATCAGTGGATGGTTATGATTCTTTTATAACATTCACTGATGATTATTCCCGCTATGGACACATCTACCCTATCCGTAAGCGTTCAGATGCGTTAGAAATATTTAAGATATATCAGAAAGAAGTTGAGAAACAGCATAATACTACCATTAGGATAGTAAGATCGGACAGGGGAGGTGAGTACTATGGGAGACATGCTCAATATGGTCAAATTAAGGGACCATTTGCTAAGTATTTAGAAGCAAATGGCATAAGAGCTCAGTACGCCATGCCAGGCGAACCACAGCAAAATGGAGTTGCTGAGCGTCACAACCGTACGCTCATGGATATGGTACGGAGCATGCTCAGTCACTCTAGCCTGCCTGTGGAGCTGTGGATGGAAGCATTAAAGACAACCGCTCATATACTAAATCGGGTTCCGTCTAAGTCAGTTCCCAAGACACCTTTTGAGTTGTGGAATGAGAGGAAACCTTGTTTAAATTATTTAAAGGTATGGGTTGCCCTGCTGAGGCAAAGCTGTTTGATCCACAGCACAAGAAATTAGACTCTAAAACAATAAGCTGTCATTTTATTGGATACCCAGATAAGTCAAAGGGGTTACAAATTTTATTGTCCTGGTCGCTTCAATAAGTTTGTAGAGACCAGACATGTTGTGTTCCTAGAGGACTCGGACGTTAATGGAATTTTTCCAAGGAGGGAAATCAGTCTCGAAGAATTGCGGGTTGAGCTTCCAGAATCAGTGGTTCAAGAGTCTACGGAGGTATATCAGTATGTACCACCAGTGATTCCCCCTACTCAAATGAGCAGCACTGCGCCAACTGCTGATATTCAGCAGGAAAACGTGGAGCCACCTCCAGAGCCTCAGGTGCCAGCTAATGTTCAGGCGGAAGAAATTCCACAAGAAATACCTCAACATATTCCTGAACCAGTTGCGATCGAACCATTAAGAAGATCGCAAAGGGAAAGGAAGAAAGCTATTGATCCTATAATTTATGAGACATTTTTAAGTGATGATTTATATGATGTTGGAAAATTAATGATCCTGCCACATTCAGACAGGCAGTTGAGAGTGAGAATTCCACTAAATGGATTGAGGCCATGCAAGAAGAACTTAAGTCTATGGGTTCAAATAAAGTCTGGGAATTAGTAGAAGTTCCTGATGGGATTAAACCAGTAGGCTGTAAATGGGTCTACAAAACAAACGTGATTCCAGAGGGAACGTTGAACGTTTTAAGGCCAGACTCGTGGCAAAAGGGTTTACACAGAAGGAAGGAGTTGATTATAATGAAACATTTTCTCCTGTGTCTACCAAAGATTCCTTTCGAATCGTTATGGCATTAGTAGCACATTTTGACATGGAGTTGCATCAGATGGATGTTAAGACTGCGTTCCTTAATGGAAATTTAGATGAGACAATTTACATGGCTCAACCGGAAGGTTTTGCTCTTAAGGGTAAGGAACATATGGGATGCAGATTAAAGAAATCCATTTATAGACTAAAGCAAGCATCCAGACAGTGGAACCTTAAATTCGATGAAGTTATTTAGAAATTTGAATTTCAGGAGACTAATGCAGATAGTTGCATCTATGTCAAAGCAAAGGGTGGAAAGATAATAATCCTAGTGTTGTATGTGGATGACATACTATTAGCTTGCAATGATAAGAATATGTTGTGAGAGACTAAGAATTTTCTTTCATCCAATTTTGATATGAAGGATCTTGGTGATGCCTCGTATGTGCTTGGCATTGAGATACACCGAGACAGACCTCAAATAATACTAGGATTACCGCAGAAAGCATATATTGAGAAAATGCTTAGAAGATATAATATGGAAAAGTGCAACACTTCACCTGTTCCTATTCACAAGGGCGATAAGTTTAGTGAAGAACAGTCCCCTAAGAATGACTTAGAAAGAGAAAGAATGGAGAATGTTCCCTATGCTTCTGCTGTTGGAAGCATAATGTATGCACAAGTCTGTACGCGTTCTGATTTGGCATTCGCTGCCGGAGTTTTTAGTAGATATCAGTCTAAACCCGGATGGGCTCACTGGGTCGGTGTCAAAAAGGTGTTAAAATATTGCCAAGGCACTAAAGACTATATGCTCACATATAGGAGATCAGATAATCTTGAGGTTGAGTGTTACACTGATGCCGACTTTGCTGGTGATGAAGATGATAGAAAGTCTACTTCTGGCTATGTCTTCATGCTAGCTGGGGGAGCAATTTCATGGAGAAGTGGTAAGCAAGGTGTAACTGCTGCATCGATAATGCAAGCTGAATTTGTGTCATGTTTTGATGCAACGGGACAGGCCGTGTGGCTCAAAAGTTTCATACCGGCATTAAGAATTGTGGATAGCATCTCGAGACCTATCACAATGCACTGCGACAATCAAGCTGCAGTTTTCTTCGTGGCTAACGATAAATTAAGTGGTGCTTCTAGGCACATTGATATTAAGTATCGTGTCGTGAAAGAAAGAAACCGGGACCGCACTTATAAGATTGAGCACATAAGTACAAAAGCAAATATTGCGGATCCGCTCACAAAAGGCATACCCCCATTCCTCTTTCAGAAACATGTCCTAGGTATGGGATTGGTTGATAGCCTTGATAAGGTCCTGGTTCAGGGCCATTAGTTTTTCCCAAAATAAGAATAAGTAGTCCTAACAAAGTTTTTCAGTATAGACTATGGGTAATGTTGTCCCAGTCTTTCACAGGATCTACTAGTCCAGTACTTGCTGATTTACTGAGGAGGGATTTTAGTTTAAGTTAGTGATTGATTAAGTATTAGTTTAAGTTTTTAGTTTAAGTTTGTTTGACCTTCGGTAAAAGGGGGAGAAAGTTGGATATGACCTCGGTCAGCCAACAGACCGAGGATTAGGGGGAGCGTATCTCGTCCCCCCTAATCAGTCCAACTAACCTAAGTCCGTTTTGCCTTGATCGGGAGGTAAAGTCTAGATAAGTACGGACTCGGCCCTAGGCCTACAGCGCAGACTATATAAGGAAAGGGTCCCCCACGGGTCCGAACACGCCTAACGAGATTCCTCGTAACCCTAATTCACCCACCGATCCCTAAGCGCGCTGGAAGGCCTGGAAGCTCGAGTCGCACGTCCTGGGCAGTGTTGCTGGCGTCCTGAAGGCCATCGATACCCTCAGAAGACGGTCAAGGAACGACTACGCTACAAGCCTGACGAAGCCCTCGCTGCTACTACTTCGTCAGGCCGCACCGACGACATGGACAACTCCAGCGCCGGTATAAAGCCGAACTCATCTTTTTTCTGCTTTAGTTAAAGTGCTAGATGTGATCTTGTTAGACTAGTAGATCCTGTTCGTGTTTAATATGCTAAGTATTGTTGGTTTAATCTAACAGTCGTCTCTCGTGGCCCTCGCTGCTGTTGTGCTCGTCCCGCCGCTCGCTGTGTCGGCATGCTTGGAGTCTGACAACGGCGCACTGCTTTCCATCCGCGCGGCGTTGTCGGAGGCCCGACTGTGTGTACTCGTCATGGATAGGCACCGACTGCGCCGGCTGGTACAGCGTGGCATGCGACCAGGCCGAGGATGCCGTGATGGCCCCCACATGTCCCTGGCATCGGGGGGTCATCATGTCTGGGTACGTATATCCGATGCCGTGTGCCACCTCTCGACGCTGGTGCTCGCCGATTGGGTCTACAGGGCTGTCCTATGTCCTGCGTCTCCACGGACTTTCCCTATCTCCACATCCTCGAGCTCCCTGGCAACCGCCTCATCACCGGCAGGATCCTCGCCTCCGTTGGCAGCCTCTCCTGTCTTGCCATGCTCAATCTTACCGACGCCCGGAGATGGCATGGTTCAACGTGGAGAATATCAGGGTGGTGGTTTCTAGGTTTCGTAGATTGAATGAGGATGGACAAATCAAGGATGGAAAGTGCGGTAGATATGTCAAGCACAGATTCGTGACACAAAAATATGGGGGGCACGGTAATCACATATCAAAACTAACGGGCAGGATTGGGTGGGTGTGGGTAAAAATCACAGTGACAAAAAAAAGTTGCGTTGTGAAAAAAATAAACTACGGTGTGAATCTCCCCCCTCGCTTTTCGCCAGTTCGCTTACACCAGGTGGACCCAAAATACCTTACGTGTGGGGCCAACGTGAGGGGTAAGAGGATAGATTTGAGGGTAAAAATTGACATCAATTCTTTCGTCCTTTAGAGTATAGATTTACAAGGTGTCTCCTTTGTCCTTTCAAGCGTAGAAACGCTGTGAGTGTTCTATATTCCATGAGTTTGGCTCTTCGACTCCTTCTTGCGTTTGAAGTCTATATGATCCTGGGCCAGTAACCTTGGATACGATGAATGGTGCTTCCCATCTAGACATCAGCTTGTGTAGTTCTGCTCTTTGTTGTACATTTCTGTCCTGATAATGACATACTCCTTGGGTGTAGCGTGCTGACCGTAGAAGAGCTGCACAACGTTCCTCCTCGACTAGGTCAATTTCTATCTATTTTGTTGTGTCTGCTAGTCCTTCCTCGTATGCCTCTACTTGAGAAGAATTGAACATGACGTCTACAGACAAGATTGCTTCCGATCCGTAGACTAAGTAGTATGGAGTTTGTCCGGTGGGTTTGCAATCTTAGTCCCCCAGACAACATGAGGTAGTTCGTAGATCCATTTTCCTCCGTATTTTTTGTTGTATTCGAGTAGTCTTTTCTTGAGTCCGTCTAGTATCAGCCCATTTGCACGTTCGACTTGACCTTTCGCTTTTGGGTGTGCCACTCATGCTTGTTTGATTTCGATTCCGCTTGTGTCGAAGAAGTCCAAGAATTCATGGCTGTTGAAGTTGGATCTTAGGTTTGTGATGATGCTGTTAGGCATGCCAAATCTGTGCATGAGTTCAATGATGAAGTCGACTGCTTTTCCGCCTGTGATGGAGGTGATAGGCTTGACTTCAATCCATTTTGTGAACTTGTCAATAGCCACCAAGACATGTGTGAACCCTCCTGGAGCCGTTGTTAATCTGCCCACCATATCTATCCCCCAGCAAGCGAAAGGCCATGAAGGCGGTATTAAAATAAGATTATGAGCAGGCACATGTTGTTGTCTTCCAAAGAATTGGCAGCCTTGGCATTTGTGAACTAGGTCTTCTGCGTCTGCTAGAGCTGTTGGCCAATAGAAGGCTGCTCTGAAAGCTTTTCCAACTAGGGTTCTTGATGCAGCAGGATTCCCACAAACTCCTGAGTGTATTTCTTCCAGGATCTCTCTCCCTTCTTGTACGGTGACACACTTCATTGCTACTATAGAATATAATCCTCGCTGGTATAATACATCTCTGATTAGTAAGTAATTTCTGGATCTTCGGACGAGTTGTTCTGACTGTGTTTTGTTGGCTGGGACCGTCTTGTCTTTGATGTACTCGGTGAAGGGTGTCCGCCAATCTTCTTCTATGACCATGACCATTCGATCTGAACTATGTTCGGGATCTTTATATTTTGTCTTTGGGTCCATGGTTCTTTTGTGGAGTTCTTGAACAAGTACAACGGCGGGTACTTGTGCTCGAGTAGACCCTAGTTTGGATAATACATCGGCGGCAACATTGTCATCCCATGCTACCCAATGGTACTCGAGTCCGCTGAATTTGTTCTCTAATTTATGCACTTCTACACAATATGCGTCCATGTTTTCTTTGTTACGGTCCCACTCTTTTTGTTTACTTGGTTGATCACCACTGAGGAGTCTAGTAGACTAGTAGATGTTTGGTTCTCAGTGATATCGCGAGGTGTAAACCATGTAGCAGAGCTTCATATTCTGCCTCGTCGTTTGATACTTCCCAAAAGATTTGCAAGACGTACTTGAGTTGTTCGCCTTTTGGTGATATGAACAAGACGCCTGCGCCGACTCGTTCGAGCTTGAGGGATCCATCGAAGTACATGATCCAAAGGTCGGGCTTGCCAGCTGGTGTTGGAGCTTGGTTTTCATACCACTCTGCCATGAAGTCAACTAGTGCTTGAGATTTAACGGGTTTCTTCGCTTTGAACTCGATGTTGAGTGCTCCTAGTTCTACCGCCCATTTAGAAATCCTACCGGTAGAATCTGGATTGTGTAGAATTTCTCCAAGTGCAAAATATGTGACAACCAGGATTTTGTGTGCGTCGAAGTAATGTTGTAGCTTTCTTGATGTAATGAGCAAGGCATAGAGTAGTTTTTGTATTGCATGATATCAAGCTTTGGACTCCGAGAGTACTTCACTGATAAAGTACACCGGCTTCTGCACGGGGAATGCATGGTGGTACTAAGGTTTTTCCATGAGTAGTGCAGTGCTCACTATGTTTCTAGTAGCTGAGATGTATAAGAGTATAATTTCTTTTTCTTGAGAGGCTATTATGATGTGTGGAGTTTGTAGGTGTTTCTTCAAATCTTGAAGTGCCACCTCTGCTTCTTCTGTCCACCGAAAACCCTCTTGCTTCTTCAGTAGTTTGAAAAAAGGCAGCCCCCTGTTGGTGGTCGTTACGATACGGTTTCACCACCAACATTCCGTCACATTTCAGGCTCATCTTGCTCATAGCAAAGTAAAATTGATTAATTCTAATGAGTTCCACAAGTTTTGTATAATTTGTGAGTGCAGGAGCAAGCAAGCAAAAGCTGAGCCACATTGGGCACAAAGCCAGGCCGGCCGGCCTATGCCAGGCCGACCGGCCCCCTTCTGTGGCCAATTGCCACGTCTCTAGTCCAGGAGATCACAAACACAACACAAATGATCAAGAGACGTGCGATCAACGTCGGTTTGATCCAAAGAACCCGAAAGGCCGAAGCTACATTTGCATGGATTGAAGGGCCCACCAACATTGGATTCTCGGACAGCTTTGATCCAAAGCAACCGTTACCGACCTCAGGGTGCAGTCCAGAGCGTCCCTGAAGAAGGCGGTGCCACAGGGCAGCCAGGCCAGGCCGATCGGCCTGGCCTAGGCCGGCCGGCCTCTCCCAGAGGCCGCCACCTGTCCCCCTTCGCGTGGCAGTTAAGCAAAGGGTTAGCTTAATCCTGACGCCTGCAACCGCCCTTGAAGGCTATAAAAGGGACCCTCCTTCACCGTGAGAAAGCATCCATCACACCATCCATTGGAGAGAAGAGAAGGCTCAAGATGTAGTCCACTATTATCTTAGAGTGGAGTAGAGTAGAGAGAGAGTGGGTGAGTTGCTCGGGTGACAGCCGAGCTTTGTAGAGAGAGTCCGGGATTTCTTCCTCGGTCTCGTCTCAACATTTCCGCCCCCGAGGAATAAAGCTTCAGAGATATCTTCAGTAAGTTCCTTGGTCTCTTGCCTTAGTACCTCGCTAGTTTACTCTTTACTTTCAGCAATTTATCTTGGCTATCTATGATCTGCGGGTACCTGAGTCTGCGCGAGTGACAGCGACTCTTGTTTGGGGTTTCCTCTATAGCCCTTCGCGTTGGGTGGAGGTCAGTGGCTGAAAGCTTAAGCGTGGTGCCTGTGCTGGCTAGTCACCTCAGGTTGTGTTGCACCCCACGGAACTGCAGTGGTAGGCGGCAGGTGGTGACAGCCCTGTCCGTCCTTTGTACTCCACCACGTTCGGGTGTACTCATAACAGTAGTGCTGAGCCCGAAAGAACCCCTCTTTCACCCCGTTTTGAGTTCTTCCCGTTCTAGCCGTCAAAGTAGATCATGTTAGATTAAGATAGGTTGTCTGGGGTAACAAGTGGCTAACTAAGGTTAAGCTCTCTACACCCTTTACCCTTTTCTCCCCTGGTGGGTCCGGTTAGGAAAGTTCTAGACTAGTCGCGTCTACCGTTCCTTGGATTTGACATCTAGGTTTCTACTTCCCTCGTGAAAGGCTACAATGTACTCCGTGCGCTTGCGGATTTAGTTAGGCTAAGGAGTGCCAACAAGCTTTTCTGGCGCCGTTGCCGGGGAACGGTAGCAACACTAGTGTAGGATTCTTTTTAGCCGTACACCTTTACCCCCATAACCATCTACCACATGGAGTTTTCTCCTAGTTACCCGACGGTTCCATCTAGCGAGTATTTGGAACCGCCTTCATCTTGCCACCCCATACCACCTCATGGCTTCGAGATCCGTCCCAGTCTCGTTGCCATGGTTCGTGCATAGTCTTTCGGTGGAACGAAGGATGAAAGTCCCTATGCTCACTTGCAGGTTTTCGAGGAGAATTGCTCTCTTCTGATTATACCCGGCGTAAACAAAGACACTATACGATGGAAAGTTTTCCCATTTTCTCTGATGGGAAATGCAAAATCTTGGTACGACAGGACTGCAAGGGGATTTAGCGGAGATTGGATCAAGTTGAAGGACGAGTTTTGTTTGTTCTTTTACCCTGTCTCCAAGATCTTGAAACTCAGAGTTGAGTTGATGACATATCAGCAAGGCGATGAGTCACTTGGAGCCACGTGGGAGCGGTTCATAAAATTGGCCAACTCAGGGCCACCGCATAACATTCCAGAGGAAATGCTTATGCAACATTTTGTTGGTGCATTGAAGCCGGAGAGTGCACAGTTCTTGAACATCACCTCCGCAGGGTCAGTGCTATACAAGACAGTGGATTAGGTACGGGAGATCTTGGAAAAAGTTCTCAACTCTACCGACTACACTGGCATCTTCGACGACCCACCAACACCACCAACAACCCCCACAGACAAACAGCCACTACTCGCCCTCACATTCGATCCGCCTCCTCCGATCATAGAGGAAGTGCTCGAACACCCCAAGTCCTCAGACCATGAAAATATTCTTGACGATCTGCGGCACTTCATTCCCGAGCTCTTTACAGAAGAAGAGTACTTGGAGATCGGCAATACATCACGTATGCCCATGGAACAAGTGTGCGCAAGTTCAAGGTCTAACGCGTTCATTCCAGAAGCCGTACCGCAGATCGAGGGTTTATCTGCGATCATGAGCAAGGAATGGACGGAGGAAATTGAAAGTTGCAAAGACATCATCCGAAACCACCCACAACTTCAGAGTACTCCATTGCGCTATTGAGGGAACTGACTCTCAGGAAGTTGCCTACGATCCGAAGGTCGGGAGTAATATCATATCGAGTGCACTCGCATCACAAGTGCAACCAGACGAACCCCGGTCCTTCTCCCGTAAGCACCTCAAGTGGATCGACGGCCAAATGATGGAATGCAGAGGAATCATCCGTGTTGTGCCCGTACACATGGGACGCAACAGGATTTTCCTAGACTTCCACATTTTCGATATCCCTAGAGGCGACAACTTCTTCCTGATCGGACAGCCAATAGAGCACCTTGCCAACCCAAACCATGATCGAGCAACGATACAGTTCAAGGTTGGTAAAGAGATCATCCCGGTCAGCCTTGTGCGGTCAGTGAACACTATCGCAGAGGCCAGATCCGAGACAGACCCAGTGGAAAAAGCAGTTAGCTCCGCTCAAGAAGAGCAAGCTCAGTCCTCACAGGCTGAAGAGGCTAACCATTTCATCCAAGAGGCAGAAACGGACGGTTTTATACAACTCGACGAGGAAGAAAAGCCACAACACCCCCCTCCTGAGTTGAAGCCGCTGCCTCCTAGACTTAGATACGCTTTCCTCCACAATGACTGACGCTCGCCAGTCGTCATCAGTGACAAACTGACAGAGAATGAGACTCGGCAGCTTATCACAGTCCTAGAGAAGCACCGGTCTGTCTTCGGGTATTCTCTACAGGACTTGAAGGGGATCAACCCCAGCTTATGCACCCATCGCATACCTATGGAGCCGGACCATACGCCGTTGGTAGTCAAGAAAGAAGTGTTGAAGCTTCTGCACGCGGGTATAATCTACCCCGTGCAAGATAGTGAATGGGTCAGCCCAGTTCAAGTTGTGCCGAAGAAGGGTGGAATGACAGTTATCCAGAACGAGAAGAATGAACTTATCCCTCAGAGGACCGTTACTGGATGGAGGATGTGCATCGATTACAGGAAGCTTAACAAAGCTACCCGTAAAGATCACTTTCCTCTCCCCTTCATCGACGAGATGCTTGAGCGGTTGGCAAACCACTCATTTTTCTGCTTCCTTGATGGATACTCTGGTTATCATCAAATTCCCATTCATCCCGATGACCAGAGCAAGACTACCTTCACCTGCCCCTACGGAACGTTCGCCTACCGGCGGATGTCTTTCGGCCTATGCAATGCACCTGCTTCATTTCAGCGGTGTATGATGGCGATATTCTCTGACCTGATCGAACAGATCATGGAAGTATTCATGGATGACTTTACCGTCTATGGTAAAACCTTCGACAACTGTCTTGAGCACTTGGAAAGAGTCCTCAAGAGGTGCGAAGAGCATCACCTTATCCTAAATTGGGAAAAGTGCCACTTCATGGTCAGAGAAGGAATTGTGCTGGGACACAAGGTGTCAGAAAGAGGAATAGAAGTTGATAAGGCAAAAATAGAAGTTATTGAGCAACTACCACCCCCTGACGAATGTCAAGGGTGTGCGAAGTTTTCTGGGTCATGCTGGCTTTTACCGAAGATTCATCAAAGATTTCTCTCGGGTAGCCAGACCTCTTACAAGCCTTCTGACTAAAGAAGCACCCTTCAACTTCGACGATGATTGCCTTCTCGCCTTCTACACCCTCAAGAAGGCACTTATCTCAGCTCCCATCATATGACCGCCCGATTGGAATCTTCCATTCGAGATCATGTGCGACGCTAGTGACTATGCAGTCGGGGCAGTGCTCAGGTCAATGCAAGGATAAACAGCATTACGCTATATCTTATGCAAGCAAGACATTGACCAGGAGCTCAGTTAAACTATGCGACAACGGAGAAGGAACTCCTGGCAGTGGTGTTTGCCATGGACAAGTTCAGATCTTACTTGGTTGGTGCCAAAGTGATAGTATACACAGACCATGCTGCACTAAAGTACCTCTTGACCAAGAAAGATGCCAAGCCACGACTCATCCGTTGGATTCTGCTCCTTCAAGAGTTTGATTTAGAAATACGAGACAAGAAGGGGACAGATAATTGTGTGGCGGATCATCTCTCAAGAATGCAGGTTCAAGGTTCGGATCTTCCGATCAATGACTATTTCAGAGATGATACTCTCCTCAAGGTCACCACATCCAGTCCATGGTACGCGAACTTGGTAAACTTCATGGTGACTGGGTATGTACCTCCAGGAGAAGACAAAAAGAAGTTAATCTACCTCAGCAGATTTCACCTTTGGGATGACCCCTATCTGTTCAAGGTTTGTGCTGACGGATTACTCCGACGATGCATCCCTCATGACGGAAACACATAAGATCCTTGATCGTTGCCATTCATCACCGTACGGAGGACACTATGGAATTTTCCTGAACCCATGCAAAGGTCTAGCAGAGTGGATTCTTCTGGCCGACCATGTATGGAGATGCTAAGGAATTCGTACGGAGATGTGCCAGGTGTCAGAAACACGGGAATATCAACGCCCGTGATGCTATGCCACTGCAAAATAACCTTCAGTTGGAGATTTTCGACGTGTGGGGAATAGACTTTATGGGTCCTTTCCCTGCATCCGAGCAGTGTGAATATATCCTAGTGGCAGTCGACTATGTTTCTAAATGGGTGGAGGCACTTCCGTGCACAGCAGCCGACTCGAAGAATTCAAGGAAGATGTTCGAAGAGATCATCTTTCCCCGTTTTGGAGTACCCCGAGTCGTGATCAGTGATGGAGGATCACACTTCATCGACAAGACGTTCCGGAAGTGCCTAAGCGACTTAGGAGTGGACCACCGAGTGGCTACACCTTATCACCCCCAGACCAGCGGGCAAGCAGAAACATCAAACAAACAAATCAAGAACATTCTGCAAAAGACGGTCAATGCAATGGGGACGGGGTGGAAGCAAAAGCTACCGGAAGCACTTTGGGCATATAGAACATCATTCAAAACACCGATAGGGATGACTCCCTACCAACTGGTATATGGCAAGACATGCCACTTACCGGTTGAGCTAGAATTCAAGTCCCATTGGGCGATCAAGAGGTGGAATATGGATCTCCAGACAGCCGGACTCAAAAGAAGAATGCAATTGGCTGAACTGGATGAATCTCTGTTCGCCTAAACGGTCGTTTAGTCCGTTTAAACACCGTTTAAACGGTAAACGGAGGTCGACTGTGTCGTTTAGCCCTAAACGGTGGATTAAACGGTTGGACCGTTTAAACCCGTTTAAACCGTTTAAAATCATCTAAACCGTCTAAACACACTCGAGTTAATCATGATTACATAAGTTAAATAACCATTAAATTCATAATTTAGTCAATAGGATGATTACAACTACCATAATGAACTTCGAAGTAATTAAAATCGTAAGTATACGAAGTGTCGTAGGATATAGATTTCTCCCAAAAATATTATTTGGTAGAATACTTACTTTTTAGATGTGCAAATATATAGAACTTCTAGCAAGTTTGACTTTTATGTACACAAATATGTATGTTTTAGTGTTACTATGCAAAACCGTCTAGGCCGTTTGACTCCGTTTAAACACCGTTTAAACGGACTAAACGCTAAACAAAGGGTGACCGACTGTTTACCGTTTAGCGTTTAGGATAACATTGGGATGAATGGAGGGAAAAGGCTTACCACAACGCCAAGCTATATAAAGAAAGAACAAAGAGATGGCATGACAAGCGCATCAAGATCAAGCATTTCAAAGCGAGAGATCAGGTATTACTCTTTAACTCCCGTATTCGCTTGTTTGGTCATGGTAAGCTTAGAAGTAAGTGGGAAGGTCCTTTCAAAGTCTTAGATGCCGCCGATCATGGCGCGATAACCCTCCAGGATAATGACGGAAATACTTTCAAGGCCAATGGTCAAAGATTGAAAATATTTCTCGAATCCCGAAATGCCGGAGCTCAGAGAGATGGACGTCTACGAGCTAACCGAGATACCTAGTCCAGGTCCAGGCGGGACCTAAAAATGGCCCTTATCTAGGATAGATTTCCCTTTCTATTTTTCCTTTCCTTTCCTTAAACTTTTTCTAGCCAAACCCTAAAGACTTTCTGGTAGAAGAGCAAAGGAAGCATAAACGAAAAATTTCAGAGGCCCCCGAGACAAGGCCAGGCCGGCCGGCCCCACCCAGGACGACCGGCCTAGCATTGGCTCTTCTCAGGACACTCCTCGTTTGAATGAGTCTTGCTGCTATCCTCTCTGAGAATTTGTGGGGTTTTGAAAGGAGGAGCGTCGTTTTAAAACGAAAGGCTCCCTCTCTTCTTCTCCCTCAGAACTCTCGAGCCTCCTTCTCCAGAAACGTCCCTTCCTTTGAGAAATCTGAGCCATGGCCACCCAATCAAGCCACCAAGACTCCAACTCGGCCTCTCAAGGCAGCCATTCCCCATCCGAGTCCTTAAAAGGGACACCTGGCTCCTCCAACTCCAGCAGCGTCAGGATCATCGAGAAGGCGACGTTCGTCGACATCGTCGCCGCGCAGCCAGAGGCCCGGCGGCCCCTTTCCCAGGCCGATCGGCCTAGGCCAGGCCTGCCGGCCTCCCCTCGCCGCCTCTCTGGCTCGCCTTTGGGTAGAGCCTCCCTCCGTTATCCTCAGGAGGAGGGTCAGGGGAGTTCGCTGCCCAAGATGCCCCGAAGGCCAACTACAGGACTTTTGTCCCCAAAGAAGGCCATCGGGAAGCGCCTCGTCTCCTCGCCGCTCAAGAAGGAGATCGTGCAGCTCTTCATCTCCACCTCGCCGGGGTACTCACCGCAGTACACCCTGGGAAGTCCTAGCCCTCCACGCCGGGAAGGGCCAGGCATCGGAAAAGGGCTTTTCTTAGCCCCTAAGAAGCCCGACGAGGGGAGGAAGCGCTTCATGACGCCCCCTCCGATCCAAGGACCTCCCGGGCTGATGGAGTGGTCCGATGAGGAGGAGGAGGACGACGTAGAGGAGCTGAGGAGGAAGCTCACCGCGCTGCAACTCAAAGTCAACAACATGGACGAGCGCGTGGCAGAGGCGGTGATCGGGCAAATGGAGGCCGATGACAAGATCGAGATCCTTCGCAAGGCAATGGCCTCCAAGGTCAAGCGCCTCGTGAAGGCCACCGGCAATGAACACCTCTATCGCCTGAAGGAGGAGTAGTTAGGGCTAGATTTAGTTTAGATTTTTGGGTGCTAGTTTAAATTTTCTTTTGATTCATTTTAGTTTAAATTTCCCTTGTATGCAGCACCCCCATATTTGTTTCCCTTGAGTATGAATAAAATAAATTGATTTATTTGAAAGAAGAGACTCATATAAAAAGAAAAAAAAATGAATGGTTGGTGCACACTTGTGTGCCAACCAACCCCTCGGACTGATATTTCAGTGAAGCATGCAGAAACACTAATGTACAGGAGGTGCACTGGTCGCTGGCCAAGGCACGACTGGACCTGGCACAATGCCAGGCCGGCCGGCCTAGGCCAGGCCGACCGGCCCCCTACTGCAGCCGCTCGAGGAGATCCCGTGCCCACTGCGTAATCTCGCGAATCACATGAACGAGGAACCTGAATCGGGACGCTTGGCTACAATGCCAGGCCGGCCGGCCTCTACTGGGCCGATCGGCCTGGGCCTGTGGCCAACGTCGTCGACTCGACTCCAGGACACGGTTTGCAACCCCTACATTTGATCCTTTCGTGATTTTGATCCAAACAAAATTCATGGCTAAATAATTTTAAACTTGATCAAAACTCATGAAAGTGAACCCCTGCGCATGGCACCTTGGATATACTTGTGATATTTCATGGGAAAATATTTCATCTCCTTGGAACTTTTTAATAGGATTGCCTGATTCTCGTTAATTGAGTCTTATGATATAATGATTTGAGAAGTGGAGCCTTCCGATTCAAGGTTTTGGAGATTGTTTTTGAAAATAAAACTTAAGGCAACCCTTGTTATCATCAACTTGAAATGTCCTATCCAAAGCCATATACCAAGTTCAAGTTGAAACTTCTACATAGCTACCTTCTAAATTTTGAGCTTGCTCGAATTACTTGCCTTCACGTTCGTGCTAACTTGTTCATCACGGCCATCCACGTACACGAGCATCAATAAAGTCCAAATTGTCGAAAGCTCTTCATCCCCCTGAAAAAAAAATGAAGAAAGGAATGATACACTCCTTATCTTCAGAGAAAAAAAAGAAAAGAGAGAAAGAGAAAGGGGAAAGATGAAAGATGCTGGAACAAGGACTCAAACATCAAAGTACACATGCACTTGGCCAAGATGTATGAGTAGTAGGAATGATTAGACAAGTTCTTCGATCTTGCAAAATAAATAAAGAAGAGTGAGCAACATCTCAAAAGCTCCACCTTGTAACATAGAGAGGCTTGATTCTAAGCCCAGGTGAGGATCCAAACACTATGAGTGATCGAGAGATGTTGAGAAATAACAAGGGAATGCCTCGCTTTCTTTATAAAATTATCAAAAACTCCAAATGCCGAGAGGAAGAAGTGCTCGACCAATCAATGAGTTGTTCTAAGACTCAATTGATGAAGATGAGGGTGTTAGCCACCAGAATCCAAGGTATGAAAGAAAACTCAGAGATATGACTTGTGTATACCTTGAGCTCATGACCCTGATCTTGCTAAAGTCCCGGTGATTTAATTCATTCTTTGCTAAGGGACTAGCAAAGTTAAGGTAGGGGGGCGTGTTGGTGGTCATTACGATACGGTTTCACCACCAACATTCCGTCACATTTCAGGCTCTTCTTGCTCATAGCAAAGTAAAATTGATTAATTCTAATGAGTTCCACAAGTTTTGTATAATTTGTGAGTGCAGGAGCAAGCAAGCAAAAGCTGAGCCACATTGGGCACAAAGCCAGGCCGGCCGGCCTATGCCAGGCCGACCGGCCCCCTTCTGTGGCCAATTGCCACGTCTCTAGTCCAGGAGATCACAAACACAACACAAATGATCAAGAGACGTGCGATCAATGTTGGTTTGATCCAAAGAACCCGAAAGGCCTAAGCTACATTTGCATGGATTGAAGGGCCCACCAACATTGGATTCTCGGACAGCTTTGATCCAAAGCAACCGTTACCGACCTCAGGGTGCAATCCAGAGCGTCCCTGAAGAAGGCGGTGCCACGGGGCAGCCAGGCCAGGCCGATCGGCCTGGCCTAGGCCGGCCGGCCTCTCCCAGAGGCCGCCACCTGTCCCCCTTCGCGTGGCAGTTAAGCAAAGGGTTAGCTTAATCCTGACGCCTGCAACCGCCCTTGAAGGCTATAAAAGGGACCCTCCTTCACCTTGAGAAAGCATCCATCACACCATCCATTGGAGAGAAGAGAAGGCTCAAGATGTAGTCCACTATTATCTTAGAGTTGAGTAGAGTAGAGAGAGAGTGGGTGAGTTGCTCGGGTGACAGCCGAGCTTTGTAGAGAGAGTCCGGGATTTCTTCCTCGGTCTCGTCTCAACATTTCTGCCCCCAAGGAATAAAGCTTTAGAGATATCTTCTGTAAATTCCTCGGTCTCTTGCCTTAGTACCTCGCTAGTTTACTCTTTACTTTCAGCAATTTATCTTGGCTATCTATGATCTGCGGGTACCTGAGTCTGCGCGAGTGACAGCGACTCTTGTTTGGGGTTTCCTCTATAGCCCTTCGCGTTGGGTGGAGGTTAGTGGCTGAAAGCTTAGGCGTGGTGCCTGTGCTGGCTAGTCACCTCAGGTTGTGTTGCACCCCACGGAACTGCAGTGGTAGGCGGCAGGTGGTGACAGCCCTGTCCGTCCTTTGTACTCCACCACGTTCGGGTGTACTCATAACAGTAGTGTTGAGCCCGGAAGAACCCCTCTCTCACCCCGTTCTGAGTTCTTCCCGTTCTAGCCGTTGAAGCAGATCATGTTAGATTAAGATAGGTTATCTGGGGTAACGAGTGGCTAATTAAGGTTAAGCTCTCTACACCCTTTACCCTTTTCTCCCCTGGTGGGTCCGGTTAGGAAAGTTCTAGACTAGTCGCGTCTACCGTTCCTTGGATTTGACATCCAGGTTTCTACTCCCCTGGTGAAAGGCTACAATGTACTCCGTGCGCTTGCAGATTTAGTTAGGCTAAGGAGTGCCAACACCCCCTTTCTCTAAGTCGAGAGATGAATCTATTTAGTGCCGCCATGCAGCCTTAAGCTTTTGGACGTCCCTGACTATCCTAGGTGCTTTCTTGCTTGTGATGACATTGATCTTCTCTGGATATGCTTCCAATTCCTCGATAACTAACAATGAAACCAAGAAGTTTTCCCGACGGGACACCAAATACGCATTTGGTGGGATTGAGTCTCCATCTGTACTTTCGAAGTGAATTGAAAGTTTCTTCGAGATCTGTGATGAAGTTGTCTAGATTTCTTGTCATAACGACTACGTCATCCACATAGGCTTCCACATTGCGATGCAGTTGGTCTTTTAAGTAGAGTTGAATGGCTTGTTGATAAGTTGCGCCGGCATTCTTTCGTCCAAAGGACATGGTAGTGTAGGCGTATGCTCCATATGGAGTGATAAAAGCAGTCTTAACTTGATCTTCTTCCTTTAGAGCAATCTGATGGTACCCATATTAGCAGTCTAGGAAGCAAAGTAAGACTGAGCCTGTAGTTGAATCGACGACTTGGTCGATTCTTGGAAGTATGAATGGATCCTTGGGACAATGTTTGTTTAAATCTGTGTAGTCGACACACATCCTCCACTCATTGTTTTTCTTGCAAACCTGTGGCAGAACCGCTCAAATTAATCTGGCTTAAGTGCGCTAACCTTCCATTGGTCGTCACGCAATTAAAACAGATTAAGATGTCGATCTGTCGGGTCGAGCCCGATGCAACCACGAACAATTACCTCGATCGAAACGAGTTGTGCAATTACTCACTCGAAGGTGAGTGTCAGATATTACAACAATCCACAATTAATTAAAGGTCCTAATTGAGGTACTTTATTACAAACTGATCAAATGCATGAAGTAACAGGTGTCTCAGAGTTTTTGCAAGGCAGCGGAAACAACTAATTATTCGAAATAACCGTGACATCACGTGAAGCCGTCGTGACATCACTCGGAAGCATCCTCGTCCCAAACAACAGTCTAGCCAGGAGGAAGGGTGGTTGGCCAGGTGAGACCTGCAACCATCTCCTCGAGAGCACTACCTAAAAACAATTCCACAAGCAAGGCTGAGTATACTAATACTCAGCAAGACTTAACCGTCGGGTGTCAGCTACAACACTAACTTCTAGACATGCAAGGCTTTTGGCTGGTGGGTTTGTTTTGTCAAAGAGCGACTAAGAGTGGGTCCTTGCTTTCAATATTTTAGCATCAAGTTCTAGTTCAAGTTAACCATTCTAGGTAAGTAACCTGTACTAACCAAGCAAGTGGAGCAAGCAATTAAACAAGCATCAAGTTTCTTTCCATCGTCATGCTCCACTTCTTACTCAATGCGGCACAGAGGTCAAGTAGTCTCATTAGCTGTGAGAAACAGACAGTTCGAACCGATTTTTAACCTTCCAAGGTGGCAAACCCAAACACACGGATCATCGCACTCAGCCATAGGCTAGCGCTACCAGGTAGTTCCCAGTAGTCCTCCAGTTGCGTCCAGAGCCAAACTCCCCCTGGCATACGAAGTCCAAAGTCGGCCGAACCGAACACTTGAGCCCTTCGTACCCACATGTTCGAGGCATTTGGAAGAAGTTCCCGATAGGAGCAGGAAAAAGTCCGCACACCGGATTCATGTAGGTACTAAACTTACCGACCCCATAGAATCGACAAGTGCTTGGTACGTTCAAAAACTTAACCAGCAGTACCGTACCTTTCGACCATAACCAATTTTAGCATACACGGACGGGGCATCTACATGACAAAAATCCCTGCCCGTCATCCTTATGATTCCAACATAAGTAAGGCAGTTGATTCTTATATCTCGCGAGTGACAGGAAATCACTCGACTTTTACCGGGTCCTTATAGCATAGCAACTATCGACCTAACATACTAGTATTGCAAAGCATAGGTACCTAGGATCATGCTACTAGGGTTTCAATTCAACTCCTGAACGTAAATGCACAAACATAAACTTAGCAAAACATAGTTGCATGTATTCGAAACATGGGACATGCTCCGGGGCTTGCCTTCGGGCACGTGGTTAGCTTGGGGGTTCTCGGCGGCGGGGTTCGGTTCGTCTTCGACCTGGATCACGTTCACGTCTCCGGAAACCTGTCCTTCTTCTCCAGTTGGCACCAACTCGTAGTCACCGTCTGCGAGTGCTTGATCTACACGGAATGCACATGCATAAGAGGTGATCTTATACCGAGTCATCATACTTGCGTAATGATAGACCCGTAGTGTATGAGATGGCACATTCACCTGGACAATTTTTCTCTGTCCTTCCCTTTCTTTACTTAAGTTTGTGATTACTCATTAAAGTACTTGGGGTGGGTGGTGGTGATTGTCTACACATCTATTAAGTTCTTAACTTTGTTTTCTTCACAAAACAGCAAGGGTGTGCGTGGTGATTGGATCATTTTATTTTATTAGCTTAAAAAGGTGATTTATGTCGATTTAGCTCTTTTTAAGCCATGAACTTCAATAATTTATTCTAGCAGTTTGGCTCACTAGTTTAATGTGAGAAAATTACAGTATGCTCTAGGTGTGTTGTTTGATTTACTGACCAAAAATCAAATTAAGATCAAGCAAACAATTATCACAATAAATCAAACAAAATCATCACACTATTATTAAGAATAAATCCTAGTAAATCACACTAACAGTAATTTGTCCTTAGGTTTCTACCAGAGCCTACACTAGTCTAAAGGAGTTCACATGCCAAAGGATAGCTGCAAAAGATCAAAGGATCTTGCTGTTTGAATTTGCTAGATTTAAATGGTGTCAATTAAAAGTGTAAGTTGGCCAGCTCAAACTAAGCTCTAATATTTACCAGACATGCATTAAGTTACCACAGAGCTACTGCAAAAAGATTTGACCCAGAAGCTACACAGATTAAATATTAAAATTGCTGAACCAAACGTGCACTGCCAGCCTAAACAATTAATAGCTCGAAATCTAGTGTGCAACTTTGTGCCAACTTTTTACAGGAGCCTAAAAATTTCATAAGCTACAACATATCCAAAAATTAGCACAAACAAAGCAGTAGAATTCAAAACTGTGCACAAATGTAGGTTTGAACAGATTTGAACTTAGTTTGAATTCCACACAGGAAACACTTATATAAGCATTCTATAAAAGATATATCTCATCACAGTGAGCCCAACAAAATTAGGTTTGCATTTTTCTGATTTTTTTACGATTTTTAACCGATTTTTGAAGTTTCAGGATTTCAAACCTAGATCTAAACAATCTATTTACAACCAGACCCCTAGAAACTTGCGCTAAGGCCCCTGGAAAGATCTAATCTTTTGTAATCTGGTCCCTGGACCACGGCCGGCGGTGGTTCTGGCCGGATTCCGGCGAGGTGGGACCGCGGGGCTCAACGAGATCATGGGGAACACACTCACCGCCTCACCTCGAGCCGATCTCGTGCAGGAAGGGTGGCCGGAGGTGGTGCGACGGCGGCGGGCGGCGGAGCGGTGCGGCGGTGGCCCTGTCTTCACCAATGCCGGTGACGGCAGTGGCGGGGAAGAGCAGCTGGGACGCTGGGAGGCTAGAGTGGAGGCGTGGGCGTGCTCTGGTGGTGTTGCGCGGCAGTGGGGCAGCGTGCACGGCAGCGAGCGGTGGCGGCAGCCTGGCGGCGAGGTGGAGTGCAGGCGGAGGGGGTCTGCGGTGAGGGCGGCCGCGCCTTTTATAGCCGGCCGAGGCACGGCTCGGATGGCGGTTCGGAGCGGCGAAGAAAGCATGTGAAGGCTCGCGCGGCGCGTGGGCTTGGCAGCCACGGTGAGCTCGGTCTTGGTCGGGCGCCGGTCGGCGTGGAGCGGGGGCGGTCAGACGGCGACGGCAAAGCAATCACGCGGGATTGGGGGGACAGCGAGGGCCCGGCGGGCGTCGCATCACGGTCGAAACGCGGCCGCGCGGCCGGTCGGGCAGCGACGGCGGCGAAGCGCCGCGTGGCGCGCGGCGAGCGGCGGCTCGCCCGTGGGTGAAGTGTCATGGTCGGGACGGGTGCGGTCAAGGCGGCGCTGTCCTCAGCTGGTCGGTGAGCTCGTGAGCTGGTTCGCCAGCAGCTCCGCGGCGAGCACGGTGGCGTGCCGCGTGGCGCGCGCGCACGGGCGCGCGTCGCGTCTGGTCGGAGCGGAGCGGGGGACAAAGTGGAGGTTGGGCGCGCGCGTGGGCCCGCCTGGGTGAAGAGGACGCGGCACCGAGATCTCCCGGTCGGCCTCGGCGGTCGTGTCAGACGCCGGGCGCCAGGTGGCAGCAGCGGTCGGCTGGAACGCGCGGCGCTGGAGAGCGCGGTCATTCCGTCGAACACTTGGCGCGCGCATGTTCAAATAAGAATTTCTCCAAAAATTTGAACTAAACTTCAAAATCTCCAAATACAAAAGTTGTGTCCCATAGTGTAGGCTGCAACTTTTGTAAAGTTCGACCATAGAAAAGTCTCTAGATCAACGGGAAATTTGAGGAGAACATCGCGTGAACTCGAGTGCCACTCTGTCGTGAACTTTTGTGTTTGACCGAGATTTAAGGTGTCTTCCACTCAAAATCTGGACTTGGGCCAATTGACAAAGATGTGCCCCACTAAAAACTGGACAACTATTGCATTGGTCGATTTTTGAGTTCTTAGGCGAAAATTTGAATTCAAGCCATGCCAACCATGAAAGGTCCAAAGTTCACCGAGTTACAAGGGGTTTTGGGTGGGTTTTTCATAAGTGAAAATCTAGGTGGGGCCATTGTGCACTTAATTAAGCTAAGACATAAGGTTTAGCAGGTGATTAAGCTAAATGAACACCTAGATTGTCACAGCCAACCCCCTTAAAAAGAATCTCGACCCGAGATTCGAGTGCAGAAGAACTAGTGTGAGCAAGAGCACTTACGATCATGTAGCAGAAGAAAACCCGGAAACTTGGTGTTCAGATAATTCCCTATTTCCCAAGTAGCTTCTTCCTCAGTGTGATGATTCCACTGTATCTTGTACATTTTAATGATTTTCCTCCTTGTTCCCCTTTCTTTGCGATCGAGAATCCGGAGGGGTTGTTCTACGAGAGCCAGGTCTGGTTCTATCCATGCCAAGTCTTGGTCGACAATTTCAACCTTTGGAACTTGAATACACTTCTTAAGTTGAGATACGTGGAAAACATTCTTTTAAAACAATCGAATAACATTGTGGACAGCTGACAGCCTCTCGGGAAGTTGTACTCGGTATACTACGGGTCCACAAACCTCTATGATCTCATAGGGTCCAATGTAACGAGGTGCCAATTTTACTTTTACTCCGAACCTTTGTACTCCCTTAGTGGGTGAGACTCGAAGATAAACATGATCTCCAACAAAGAACTGGAGGGGCTCCTTCCTCTTATCAAAGTAACTTTTCTGTCTGGATTGCGCAGCCTTTAGGTTAGCTTGAATTACTTTCACTTTCTCCTCTGCCTCGGTCACTAGGTCAGCGCCTAACATCGGCCTTTCTCCGGTTTGGGACCAACTCAAAGAGGTTCGACATCTCCTGCCATACAATGCCTCAAAAGGTGCCATCTTCAAGCTAGCTTGGCAGCTATTGTTGTATGAAAACTCAGCGAGAGGTAAACATTTGTCCCAATTTTTGTCGAAGTGTATCACACAAGCTCTCAACATGTCTTCAACTATTTCATTAACCCTTTCGGTCTGACCATCCGTTTGCAGGTGGTACGCTGAACTGCGGATTAATTTTGTTCCTAAAGATTCATGTAGCCTTTCCCAAAATCGGGACATGAATTGGGAACCTCTATCTGATATGATGGTCTTGGGCGTCCCGTGCAAGCGAAAGATTTGGTCAAAGTAGATATCCGCATAATGTTTGGCTTGATAGATGGTATTGACCGGAATAAAGTGGGCGGTTTTAGTAAGTCGATCGACAATAACCCATATAGAATCATGCTTTTGGGAAGTGAGCGGCAATCCCACTATGAAATCCATACTTATATCCTCCCATTTCCACGATGGTATTGGCAGGGGTTGCAGCGCTCCAGCTACTTTAAGGTGACTGGCCTTAATTCTTTGGCAAGTATCGCACTCTGAAACGTACCGGGCAATATCTCTCTTCATTCTTGTCCACCAAAAGTTTTGTCTCAAATCTTGGTACATTTTGCTACTTCCCGGGTGAATGGATAATTTAGAGAGGTGAGCCTCATCTAAAATTTCCTTTCGGAGTTCGGAACTCGTAGGTACTACTAGACGTTCTCCAAAATGTACTACCTCCTTCTGATCCAATCGGAAACAACGATACTTCTCATCTCCTTCCGAAAGCCTTTCTTTGATAATCTTAATGCATTGATCCTGAGATTGAGCGGCAGCTATCTTGCCGTAGAGAGTCGATTCTAAGGAAAGATGATTCAATGAGCCATGAGGGACAATCTCTAGACTAAGTTTTCTCATCTCCGCGCATAGAGTTTAGTTGTAGGCTTCTGCGGTGAGACAGTTGCAATGTGCTTTCCGACTCAACGCATCGGCTACAACGTTGGCTTTCCCCGGATGGTAGAGTATTTCTAAGTCATAATCCTTGACCAGCTCCAACCATCTACGTTGCCTCATATTCAGATCTGACTGAGTAAGGATATACTTGAGACTTTTGTGGTCCGTGTACACTTTACACTGCGCTCCCATGAGATGGTGCCTCCAAAGTTTTAGAGCATGGATCACGGCTGCTAGCTCGAGATCATGGGTAGGGTAATTCAACTCATGCGGACGAAGAGCTCGAGAAGCATAAGCAATGACTCTGTTATCTTGCATGAGAACACATCCTAACCCTGTGCCTGAAGCATCGCAGTAGATGTCATAAGGCTTCGTGTTGTCAGGCTGCGCGAGAACAGGTGCGGAAGTAAGAAGTTGTCTCAAGGTGTGGAAAGCTTCTTCACATTTCTCCGTCCATTTGAATTTAGCTCCCTTCTTGAGTAGTTCAGTCATCGGCTTAGCTATCTTCGAAAAATCAGGAATGAAACGACGGTAGTACCCTGCCAGACCAAGGAAACTACGGATCTGGTGAACAGAGGCGGGAGTTTTCCAATCCAGGACTTCTTGTACCTTCCCGGGGTCCACTGAAATGCCATCTTCAGAGATTGTGTGCCCAAGAAACTTGACGCTATCGAGCCAGAATTCACATTTAGAGAACTTGGCATAAAGCTGATGATCTCTAAGTGTTTGTAGGACTATGCGAAGATGTTCAGCATGTTCATCCTCATCGTTGGAGTAGATCAGAATATCGTCGATGAAGACCACGACAAACTTATCGAGATATGGCATAAAGACTGAATTCATGAAATACATGAAATAAGCGGATGCATTTGTGAGTCCAAAAGACATGACCAAGTACTCATATAGAACATATCTGGTGGAGAAGGCAGTTTTGGAAATACCGCAAGGACGGATCTTGATTTGATGGTACCCCAAACGAAGATCGATTTTTGAGAAGATTTTCGCACCAGCTAGCTGATCGAAGAGAATATCAATGCGGGGTAAGGGGTATTTGTTCTTAATGGTCACCGCATTGAGAGGTCGGTAATCCACACATAACCTCAAGCTTTTGTCCTTCTTTTTAGCAAAGAGGGCAGAACATCCCCAGGGTGAGGTGCTAGGTCGGATGAAACCTTTCTCAAGCAACTCATGCTATTGTGCTTTCAATTCTGCCAACTCTATGGGTGACATCCTATACGGTCGCTTGAATATAGGGGCGGTGCCAGTTTGAAGCTCAATAACGAACTCAATGTCTCGGTCCGGTGGCATGCCAGGTAGGTCCTCTGGAAAAACATCGGGGAACTCACAAACCATGGGAATATCCTCAACTCCAGAGAGAATATATGGGAACTTGTGTAGGCCTTGTGTGGTAGGTAGAGATCGGTGTAGCCTAAGAGTGGTGAGTGTATCTCTACAACCCTCTCGGGAATGTCAAGCACGAACCTGATGCTTAGTCATCCAATCCATTCCCAAGATAACATCCATTCCATCCAGTCCCACGCTAATGAGATCAGTTTTCAACAACTTGCTGCCCAAGGCTAGTGGCACTTGTTTTGACCTTTGATTAGTTGAGACTTTCCCGCCAGGGGTAGTGATTACGTAGGGGGTGGCGGTTTGAGTGAGATTTAGTCCACTTTTGGTGCAAAACCTTGTGCTGATAAAGCTATGTGTTGCACCCGAATCAAAAAGTATAACAGCAGGGTGATTGTGGACATAGAAAGTACCCGTCATAACTGGGGCTCCCTCGGGCAGTTCTGCGAGGGTGGTGAAGTTGATCCTCCCTTGACGGACTTGCACCGTCTGCTTCCTCCCTTTGCCTTGGTTCTGCTGCTTAGCCTGAGGACAGTCGTGGATGTAGTGCCCACTCTTCCTGCACTTGTAGCAGGCATTCCCATTGGTGGGGCGAGCGGGAACCTGGTGGTTAACTCGCAGAGCAATGGGCTGCGGAGGAACGGGAAAACGGTTCTGTGCCAGTGGGGTGGGTCTGATTACCCAACGTCCTTGCTGCCCGGGCCTCTAGGGGTTAGGAGTAGGATTGTTTTGCACAATCTTGTGCCTCTGATTCTGAGAGCTTCCCTGAGTCATGGGTGTCTTTCTCTTCTTCTCGGCCTGAACGGCAGCCATGGCATCTTCCTGGGTGATAGCCAGTTCACCAGTTCATTGTAGGTGGCCGTCCTGGTGGTGTTCAGACGCTGCCATGGTGGTGTTCAGCCATGAGTGATGACAGCAAGGCGACAACTGTCTCCAGTGGTCATCTATTACATTGATGTGTAAGAGGTAAGAGCTCTATGCCAATCCCTGTTTGTTGTGCTATCAGCCTATCACCAAGGCATACGATTTGTTTGTTGAAATGCCTAATGGAAGAAAATGCAGGAACGTTGAGACTGAATGGCTGATTACATGGATTTCAAGGGGCAAGTCTACTTAGGTGAGTGACTGAGTTCTCACATTTTAGCTAAAGCATTCATTGGTGCTAGAGTATTTTTTTACAGTTCATGGTGTGGTTTTAAAGTTAAGCGAGATTCTTTGCAGTTCTCCAGTTTAAGATATTTGATATGTACGAAACAACAATCTCACAACAGTTACTAATTGAAAAATGGCCAGCTAAGTTTGAAAATTATAAGACTCCTAATTTGTGAAGAACTTCCTATATGTTGTTTGATTTTTTTTCACATTTGTTTTATGCCAGTTTTTTCCTTTCACTTTCATGGAAAAATTAACCTCAATATAATAATGATCTTCCTTGTGTTTTTCAGTACCAGTCTTATGAGGATCTGACAACCAGGCCAATTTATATGGAAAATTTTGAAGTTTTTCCTAGCTACACTGCAATGTCGAGACATACTGAGATTTCTATATACCTGAATACATGCTTGTCTTTCTAAATGTTTTTGCTTTCTAAATAAATTATTTAACAAGTGCTCTTTCAAATTAAGATAGTAATGCGTAAGAAGCCTTACTTTCTGCCCATGTTGTGTCCTCCTCTGCTTGCTGCCATTTACATCTGCATGAGATTTGTTTCTTGTCTTTCTAAATGTTTTTGCTTTCTAAATAAATTATTTAACAAGTGCTCTTTCAAATTAAGGTAGCAATGCGTAAGAAGCCTTACTTTCTGCCCATGTTGTGTCCTCCTCTGCTTGCTGCCATTTACATCTGGTTGAGATTTGTTTATTGGCTTTCTATGGTGAGAAGTTAATGGTATTGTCATGTTCATTTTTAGAGTTTCTTGATAAGAAAAACTGGGAAATGGCTCAAGAGGAAATTGAATAGGAAGAGCTTAAGGCACTGTTTCTTTGTTCATTTGTTCATTTGTTCTCTCATATTTTTCGAAGAATGTGTTAAAAAATGTCACATGACTGTTTCGCCATGCTCGCTAGAAGGGTATAAGATGTAATTGCTTCCAGCAGCTGAATACATTATATTGTACCAAATTTTCAAACAAAAGTTTATTTTTGACAATCAGTTTGTCTTGCTTGCTGAAAGGTACTTCTAACTAATCAGAATTGGTATTGTATTGCTTCTCAACCATAGGTGCTAACCCACCTGAACACACTTGTATAACAATAGTTTCTGACTGAGAAAACATGAATTGTCAATTATACACCAGAGAAATAGTTATTTGCTTAAATGAGATACATTTTGCCAATATAATTTAGTAGAGTATATGTTAATTACTGGAACTGTTTTTCTATGCTTAAATGAGTGCTATATTACATACCATTCTGAATTTTTTCCCATGGTTATTTAGCTGATCTCATGTTTGAAATTATAAACTTCTGATGGGAGATATTTATTTATTTTCCGAGCTGGAAAATTTCCGATGATGTTGTAAAATATCGCTGAAGTTGTATTTCTATAGATAGTAATCAATAATCATTTTTAGCAGAAGGGAGTCTCCGTGACCATGCCCGTGCATTGGGAGTCCCAGGAAATTACACTTACAAGGTGGCTAGCAAGCATCAGGCTGTAGAGGAGTACATCCACGTGACATAGATGTAGGTGTCTGCATTGTTCATGTGTTTTGGTGATCTGGGCAGTAGAATTTTGCTCATCATTATGTGGACTTGGTGATGGTTACCTTTTAAGTAACAAAATTTCTATCTCAGTATCAGATTGCGTGACATTGTAAAACTGCCAGTTGTGTTTGTGACGCTTGGTTTAATCTATGGTTATCTTTCGGCACTTTGCAGTTAACAAATTTGCCATTGATTGTTCACTGCAAACACGTCTTTTGAGTGTGATGTGTTTCAAGCAATTGTTTCAATCATTTTCATTCAAATTTTAACACGCGCCTGGGCGCGTGCACCCTACTAGTTTGAAGTAAAGAACAAAGGGATTTCAGCAAGAACATATATGGTTCTTGATATTTTTTACCTATTCCGAATCTTTTATTTGATGTGAAATTAGATTTGGCTGTTTTATTAATTTCTTAACTCTTTGCGAGATTGAATTCTTTAATAGACAGACCAAAGAATAAAGTGATTTCATCAATGACACATGTTCTAGATTTTGGTCATCACCAGTAGCTTTTGATGTTTTGATTTGCGCTGCATCTAATAGTTAATATTTTTATTGCATATGAATTTTGTAATTTGACAAATCTTATCCAGTAAACAACAAATAGTTATTTTTTATACTCTAATTTTAGATAAAAAATTAATATTGAAGATTTGGAACCTTTTTCACAAATTGAAGGGAAAAGAAGCAATTGCGTGTCATATGCACAGTGAGGTTGACCATCCAACGGAAACGTCAAAAGTAAAGTTGAGAGTAGTTTGGGTTTGGGATGCTATATAAATCTCAATAACAAAGACCTTGTTAGTCTTGACATGATATGGCGAGATGGAGAGGTTAGTAGATGAAAAATATTGTTTTCTTTGTACTGATAATAACTTCTCCACACATTTTATCCCATTGAATTTGTGGATTCATGGACCATCCATATGTACGCTGGTTATGTATAAACTGTTTGATAAATAATTGGGTTTTTACTATTTTTTAGCAATGTATATCACTAAAACAAATGTACAATATTAACATGTTATTTTGATAGCTTCTTGAGGCTCAGACCCACTTTTATATCTTATCTAGCCCAAGCTAAAATTATTAGCCATTTAAATAAATCCATAGAAGATGTTTCAATATAAAATAAACTAGCCCGTGCGAATGCACGGGTTTACGACTAGTTCTCCTAACACATGAGTTTCTATTACAGCCACCCAGTCACAATTAGCTTAATTATGTTGGGATTACAACTAAATTCTTTGAATCCTCTTCGCAAAAAAGAACGAAAAATTGTAAACAGCCGAATTTTTTGAATGGTTTGGACGTTTAGACACGGACTTTGCCAAATTCCATACCCTTCTCGAACCCCGACTTGCGTAAGGACCTGTTTAGTTAGGATGAAAAAGTTGAAATTGTTTTCATTGGGTCGCGTTCACATAGAGAAAAAATGAACTGACACGGATTTTTTTTAGTGAAAACTTTTTACGTTTTAGGTGTATTGACGCAAAAATCAGGCGGAGACAAATACGCGAACACACGATAAGGCGTAAACTTGAAAAGCCTAGGCGTGCCAGTCAATCTGACCAGTTGATTGACAAGGACAATTCTGAAGTAAGAAACAACAAGAAAGTTGATTCTTTTCATAGGTAAAATCCGATAGAAGTATCTGATTCCAAGATATGGCAAAATAGCTAGATCAGCCAATTCCGATATTCAACCAGCTGAAGGCCGATTGAAGCAAAGCAATACTAGATTACTAGAACAACGATCTAATAATGCTAAGCGGAACAACACTTAGAACAAATCTAATCAACTACCAAAATAAATCTCAAGATTAATTGTTGATCGGAGCCGATTATAAAGTATTCTAAGCTGGATAATTTGCGACAAAAGCCAAACTTAAACAAGATAAACCTTGTGAAAATTTAACAGATGTCGATTATTGTCGAATAAATCTAAACGAAGCAACAGCGATGCGCCAGATGCTAAAGCCTAGATATTACTTAGAAGCAGAACTTACGAGCAGGCCTTGGAGATCGAGATCGCCTCGACTTGTCCAGAAAAAACTCATGAAAACGAAAAAAAACTTTGGCAAAGTCGCCGACTTGTATGAAAATTGCGAGTAGTAAATGCGAGTATAAAAGATTTGCTTGTTTGCTGTGTATATCCTTTCTCACGTCAGGGTTTATATTTATGCCCTGAAACTAAAACTTCTAGTCGGTTACCGCATATACATAACTTGACGTAAACGAAAAAAATTTCCTAAACTAACAACTCATAATAGACTCGGACTTAACTACCAAAAGATGGCCCATCAATGTCCCAACTTAAGTCTAATAAGCAATCGACGCCACAATCCTTCTTTTCTTCAGATCGGACATTGTTCGATCCTTTTGCCACTTCTCCGATTCTAAAACTTCACCGTGTTGTCTGATTCCGATTCCAGAACGCCTTCTCTTTTCCCTTTTGACGGGTCAGCTCTAACACGTGTCAAAAAAAAAAGACATCAACAGGGCTGAACTAAACAGGCCCTAAAGGCTTCTCCGACGGCTGACTATTTAATTTTTTAATCGACGAATAGTTGTTGCATAGTAGCGTTTGTTTTCTTGCCAGCTTGTGCCTATGCGCAGCTCTCTCACGAGCTCTCAACTTGAGCACCTGCTACGCTGCTCTCTCTTCCAAATAGCTGGACTGTTAGAGACGCGCTAAGCCGCTTGTTGTAAAACAACCGGACTTTCCAAGAAGGAAAGGAGGACTAGAAGTCCTAGTCTTTGTCCGGTTGCTTGTGGGCTCTTACCATAATCTCTAGCCTTAGTTCGGACTATATAATCGGAGCAGCATCCCCTATTGTAACACATCGATTTGAGGAATAAAGAGAAACTCCACCTATATTGTTTCTTGTCTACTTTATACTTGTTATTGTGTGCTTGTCGTGAGAGGCGTGAGAGGGAGAAGATCCAACCGTTGACGACATGTTTCATAACGCCGGAGAAGTCGCCATCAAGCTCGACGCCGGCAATCCTGCCGTCGTCCTCGCCAACGACTACTTCGACGACGTCGACTACATCAACGTTGCCAGCGAACGGATCTGTACCGACTCGCCATCAAACAGGCATGTCTACGACAATGCCTAACGCCCTACGCGGTATGTATCTACTGATAACTGTCCTACGCGGCAACTGGAGTAGATCAATTGCCATCATAAACAAGGTATGAAAGTCGATATAGCTTAGTAGATTGAATTGATCAAAACAAATAAGAAGTACATTTGTTTTCAATATATCAATCTACTTCGTTGGTCGCAGGCAACAATAGCAATGTAGGATGAACTAATTCCTCATGCACGTGAGGAACACGATCATCTCTGCATGGATAAACGTGGACGGGCTGAATTCCGCCGGCACAGGGTTGGCTTGAACGCCAAGAATATATAAAAGAAAAATGGCAAAATCTTTTTAGCTGTCGATTCGCACATCGATAACCAACCTTCAAGCAGATAGGTGGTGCACAGCTTATGGTTCCGCCGTCTTACTAAAATATCGCTCGAATTTGATTCCACCCAGCCCGAAGCTGACTCAGCCGCATCCATCACACTTGCAGTCGTGTGCCTCTTTGCTCGCAACCAAGCCCTGTCGAACTTAGTCGTTTTGCTGCCTGAAGCAGAGTCCTGCCCACTGACCGAGTCCCACTTGTAGTTGTGGTCAATCTCACCATATATGTGTCCTCGTTCGAAGCGAGCACCTGAGCCCGCTATTGCATCAGCCTGAAGTCAAACAACAGCCACGTACCTCCACATTGTTCGTGCACTGAAGTTGCACCTCACCACGCAAGCCTGAAGCTGGGATCGAGTCACACCTGTAGTCGATCTCGATCCCGAGTCCCACTCGCATGTGCCGGTCCTGCAGCGCTGCCGGCCTCGCCGGACCCACACGCGCTGGGCCGCCCGAAGTGACCGATGTTTGCCTCGCAAAGACTCGCATGCACGCAGCCTGCCACCGCTCCCAGCACGGCTCACAGTCGTAACCGCCACCCTATCACGGTCTATAACCGTGAAAACCGTCACGGCGCTCCGTGCTGAATGCAGTCACACAGTGTCACCCCGCGACAGACCGCAGCTGTCATCGTGGATCGCCCGCCCAGTAGAGCATGAACCACACCAATTAAGAGATCGTGGTATTTTTTACGAAAAATAAAACCGGAGGAGAAAGGGTCCAACTAAGAGGAATTGTAGAAATTTGTGAATTACCTCATGAAATTCAGAAAGAAAATCCAATCACAGACATAAAACATGCAGTTTTAACCCTGTTTTTATGAAATGTGGGCTTATATATTTTTTCTAGCAGAAAAAAGAACTTAGGACACAATTGGTTCTTGTGGCAGATTAAATTTATATATATTTACGAGAAGTATTTTTACTATTTTTATGTACGCATAAATTCAGTAAAATAGTGCCGTGGTTTTAGGCCCTTTGAGGTTCATACTTATCTTTTTCTTGCATGTTTAGTGGATATATAATTCTAAAAATTTGAACCATTAATCCCTAAAGTGCTAGAAATTTACCTTTAATCATAGAAAATGGTTTTAGATTTATGACCTCTCTCCATCTTGAAGAACCTTAGACATGTTAAACCCCTAAGAGTGTCATATATATTTTTATTTTTCCTAGCAATGATGAATGGGGTAAATTATTTTGCTAGAAAATTTTGGGAAAATAAGCAAATATATTGAATAGATTAACCAACCTTAATTAATTTTGCACTTGTTTCATGCATTTAAACACATGAAGTGTGCTTGTAGCAATTGCATGAATAATGTAGGAAGTGACATGAAGTCCACTATTTCTAGAAGAAATTTTTATCATTGGTTTAAAGTATAGTAATGTATAATTTCAAGAAGAAATGCTATATAACTCTGAAAGTTATTTTGTCCATGTGAAACAACGTATTTTTCTTCCAACATGGCATTATGATTTTACAATAGCAGTAAATTCGTAAATAGTATGCCAACTATTTGAGTTTATAAATAACATGAAGTTATACAAAATTTTATGTGTTTTCTTGAAGAATGACATTATTTGCCACGTAGGTATTTTTGCAATTCAAGAAGAATATTCATAAACTCAATATACAAAATATTTTTATGCGATGCATAAATAATAGAATTGGAAGGAAAATAAGGTACATTCCTGAAGTGATGTTAGGATCAGGGGAGATGCATTGAAACAAAGAAGTTTCATACTCACTCCTTAACCATACATAAATAGATTTTTCTACATAAGGTGCATTATTAGTTATATTCATGAAGAATTTGGTTATGCTCATGAAGAGAGAACAATTACTTTTTGCTCCATACTAGAAGTTTAGCAATATTTTAAGAATATTTCTCAGAATAGAATGGAAAATTGAATATATTAGTGTTTCTTACCTCTGTATAGGTTTTTCTCACCTTATCTTAAGCCCACTTGCTTGTAGCAATTTTTACCTGAAGTAATAACTTTAATCTCATTAAATAAATAAAGAATTATATGCTGAATATTGTAAATAATTGCATTGAATTGCCTATTTGATAATTATTTGAAACGATTGTTTCCACTAAAAGCCTCAAATAACCATGAAGGTTACGGTTATTGTGCATTTCTACCATGAAGGTAGAATGGAAATTGAATTTTTATGAAGCACATTAACTAGTAATGTACATGTTTTTTAATTGAACTCAGAAGATTCAATTTAGTCTAGAAATTGTATATTACTCAACTAGGTACTAAATACATAAGCCCTGTAACTTGAAGGTTATTCAACCCAAGCCATTTTATTGTACATTGAATAGTACAACTATGTGGATTTCATATCATACTCTGTATATACTAGCAGTATAATTTAATTCTATGGTATATTTAAAATAGTTCATAGATCATGCTTGAAGCATAGAATCACCTGAAATGCAATTACGATATGAAAAAGGAAGAAATTTGGGGCATAGAGACATATCAAGAATGTGGATAAACTTGAAAAATCTAATAAGCATATCCCTGATCTTGTAGTATGGTTGGTTTAGAGCTGCATCCTGTTAGATTGATGGACAAACCAATGCGCAAGTTGGCCTGTAGCTATGCGCATAGCCTTTGTAATCCATATATACCACTTGTCACTGAGAATGACTTGTTAATACTTTTTCCACAATAATGTGAGAACCTGCACGTTACTACATTATTAGCCTTTGCATGGGTTATATTAAAATTCCGCCTTATGTTGGCTAGAAGCCACAATGCTATTGTTTTCATTGTATTAGCTCGCATGCTATACATACTCAAGCTTCTCCTGTTGAGTAGTAGCTCTCGCTGTTAAGTGGTAGCCAACCATCACAACGCACTATCAATCAGCTTGCACGCTGATCCAATTTGTGCATTCATGCAGATGTACAATATGACTAGAAGTCATCAAGAAGGTTGAGAGCAGGGGAGCAAACCAACTTGAAATCGGGACAATAGTAATTTTATTCAATCAATTAGAAATTGATTGACTCAATTAGAATGAGTTTGCAGACAAATAAAAGATGGACCTGCTAGTTCATTGTGTGGAAAACTATTTCGTATTTATGGGTTCAAAATCTTAAGGCATATGGGAAATTCTTGAATAAATAAGTAATTAAAAGAAATTTCGTGTAGATTTAATGTTGCAAGCTATAAACGTGAAGTTTATTTTTCTAAATTATTTAAAGTATATCATATGAGTATTTGAATCAAAATATTTTAGGCTAAATAAATAAGTTAGACAATAAAATAGTCTTGTAGACTTTTTAGAACTGCAAATTCGTAGGTATGCAGAACATACCAAATTGCATAATATACAAATAAAGTCTAGCTCACTGCATAACAAATAACCCCTAAATTTTGAAATTAGGTGCGTGAAAATTATTAATTTCACCATATTAGCATACATGGGTATTAACTTGAAGTTTAAAAATATGGATGTGAAATTGCATTATGTAAAGCTCATGGGGATATTATTGGAAATATGCTATTATTTATGAAGATGTAATACCGGCATTAGGGGAGAAAAAGCCTATATGAATGCCTTGTATTGAATGGAATAATGATCTTCAGAAAATATTCTTGAAATCTTGAAGCACGAATAAAAACATGCACTAAATCATACTCGCATGAAGCTGAGTATAATGCCAGAATATTTAAATGTGAGGAAGCCCATGAAGGGCACCACTTGATGTGGAACCACACTTGAAGTGGAACTCTTTGAAGGAATTTATCCCAGTGAGAATGTGCACATAATGAATACTCACAAATGGAAATTGGAAATTAGGAGAAACAACCTGAAGTTATTAACCGGAAGTTAAGTTTACTTGTAGTAAACATGATGCTATGTGTGGTATATCCCGGGTATTTAATAATATACTCACCATGGCAAATGACTTGATCATTAATTTAAAATCTACAAGGACGCTTGTTGGTTTTGGATTAAATAAACTTGTCATACAAATTTTACTGAAACCTCCATAGAACTCCAGAAAGAATACCATCATGGTCAAATACCTCACAAATTAAGAATGGTCATCATAAAGATGAAAGCCTAACGCTACAAAGCGCGCGCACTATTTTGTGTTGGGATAGCAGATATTATTTGACTATATCATAGTCTTATCCTGAAGATATGGGAGAAAAGATTAAATGTCGACAACATTACCTCTATCATTGCAAATATTTCTCTAGTGAGAATATGGGTCCACGAATAAAGTCCATGGCAGAGTTGCATGAAACACTCATATCGGGTCAATGAAAAGATGCAATTGAGGTTAAACCATTAAGAAAATATTTGAACCTGCAAGTTCAAATTAGATAAGTCATTATGAATAATGATATGGTGAAATGTAATGGTTTATTGGTCTTTTAAAGACTAACAAACTCCCATTATGTTTGAGTGAATATACTGTTATTTATCTGGCAAATGGAAAGAAAGAATAAATTAAATATTATGTAGATAATTAGTGGATTCAGAAAATCCATAGGTGATCCTTTAAGGACTCATCATTACTCGAAGGAATTAAAATTAAATCTCATATTAAGTATTAAATGTCTAAGGTAGATAATAATTCTGAATGAATATTAAAATCTCTAGAAGAGCTAAATTCTGGAAGGAAATAAAGTCATAGAATGACTTATTGTGAATAACACTTTTCAAATATATAGTTCATAGAAGAATTTAAATTTAAAAGATTGTGTGAATCACTTCTCCCGTGCATGAGAGAATTTCTCATAGAAAAGAATTAATATTCTCGAAGAATTAGAAATTTCTTGAAGAACTTATCAGTCATTTCCTGAATGAACACCAATAATCTCGAAGATATGAATTAACTTTATGCAGACCCAAATAAATTAAGAATAAAGTGAGGATCATATGGTTCTGAATGTACCATTTAAGCACTTGTGTATAGCTATCTAGTATTGATAGTAAGTATTCTCACATACCACAGAAGGTATATTGGTGATTGGCGATTTGAATTATCCCCTCAATACCAAAATGAAGACTGATTTATCTATAATGGAATAAGCCATCTTTGAAGATCTACTGAATAGATCATTGGTTATAAAATAGAATCCATTGAGATAGAGTTGTTATTATTTCAAATTTGAATATTGAACTTTGAAATCAAATATCTTGAAATCAAATATCTAGAAGACATGTGAAATTGAAACTTATTAGCCACATATTCCTCTGAAAGGATAAAATTTATTTGGTGTTGCACAATTAATAAGTGGTTATTAATGCTTGAAGCATTGCTCTTTATCATAGTTAAGTCTTTAAGGACTAATTATTGAACTCGTACACATTTATGTAGAATGTAACTAAGACTTTATTGAACACTGAAGTTTAAAAGATGTCGACATGAGAAGGAACATATTTTCATCATGTTGTTACTCAGAAGAAATCAACTTGATGATTAATTTTTGAATTTACCATGAAGGTATACCACTTTATTATTATTATTAAGATCATTAGTGCAAGAATCATGAAGTTCATGCATTAATCTTCAAGATTCATCACTATTAATGAAGAATAGTAAATATAGAATTGTGTATAACCAGAAGGTTTAATGTTGTACTCTTTTTCCCTTTGTGAGTTTTTACTTGAAGGTTTCTCACGTAAGGTTTTTGACGAGGCAACATGTGCAATACAATTGCGGTTGATATGTACTCTTTTCTCCAAGAACCGTTTTTTCCACTGGGTTTTCGGATGGAGTTTTTGATGAGGCATATGCATTCGCGGTAATCGTCCAAGGAGGAGTGTTGTAAAACAACCGGACTTTCCAACAAGGAAAGGAGAACTAGAAGTCCTAGTCTTTGTCCGGTTGCTTGTGAGCTCTTACCATAATCTCTAGCCTTAGTTCGGACTATATAATCAGAGGAGCACCCCCTATTGTAACACATCGATTTGAGAAATAAAAAGAAGCTCCACCTATATTGTCTCTGGTCTATTTTATACTTGTTGTTTCTTGTATGCTTTCAACAGTTGGCGACGTGTTTCGTAACACCGCTAACCCTAAGGATCTCGTGTCCACCGCCGTTGGGTAACTTGGGTTGCCACACCACAAAAGCCCAGCAAAACCCCACGAGCGCAACACAGCCCGAACCCCATCCACCCACCCTCCGCGTCCGAAGCTCCAGGGGAAGCGAGGCGAGAGCTCGCGGCTGCGATGGCGGCGAACCTGGAGGACGTGCCGTCGCTGGATCTGATGCACGAGCTGCTCCGTCGCATGAAGTGCAGCTCCAAGCCCGACAAGCGCCTCATCCTCATCGGTCTGTCCGCCCGCCCGCATCTCACCTCTCCTCCCCTTCTTCCTCTGATCCCTGCGCGCGCGCGAGGGTCAAGATCTGGTTGTGAGCTGGGAGATCCCCCGCTCTCTTGACTCCGAGTTTTGGTCTAGGCTCTAGATCCGCCCGGCCCTTTGGTTCCCATCTGGGCCATCTCGTATCCTTCCGTCCTTGTTTGTGGTAGTTGACTTTATCTGTTTCTATCTCCGCTTGCGCGCGCTTGATGACTAGTTGGTGGAGAATCCGTAGCATTTGTTGTGGAATCGTGCTCAAATTGCCTTTTCAAGTTCCAATAGAGTTATCTTTATTTGAATTGCGGTAGGTGGGATTGAGTGTTAAGTTTCAGAAATGTGTGTAGTTCTGACGAAACTCTCGTTTTTTTAGTCTAGATAATGTGCTCTTTTAGGATATTATCCCTGCAATGCGATATTCTGTTTCAGTAGAGAAGTTATCTTTATTTGAATTGCGGTTAGTGGGATTGGGGTTTAAGTTTCAGCAATGTGTGTAATTCTGAAGAAAAATCTTGTATTTATAATCTGGATAATGTTTTTTAGGAATATTGTCCCTGCAATGTGCGATATTCGGAATGAACTTTCATCTTTTTGCGAGTGTTCAAGAATAAACATTTGGTATAATTCTGTAGCAAAACCTGAAAGTTTCAGTGCAGAAAACTTCTAGGATGTGGATGGAGACTTGAATGAATGAAAATATTACTAGATAGCTCTGATAGGTTTCTGCACTTTTTTTCTGTAATGATGCCACTGGAAGTAAACTGAACTAATAACTGTGGGTGAAATGTTATTTGTTTGTACTAAATAAATGCATTGTGATGAAAGCTAGCAGATTGGTGGCACATCGATCAATTAAGATGTCTTTATGTACCTTCTTTTAATTGATCTTTTACTTGGATTCGTATGCACCGAGGTTTATGACTTTCATATCGATTCTACATCTTTCTTGTGGGATTCTATTTTCAGTAGATTTTTGTTTGAGTTTTAAATAGATTCTGTTGCTGTTGTAGGTCCACCGGGATCTGGCAAGGGAACACAGTCTCCTCTTATTAAAGATGAGTATTGCTTATGCCATTTAGCCACCGGTGATATGTTGAGAGCTGCTGTTGCTGCCAAGACTCCTTTAGGAGTTAAGGCAAAGGAAGCAATGGACAAGGTATTAAGGGGTATTAAAAGTGCAAATGTATAGCGATAAAAAATGGTTTCATGAGTAAGATTTGTTTAATTCCTGTTTGTTAGGGAGAGCTTGTTTCTGATGACTTGGTTGTTGGGATTATTGATGAAGCCATGAAGAAACCTTCATGCCAAAAGGGATTCATTCTTGATGGGTTTCCTCGCACTGTTGTTCAAGCTCAGAAGGTGAGATGATTGGATTTTGAACATTTTGTTGATTAAAATGGACGTATGTTAGTGATTCTCAGTTTTCACTAGGTATGAGTAAAATATGCACATATGCTTGAAGCATAATCTTCTCTTACTGTTTCATTAAATGTTTTCTGCAGCTTGATGAGATGCTGGGAAAAAAAGGCACTAAGGTTGACAAGGTTCTTAATTTTGCAATTGATGATGCAATTTTGGAAGAAAGAATCACTGGTCGATGGATCCATCCTGCCAGTGGTAGGAGTTACCACACAAAATTTGCACCCCCCAAGGTCCCTGGAGTTGATGATGTAAGTCAAATACAGACCTGTTATAAGTTCATTGGTAATGATAAAGCTGCAGAATAATAATATGTTAGTGTTTTGTTTTCTTTATGAGTACACTAAATCCACATTGTTTTTAGTTTTTTTTAACTATACATGCATCTTCTCTGTAGATATCATATTACTACTACTGTTTGTTTATATCCTTAGATCGCATTATTCACATAGATTTTATTGCAGTCTGCTGATCATGTTGATATTTTTTTACAAGAATCAATGATTCTTTTATCCAGTGAATGCTAGTGCAGCTATCTAAGATCTCTCTTGACATAATGCCTTCCTTGCTCTCGGTATTTTATTAATCATTAGACATGTTACTTTTTCCGTTAAGGTCACCGGAGAACCACTGATTCAAAGGAAGGATGACACAGCTGAGGTCTTGAAGTCTAGGCTTGAAGCTTTCCACAGACAAACTGAACCGGTATGCTACTCTCTCATATATCAAAGTTCCCTACAGTCCTAATAACATTTGATTTGTACTTGTATATATTTCCCACTTTTTGTACTATTATCATTGTTAACCTCTAAATTTTTTGCTTCCTTAGTTGTTGAGTTGTGGCAACATTTTTCTCATGATGCTGTTGTAACGTTTTGCATTGAGTTCATTTGGGCACAGTGAAAAATTGTATAACTTTCTGTGTTTTTGCTGCCATCTCATGGTTATGTTATGTGTTGCGTCTTTTTTTGGTAGTTAAAGATTTGAATAGCTGAATCTTGCTGCCTGTTGTCTAATTTTTGCTACAGCAATGCTTTTGTGAGTTAAATATTTTTCTATGGACTGGTTTGTTTCCCCAGGTGATTGACTATTACTCCAAAAAGGGCATGGTGGCAAACCTTCACGCCGAGAAGCCACCAAAGGAAGTGACGGCGGAGGTCCAGAAAGCCCTTTCTTGATGTGCCACCGTTTTGGAGATCAAATTGTGAAACTCTAATTAGATCTTATGGTGTTGTAGAGGTTCAAATTGATACTGACATGCCAGGGTTGAGTTTTCATTTCATCTGACACTGATCAGATAATGAGCACAGTGAACTTCACCCGGGTTTTTTCCTTTTGCAATAATCTTTTGGCATGATGGGACGTGATGTTTTGTACCAATGCTGCGACAGTGAGTTCACCCTTCTGAATTTTGATAAAGGCTCCCTTGATTTATCGTCGGTGCACGCTTGATGAACTGGAGATTGTCTTTAACTACCCGGAGGGTCCGGTCCGGGGGTCCGGGCAATTGTCTTTATTATTTGCATAATTTATTTCTTCTAGGTCCTAATGATGGCTAATCCTAGTAGGGAGTTTTATAGTTGTTTCTAGGATAGCCACATAAGCAACAGGAACATGAAACCAGGGCATAGTTTCATGGTGTGATTTCATAGACTCTCGTTAGCATTAAATTTCATGACTCTAAAGAGAGTTGGTATTCGTGTATTGAGAGTTTGATCTAGATGAAATTGGTGTCCTCTCTCTTTATTCGTAAATTTTATGCCATGTCATCAAGAAATTCTATGTGGCATATCAATAAACGAGATTGAAACTTCATGGAACCTCCTACTGGGGCTGGCTAGTAAGTGCCATGTCAACGAAATAGCATCTAAATTGAACGTAACATGTGCAATCTAACTTATATATTTCCTTGTTCTAAATTATAGGTCGTTTTGAATTTTTTAGGTTCATAGAGTTTGCTATAAATCTAGACATGACGTTCATCTAGGTACAAAACAAAGATTATAAATCTAGAAAACCCAAAACGATTTATCTCTACTACCACTAAAACGGTAATTCCGAGTAGCCACCCACCGGATGGCTTCACCGCTCTGCGTGCCCTCGCCCCCGCGCGCGACTACTACCACCCCTTCCCTCTCCTCACATGGTGGGCCCCACTGGAAAAAAAATCTCTCCCCAATCAGCATGGTTCTGCCCTCGCGACCCCCGTCCTCCTCCGCGCCATGGGCTGGATCGAGCCGCCGCCAAATCCCCGCGGAGGAGGAGTGCTTGCACAAAGGAGGCGGCTCAGGCGGGAGGTGGCACAGCGTGCGAAGGCGCGGAGGTCGAGCTTGCCGTGGAGGTCGATGCGCCGCCGTCTGATCCGTCCGCCGTCGCACTTCCCCGCGCCCGTCGCTCGCTACCGGCCCCGCCCTGCACAGGAGCCGTCGCCGCTGCCCTACTCTACGCCGGATCCGGACGCCGCCACGCTTTCCCGCGCCCGCCGCCATCGATTCCGCCGCCGGAGGTGGGGGAGGAGGCGCCGACGCAGGCTGGGGAGGGGGGTGGGGAGGGGGCGTGGAGGTGGGAGATATGGAAAGGAGCTGCTACACCTTCGCCAGCCCCATGGCAGACCAGCACCGGAGCCCAGCCCATCGGCGGTAGCTGCGTAGTTGCCGGTGCGTGTGCGTGGGTTCAGTAGTCGCCAGAGGGGGCGGGGATGGAGCCGCCGCCGAGGATGGCCGCCCGCGCTCCTCCGCGTGCCGGCCGCGCGGCCTCCCTCCGTGCCGACCCGCCATGACCGCCTGGCCTCCCTGCTCCTGAATCTCCGCTGGCCATCGTGAGTAGCAAGGAAGAAAGGCTTGGGCTGCTATAGCTAGCTTCTTGATGTATGTTTGGAAAAGAGGCGGAGGGGAACAGAGAGAACAAGGGAGGGATGCAGTCGCTGCTGGGTGGGTGGGTGCTGCTCTGGTTGGATTTGCTTGTTCGGTGGAGAAAAAAAGGGGATTGCAGGGTTATAGCTTCGGATTTGGAGCTCGTGATTGTTGCTTGCTCGGTGGAGAGAAGGCTTGCTGCTCGTTTACTTCACCGCGATGGCTAGCAGCAGGCCAGAGCAACGATGCGGCGGGCGGAGCGTGCAGCAACACAAGCGGCAGAAAGGAAAGGGTAAGAGGAACACGGCAGTTGGTGGATAGGAGTGATCCCCGCCTCTGGATAAAGAACGAAAAAAAAGAAACGAGGTAACATGGGAAAAGAGAGGTGTAAAAAATAAAGATTAAAAAATGCATTAATTTTTATTTCATATGCATTAATTATTACCTAAGTAAAAGGTTATATTACTAATTATTTCACACCTCATAATTTAGAATAACGTTTTTAAGATATTGTGTTATAAAGAAATGTGTTTGTTAAAATGAGATGATAGTTGGAGAACGGTTGAATAAAATATAGGATAATTGGTATAAGGTGGCCCGACCGTGGCCCACGCAGGGTTGCGGCAGCGCCCTTTCACGGTTCACGAGGTCGTCCTTCGCTGTGGCGCAACACACGCCGTGCGGCGGCCTCCAACTGCCAGATCCAGGCACGGTGGGGTGACGCGTGACGGTCGGGCCTAGGGGCGCAGGTCACCTTATGTGTCGCGGATCCGAGGACCCGTCGTCGGCTCTCGACCAGAGCCACGACAAGGGGCGTGAGCATGGGCGGAAGGGACAACGGTGCACTACGTCATCGGCCCCCAGGAGCAACGGAGGTGCGGCCACCCGGGCCCTGCGGGAGGTTGGCGTACGAGGACACTGGGAGCCTGATTGGTTTGGTTCCAATATGTGCCCAGCCAAAATCAAGACATGCCCAAAAATGTTGACCATGACTTGGTTCATTGCCAAAAAGTTGGCAAACCAATTTTTTTTAAGCCAAAATTAAGGCAAGTCACTGGAAAGCTTCTTTGGAGTCATAGGAGAGAAAAGCATTGGCTACAACATTTTGACACTAAACCAAGTGAGTATATAAATTTCTTGCTCTAACTTTGGCATGCTCTCATTTTGGCATGTCACGGTTTTGGTTTGATAAATTTTGAAATCAAACCAGGCTCTGGAGCTCGTGGCGACGTAATTGTCCCAGCCGGCTGTCCGCGGGCACGAGGACGGCTGCGGCACTGACCCGGCGGCTGGTCCCGTGCACGCAACCCCAGATCCGATGGCAGAGCAAGGGTGACGCGGCTTGGACGAGGTCGTGCGGCCACCGGGGTTGCGCTCGGGCGTCCCTCCCTCCGGCACCAAGGTCGTCATCTCCGAGCCCCCTCCAGGCTCCCCCATGATGCTCGCGTCGGCGTAGCGAGCTTTGGGCGGCGTCCCATGGCGAGCTCGGTGAGGGAAAACGAGTGCTGCTTTCACAGGCTGTAGCACCATTCCGATGCTTGGACTGACACCGGTGCTCCCGCTCGAAGGCACCTGAGCACGGCTTGGTGTGATCAAGAGCGACCGTGCTGGCCAGACTGCCGAAGTTGGGGGCGGAACAGGGAATAGCTTGGCATGAAGTTGGTCATGCGGTATCCAGTTGCAGTAGCAGTGTAGCAGTATATATGTTTGGTCCACCCATTTGTTTCTGTGTGCTCGTCGATCACCGTTGCTAAATGCTAGCACAAGCCTGTCTAAAAAAATGCCAGTACAAGCCCACCGGCAAAAAAAAGGTCTATAGCCTTATTTGTTTGCATGAGAAGAAAAATCATGTAGCTAATTTCTTATAATGTGTCCACATCGTCATGAACTTGACAATCATGATTGGCATTTTTTTTCTTTTTTCAGTCTAAGATTTCTCTTTGTTTCGAGAAAAAATGATGATGTGTTGGCTTGTACATATGTACGATTGGAGCAAATCTACTGATCCTATTAGTAGATAATAGATTCACGAGTTACCCATGTCGTTGCTTGGTGATGAATTACAAGTGCATGAATCTTTATTTTGAGTGGATTGGTTCATGAATATGTGGATAAGTAAGAAATGAAAAATATATTTTTTTAGTTTAAACTGTGCTGTCTGTAGCAAATTAGTCAAACTATGACATGAAATGCACATTAACCACCATTATGACTCAGTTCGCGCATCTAAATGTTAAAGTTAATACTGATGGTATGATATCATAGAAGAGCTATAGATTTTTTTAATTAAAAAATATGCCCAATTTTTTTAATAAAAAATATGCCCGTAGCAAAGCACGGGCTATTACCTAGTAATTTGGAATAGAGATAGTACCTATTTTAGTTCCAGTTACTTGACAAATTTTGAAACTTGCCTATTTCATTCCCTAGTGATCGTTCCAATTCAGATTGTCAAGCAGATGCCGCGCAAAGGTAACATACCGGTCCAGTAGTAAGAATAAGAACCGAAACAAGCAGATTTTTAGAGTTTTGGTTTTCGTAGAATTTTGTGTTACACGCGGACTATACCGAAGTTACAACGAGGTGAGGCAAAGTCTCTACATCGGACATGACTCATGACGCTATAACATCATCTAAGTAGACTCCCCTATACATAGTTTCTTAAAAATAAATTACCATCCAATCTTGCTTTGTTTTTTGGTTCTCGTGTAGACATAGTTTCTTATGCAAGACACTAGGTCATTCTCTCCTCTCTTTAATTACTTTACCACATCATCAAATTGTCCATGTGGCTTGCTATTTAATGCCACGAAAACTACTCTGCATCCTAGTAGATGGGTTGAGAATGGCCTTATAATAACAATGATAATGATGGCGGAATAGCCATTTTTTGTCCTTAAACTACCACCTAAGACTTAATTGCATCCCTAAACTACCAAAACTGTCATTTTAGTCCCCAAACTTTCTCAATCGACATAACTTGTCCCTCGCTTATATAGCGAGACATGTTAGATCGCCTCGTCATCGCCCAATCAGCTAGTTTTATAAAATACTCTTTATTATCCCGTAATAATTTGTTGTCATTAGAGAAGATGGAGAAATAGATGTGGGAGTGCAAAAGGAGTCTTTTACAAAACTAGCTGACTAGGCGATGATGAGGCGAGCCAACTTGTTGCGCCATGTCACACGAGGGACGAATTTGAGCCGATTGAAAAAGTTTGAGGATGGAAATGATTGTTTTGGCAGTTTAGGGACAAAACTGAGACTTGTGCAATAATTCACGGATAAAATTGGCTATTCCACCTTTAATGATTATAAAAAAGATTACAAATTTAATCTCATTCAATGGTTAATTATTTGGTCCTCAATATTAAATGAATCATCGGATTTAACACCCACTGTCAGACAGAACTACTCCGTATCGTTTGGTAGGACCTACGTGGTTCAAAGTTCCAACTGTCCTTCATGAGCCCTGATTCCATGGTGGCTCAGGCAGTCAAGTGAGTCCATATATTTATAGAACGCCAAAACATTCGAAATTCATGTAGAAAAAAGATTAGATCGAGCTGATCATTCTCCCCTACTCCCCCCCCCCCCCTCCCCCGATTTCTGCTGTCTGGAGGTGATCTCGGGAGTTCCGGTTTCAATGACCTCCGCTTCTCGCTCCTCCCCTCCGCTCCCCCACTCGCCTCTGCCCAATCCACCGCCTGCGCAGCACCACCATGAATCCGTCCCCTTCACCACCTCTGCTCCGCTCTCCGACGTTCTGTTGGATGAGTTGCTAGCGCTTCGGGATGATTGGAGGAGACGAAATGTGGAGAGAGTCGATAGCAGGTCTCCTGGGGGGTTCTGCGCAAGGAGCGCAACCCCTTCTCCAGTGATCGATCCTCAGACTGCAGGTGAGTTTGCGGTGATTGGAGAGGCTCTTCAGCAATATGAGACGAAGCGAGATTTGGAATTTCCAACGATTTCAAAATGGAATTCGGGTAGGGATCTCATGGGGGGATCACCTCAGATTTCGGATCCGCCTGCTCCTGAACCACCAAGGTGGTGGGGATGGGTGCACACCGAGGCAGGAGACTAACCCTAGCGCCAAGGAGATGTCCAAACTTCGATTCAGGTGTCAATCCATAGCTACATCTGCATCAAACTCCAGAGAAGAGATTATCACCTGCAGAAGCCTGGAAGCGGAAAGTTGTTCTGGATGAATTGGCCCAGGAAATCAAGCAGTATCTATTCAATTCCCCATCCCCTGAGTTGAGGGCTCTAGAGGATGCGGCGGATCGGCTTGATCAATCCATGCAACGAATGCCCAGGACAATCTCGAATGAACAGAGCATGAGCCCGCCTATGCAATTTCAAATGGGGGAAGGTAATCCAAATGTATCTGGGTTGGGCCCGAAAATGGATTTTGGGCTAACCCATACAGACATTCATGCCCACTCGTGGCGGCCCTGCTAGCCCAGAGTGGCTTTTGATCTCGAAGTCGAGTGCCCTGGAAGGGTACGGGTACCCAGCGAGAAGGGAAGAGATCCAAAGATTTGGTGGAAGGGCGAGGAAGGTCCGGCGATTGGTGGCAGCGCCGCTCACTACGTCCTTCGCTCAAGCCGTCAGCGGGGAGAAGATGGCGAGGCGCAATCCTCCACCACAACAGCACTACAAGCGTCGCGCTGATTACGAGGACTGGATGGATCAAGATGATCTCCTAGATGATCCTCGTCAGGTGCGTGATCTCCGTCACCAGTTGCAGAGGGGCTCGGGGAGACCTTATGCGGATTCCACAGGAAGGTACGAAACTGCAAGAGGTGGTGCTAGTGGAGGGTGTGACTATGATAGGCGTGAAATTTAGTATCCACCTAGGGGAGGCAGAGGAGGCTCCCAAAGCAACCTGCGGGATGACGGGCATCCTGGTAGTGGATATCAGGGAAGGCAGCCTGACAGAAGCTAAGAGGATAGGCGAGATCAAGTCCCAATCAAACCCAATAAGGCCTCTTCCGCGCAGAACAAATCAGATGAGTCGGTCAAATGCTTTCGTTGCACAGAAATAGGACACCATCAGCTAGATTGCACAAATGATCTAGTCTGTTACAAATGTAAAGAGACTGGTCACATGGCTGCTGAATGCGCAAGTGTCCACAGGAAGAAATTGAAGATGTTTGGCTTTGGATTAGTAGGTCAAGGTTTTTATTCCATTGAGGTTCCTGAGAAGACTCCACATAACAAGTTTAGTGGCCTAATTGAGGTAACAAATGGAGAAGCTACAGAAGCTGAATTGGAGGAGGAGCTCAAGAAACTTATCAAGGCTGACTGGGACTTTCAAGTCACTCAATCGACTAAGCACTCCTTCAGAGCAGCTTTCCCTGATCAGGGGTCCCTTGACACCTTCTCTAGGATGTCAGGGATTGTGTTATCTCTATGCAAAGCTATCATCAATATTTCAATGTCCAAAGTGGATCCTGCAGCAACCTCTGTCTTACAATCAGCCTAGGTTCCAGTTTCTGGAGTACCAGATTTTGCAAAAGAAGACGATATCATCAAAGAGATCACTTCCATTGTGGCAGAGCCTATTAAGGTTGACACATTCAGCTTGGCAAGGGTGGAACCTGTAAGAGTCAGGGTAAACTGCAGGGACCCAGCTTTATTGAATGGTTTAGTAGAGATTTTCTTCAATGGAGTTGGCAGGGAAATCAAATTTGCTCTGGAAGGCAACCTGGGAAGGAAATCTAGCAATGACAATGGCCCAAGTGGATTCAAAAGAACTGATGATAGGCATGGAGGCAATGGGGGAAAGGAAGACCAGCTGATAAATATTCTCATAGGGATGACAAGTCTGGGAGATCTGATAAGCAGGTAGATAAAAGCTTTGATAACAGCCAAGGGGACTCACAGGATGATAGCATGGAAGACCTAGTCAAGGATGGTTCTCTAGGAGCTCAGGATGCTTCCCAAGTTAACAATACATCCTCCACTCCTGATTCTGTAATTCTATCACCCACAACTGCTGTTCTAAGTTCTCAAAAGGGTACAGACCAGCCAGCCTCTAAGGAATCTGATACAAACAAGGAACCAGTTGCTCCTGAAGGGCAAATATGGGTGCATGGCAGGGAGGGCACATACTTGATGGAGGGTAGCAAATGGTCAAATCTTCAGTTTCAAGGAGATAAAACCTCCAAGGGGAGTATGGCACTAGAGGAAGACTTGATGGATGATGAAGAAGGTAGAGAGATGGTTATCAATTTTGAAGACAATGACAGTCAAGGGTGGGTGTCACCTAAAGCCAAGAAGACCAAGAGCAAAACTACAAAAAGGAAGAAGCCAAGGGTGGGTGTCCTCTAAAGCCAAGAAGACCAAGAGCAAAGCTACAAAAAGGAAGAAGCCAGTGGTGGCTACCAGAGCAAGCTCAAGGATCCCTAGAGATGGAATTCCAATTGCTACAAAAGCCTTGAAAAGAGCTCAGGACAAGGATGTCCTTGGGGCAGGTACTTCTACCTCGCATAACCCTTCTACTATTTTAAATTCTACTGCAAATGAAGTTCTTAAGCAAGTTTTAGATGATTTAGACATTACTTGTGAAGATGTAGATGTCCAATTAGACGCTTTCAGAGCTGAAGAAATAGTTAGGGCCCAATTGGCAGAAGCTAACTATAAAGCCTATTTGGAGAAATACAACAGTATAAATGCCCCTCGAGGAGAGGAGGATTTATCAGATTTGGCCATGGAGGCCATTGACAATTCTATTAGAAATAGGCAGGAACCAGAGATAGAAGAACAGGGCGATGCTGGTGACCAAGGTGGTGTACCAGTATCACCACTACAGAACAATTCCAAATGAAGATTCTAATGTGGAATATAAGGGGTATTGGAAAGGCACCTCGAAGAAGACAAATAAGGGAATTTTTAGCCCAGGAGAACATTGATGTGGTGGGTTTACAGGAAACTATTAAAGAAGACTTTTCAGATGCTTTCCTGCGAGAACTCTCAGGTAATTTGGAATTTTCTTGGAAGTGGCTACCTGCAGTGGGGAAGTCGGGAGATATCCTAGTTGGAGTCAAGGTTGACTCCATTGAGATTGAAAACTGGATTACTAGAGAATTTAGTATTCAGGTCACTATCAGAAATAGACAGAACAATTTTCAGGGGAGGGGGGAATTGTTACTGTTTATGGCCCTGTCCAACATGAGTACTCTAGTTTTTTTTTTAAGAACTGGAAGGCATTTGTGACACAGCAATTCTACCAATAGCTCTTGGGGGAGACTTCAACTTGATTAGGGACAACTCTGAGAAGAACACTGGGAATGGCTCCCAATCTCTCATAAACATGTTTAATGAGTTTATAGGGAAGTATCAGCTTAGGGAGGTACACAGATCAGGACCAAAGTTTACTTGGTCAAACAAACAAACAAACCCTGTCTTGGTCACTATAGATAGGTTCTTGATCTTACTACTTGGGAATACAAATTTCCACTTTGCATGGCATGGAACCATCCAATGGTGGGATCTAACCATGCTCCAATATTTTCATTTTGAGAACAAATGGCTAATGGATGAGGAACTCAGGGAATTGGTGACACAAGAATGGGAGCTATCTACTTCCAGGACACCTGCAGATTGCTATTCTATGAATGCTTGGCATGGTGCCATCAGCATTACCAGACAGTTTCTTAAAGGATGAGGTGCCAGGAAAGCTGGAGAGAAGAAAAGAATTAAACAAGACATCCTGCACATATTAGAAGAGCTAGACCAATTGGCTGATACAGGTGAATTTCCTATAGAAGCTTGGGAAGAAAGAAGAAAACTAGAACAAGAACTTGAGTTGATTTATTCTATGGAAGAGTTACATTGGAAGCAAAGGGGGGATCAGCAATGGTTATTAGAAGGAGACTCCAATTCTCAATTTTTCCACCAGTTTGCTAATGGAAGAAGGAAAATTGCATTGTTTACCTGCAAACTGACCAAGGAATGGTTTCAACACAAGAGGAACTTATGGCTCATGTGACTGAATACTACAAATCCCCATTTGGCTCAAGACCTTTAAGCAAAATGAAGTTATCGCATGGCTTTTGGTCAGGAAGAAGAACCCTATCTCGGGATGCTGGGGAAAGTTTAATCATACCTTTCTCTGAAAAGGAAGTCATGGTGGCAATTTTTGAAATGAAGTCCGACTCGGCTCCTGGTCCAAATGGTTTTGGCGCCCAGTTTTTCAAGTCCTTTTGGCATTTAATTAAGAAGGATTACATGAACCTCTTCACTGACTTACATAAAGGCATGTTCGACATCAAGAGGCTCAATTTCGGGGTAATCACTCTAGTCCCAAAAATAAAGGAGGCAATCAACATTAAGCAATACAAGCCTATTTGTTTGTTGAATGTGGATTACAAGGGCATCACTAAGGTGCTCCCCAGTAGCAGAAGAAGTCATTGGTCCAAATCAAACTGGGTTCATGAAACAGAGGAATATTCTAGAAGGGGTGGTTGTTCTTCATGAAACTGTTCATGAACTAGCAAAAACAAAGAGGAAGGGATTAATCCTGAAGATTGATTTTGAGAAGGCTTATGACAAAGTTAGTTGGGATTTTCTGGAGGAAACCATGAGGGGAAAAGGATTCCCTAAAACATGGATACAATGGGTTATGCAAACAGTGCAAGGGGGCAAGGTTTGTATTAATGTGAATGGAACTAGAGGAGGATACTTTAGGACTTATCAGGGACTCAGGCAAGGGGATCCCCTATCTCCTCTCTTGTTCAATATTGTAGCTAATGTTTTAAGTGTCTTGCTGGACAAGGCTGTCCAGTAGGGGCACATCACAGGGGTGATGACTCACTTATTGCCAGAAGGGATCTCCCATATACAATATGCTGATGATACTGTCATCATGATAGATGGATCGGAGAAATTTGTCAGAAACCTTAAACTGATCATGTACAGTTTTGAATGGCTTTCAGGACTGAAAATTAATTTCCATAAAAGTGATGTATATTGTATTGGGATGGATCAAGAGGAAAAGGAAAACCTAGCTAATATGCTGAATTGCAAGTTGGGTGAATGGCCAATTAAATATTTGGGTATTCCTATCTCTCACTCTAGACTAGGGATCCTTGCTTTTCAACCAATTAAGCTAAAGATGATTAAAAGGCTAGACCCATGGAAGGGCAAGCATTTATCATCAGGAGGAAAATTAACTTTGACAAATACATGTTTAACTAGTCTGCCGATTTATACTATGGGTCTCTACCTACTACCAAAAGGATCTCATGGGGAGATGGACACTATTAGAGGGAATTTCTTTTGGCAAGGAGCCAGTAAGGATCCCAAGTATCACATGGCTCAGTGGGAAAGTCTGAGCAGACCAAAGGATCAAGGAGGAATAGGTATCATAAATACCGAAATTACGAACCAGTGCCTTCTAGTCAAGTGGATTTGGAAAATCACCAAAGGTTCTGATTCTACATGGCATAAGTTGCTGTCTGCAAAATACATGCCTGATAATAATTTTTTCACATCAAAGAGTAAGGGGACGTCGCAGTTTTGGCAAGGCCTACATAAAGTTAAGCATCTCTTCAAATGGGGAGCCATCTTTAAGGTTAAAGGTGGCTACAAAACCTTTTTTTGGGAGGACACATGGCTGGGCTCTACTCCTCTAAAAATCCAATTCCAAAGCCTCTATAACATGTGCCAGAATCCAAAAGCCCTGGTAATTGACTACTGGGAGGAAGGTTCATGGGAAATTAGCTTCAGACGAAGCTTGAATTCCTATGAGCTGGAGCAATATAATGATTTGATTAGTAGACTGGAAGACTATGATATGGATCATAGTGCTCCAGATGATGTTGAGTGGGCTTTGGATCCGTCGAAATCTTTTACAACGAAATCTCTGTATAGATGCATTACTAACAGAGGGGTGACCATGAGCAATGATAGCAATTTCTAGAAATCTAAGTTGCCTCTAAAAATCAAGGTGTTTCTTTGGCAGATGTCACATAACAAGCTACAAACGGCTGTAGCCCTAAAAAAGAGAGGGTGGAAAGGCCCTATTCACTGTTGCCTGTGTGGGAAAACTGAAAATGTTGATCACATTTTCTTTACCTGCCCTCTAGCTCGTTTTGCATGGTGCACGTTTAAAGATATGTTCAATCTAGGCAATATTCCAGCTTCCTGGTCTGAGCTACAAGGGGGTTGGCTCGCTAGGGCATTCAATATATCAAATTCATTAAGTTGGTTTGTCTTTGCTGCTTTTGCTTGGGCTTTATGGTGTAATTGCAATTAGATGGCTATTGAACAACAGTTTCCCAATGCTCCTATAAAAGTGATATATGATGGTGTGTCATTCTTGCAGAAATGGGAGAAGTTGCTTAAACCCAAAGATCAAGAGAAGCTCACGAAGATCCTGGAGGTGATTATCAGATGGCTGAACAACTATACTCCCGGGAGCTCTTCAGTGTCGGATATAGTTGAACTCTAGCGTTTTCTTTTCTGTTCTGCTTTGTTAAACTGGTATCCCCAGTTCTAGCTTTTGGTTGTACCTGTACTCGTTTATTGCCTTCAATATAAGCAGAGTGATCTCTTTCCAAAAAAAAAGATTAGATCGAAAACACCTGCCAAAACATTCGAAATTCATGTAGAAAAATAATTAGATTGAAAACACCTGTGTTGGGCAAAATTACATTGGCAAGTGAAAACAGAGCCCCCCGCGTCACCTCCCACGCGGGCGACTCGGGCGGGAGCGCAACCCTAGCGCCGTCGCCGCCCCCTTATCCTCCCTCTACCACCTCGCCGTCGCCGCCAGAAGTCCATGCACGCCCACAAGGATGGCGGCGCGCGAGGCTTTTCGCCTGGCAAGGCCGCGGACGTGTGCTCGCGTGGGGAGGGGAGCTCGGCGGTCATGGCAACGGCGACGCGGCGTGGGGCAGCGGGAGCGGCGGACGACGAGCCTGGAAGGTTGAGGGGAAGGGGAACTTTGACGGGTCTCTCCTAGCTACGGCGATGGTGAGGTGTGGCGGCCGGCGGCGCCGCCGGGCATCGTCGGCGGGGGGCCTGCGTGCGGCGGGTGGGCATCCCCTGACTGGCGGCTCGCCATGTTGCGGCCATGTGCGCTGCAACGGCGCGGCGGACGACGAAGGAGGCGGAGGCGATTGGTGAGGCCGGAATGGTGCTCTGCGTCACCCAAGGTGTCTCTCTTTTTCCTCTTCCTGTCATCGGCAGGTGCTTGATGCAGCTTACGGCGACGCCATTGTGGTGGTGCCTGGGTGGTCCGTGCTGTGTTTCGCGGTATCACGGTGGTCCTGCGGGGCATGCCAGGCCACTTCTCCAGTGTAGCATTCGTGTTGGGAGGGTGTGACTGTCGAAAGTGTTGCCCGCCGGCTCGCTGCCACAGCTCGATGACGTGGGGGCGGGCCGTGTTTGTGCAGCAGGTAGGATTTGTTCCGGGCGAAAGCATTGGGTGACATGTTGGTCGGCGTTAATGGTGACGGCGCCTTGAGGTATCATTCTCCCCATTGGGGCGCCATTGCGGAGCTACACTACCTTGGATGCGTTGCTTCTTGAGACTGGGTTTGGCTTGCGACAATGGTGTGTCGTCAATGGTGGGGGAAGGCGGTCAAGGGTGGGAGTGGCCCGTTGGGTGGAGGTGGCTCATTCGTGGCTGTGTTGGAGGTGCTGAGGGTCCATGGTTGTTATTATCTTTGGGTCGGCGTTTGTGGTGCGGTGGTAATCTCGGTGGTGGCAAGGCGAATCTTTGAAGCTCGGCGGCAAAACAAGTCTTGGTAAAGCAGCGTCCAGTGGCAGAGTGTCACTTTAAGGTGGTTTGCTTCTGTGTTGTGAGGAGGTGGACATGGCGAGGCCCCCACGCGGTTGGGTTGTCTTCGAGGGTCAAGATTTGGTTTTGCTTTGTGGCGGCGGCTGGGAGATCGACGACTATGTGCGTGTGCCACGAGGATGACAGCGCCATGGTGGAGCCACGGGTTTTTATACAGGCTTGCAGCGGGTTGTTCTAGTAATGGCGTGGAACAACGTTGGATAACGAGGCTTGTTTTGGTGGTTTCTTGTAGTTTCCTCTCCCAGGCTGTGGTGGTGTGGCGTCATGTTGGGTGTGTTGGTTTTCACTCGGTTTTCCCAAATTAACTGAGCATTGTATGGTTTGGTCTCGTTTTTTGTAGAGCCTCTTTGGCAGGGCTCCAAAACCAGCTCCACAAGCGGCTCTGGCTGGAGACCAAAGGCTTTCATTTTGGGCAGCTCCCGCACCCCCCCCCCAGCCTGTGCTGGAGCAGAAAATGGCTCCCACTGGAGGGGCGGAGCCACAAATCGTGGCTCCGCCCGGCTCCTGCATGTTCCCACACTGTTCTGGACGACGATGCCCCCAAAGCAGTAGGCGAAAGGGGCCGGAGCAGCGACGACGTGGTGGTGGTGCTGGGAGGAAGCAGGCCGGCGGCGCGTGGAGGGGAAGGCACGGTCGAAGAAGCCGGCGGCGTGGGAAGGACGGAGCAGTCGGGGAGGGGCGCCAGTGGCGTGGGAAGGCGGCGCAGTCGGGGTGGGGCGCCGGCGGCGTGGCTAGACGGCGCCGGCGGGGAGGGTACCGACGGCGTGGAGAGCCCGCTGCCGCCGTCGTCGCGTACAGGAAGAAGAGCGCCGCCACCAGCGTGCCTACCAGGAACACCATCCCGGACGGGAGCGCCGCGGCGAGGAGCGCCGCCGCTTAGCTTCTTGGTGGAGGCGCGCGTGGCAATCGACCTAGGGCTCCAGCGGGCCGCGGGGAAGCGGCAGCACTGGGCAGCTTTGCCGTGCGTGGACAGCAGAGAAGAAGGGGAAAGAACGGATAAGCTTTGGCTGTTTCGCTATGCGTGCGGTTGGTTATTCAGATAGCAAAGGGAGAAAAAAAGAAAAGAAGAAGTGAGGAAAAGGGGAAAAACAGATAGAGAAAAACAAAAAATAAAAATAAAAGGAGAATGATTAGTTCTATATCTAATTATTTTCATTATTACCTTTTTAATTTATCAAAATCATTTTATAACATCGGGGAAACATAAATGGATAATTCATTTGAAGAATAAAGTGAGGGGCAAATTGGACATTTGACATCTTTAGTGCATTTATAGAAGACTGATGAAACCGTTTTCTAAAACGGCTCCAGCTCCACCGGTGGATCCGCTCCACAGAGGATCCGGAGCTTAAGCCGTTTTCGGAGGAGCCAGAGCCCTGCCAAACATGCCTTTAGTATGAGACACGTTCTTCTTATAGGTGTGGTTGTACCCTGTCTTCAATTTCAAAAGAAAAAACACCTGCGTTAACGTGACGCAAGCTGCCGGTCACATCCAAGTTGTGCGATTATTCGACGAGCGAGCAGTGGGACAACGAACAGGACAAATAGGCCGGCACGGGAGGAGACGAGTTCGATCGAGTCAACACACCACCTGTGACCTGTACGTGTGAGTCTGTGACCACACCTGACCTTGAGCAGTGGCCAATGGAGGACGGAGAATCGGAGCAGAGGACCCGCCTAAATGCAGGCAACGCAGACATGGCTACTGCCGTGCTCCCGGCAGATGCCGTCGAGCCCAGGACGAAGAGCAACGTCAGGTACGCCTTCACCTGCGCCATCCTCGCCTCCATGGCCTCCATCGTACTTGGCTACGGTAAAGTTTACAAGTCTTCAGTGCAGAGCACTTGCCATTTCTGTCTCATTTGTTTTTTTATCTAAGTTAATTGTATACGATCTGCTGCGATCTGCACGCAGACTTTGGGGTGATGAGCGGAGCGTCGTTGTACATCAAGAAGGACCTGAACCTCTCGGACGTGCAGCTGGAGATCCTGATCGGCATCATGAACCTTTACTCGCTCATCGGGTCCCTCGCGGCGGGTCGGACGTCGGACTGGGTCGGCCGCCGCCGCACCGTCCTCCTCGTCGCCGCCATCTTCGTCTCCGGATCCGTCCTAATGGGCCTCGCGACGGGCTACGCGATGCTCATGGCCGGCCGCTTCGTGGCTGGCCTCGGGGTTGGTTACGCCATCGTCATCGCGCCCGTGTACACTGCCGAGATCGCCCCAGCGTCGGCGCGAGGCTTCCTCACGTCTCTTCCGGACGCGTTCATCAACTTCGGCGTCCTGCTCGGCTACCTGTCAAACTTCGCGTTCGCCCGCCTCCCGCTCCGCCTCGGCTGGCGCGTCATGCTCGGAGCCGGCGCCGCGCCGGCCGCGCTGCTCGCCCTCCTGGTGCTGGTCCTGCCGGAGTCGCCGCGGTGGCTCGCCATGCAGGGCCGTCTCGCCGAAGCCGGGGCCGTACTGGAGAGGACCTCCCGCACGCCGGAGGAGGCCGCGGAGCGCCTAGCTGGTATCAAGACGGCCGCTGGCATCTCGAGCGACCTCGACGCCGACGGCGGCGTGGTCAGCGTGCCGAAGGGACAGAAGAACAGGGACGAGGCGCGGGTCTGGAAGGAGCTCCTGTTCGCCCCGTCCCCGGCCATGCGGCGCATACTGCTCACCGCGCTCGGAGTCCAGTTCTTCCAGCAAGCTTCGGGCATCGACGCGGTCTTACTGTACAGCCCGCGCGTGTTCCAGAGCGCTGGCATCGCCGGCGACAACCGCCTCCTGGGCGCCACTTGCGCTGTAGGCGCCACCAAGACGCTCTTCATCCTGGTGGCCACGTTCCTGGCCGACCGCGTCGGACGGCGGCCGCTGCTGCTGAGCAGCGCCGGTGGGATGGCCATCGCGCTCGGTGGCCTCGCGACGGGGCTCACCGTCGTGGACCACCATCCCGGCGCCGAGATCACGTGGGCCGTCGCCCTGTGCATCGTGTCCACCCTCGCCTACGTGTCGTTCTTCTCGGTCGGCCTCGGGCCCCTCACGAGCGTGTACACCACCGAGGTCTTCCCGCTGCGGGTGCGCGCGCTGGGCTTCGGTGTCGGCGTGACGTGCAACCGCGTCACCAGCGGCGTGATCTCCATGAGCTTCCTCTCGCTCTCCAGGGCCGTCACCATCGGCGGCAGCTTCTTCCTCTACGCAGGCATGGCCACGCTATCGTGCATGTTCTTCTTCGTCTTCCTCCCGGAGACTGGCGGCCTGACACTGGAGGACACGGGCAAGCTGTTCGGCATGGCCGCCGACGATACGGACATGGAAGCAGAAGGCCCTGCTGGAAAAGATAAAGCCGTTGAAATTGAAATGCCCACTAATTAGAAGAAAGTCCTCACCTCGCAGGTTGTCATTATATCGTGATTGCAAAGCAGAGCAAAAGAAGTATTCCCAGATCCACTGCAAATCTTGGAATCTAACTGACGTGGGGCTCCAAGAATTTCTGTGAAGAGAGTTAAATGAGCAAGTTTCCAGCAAATTCATCTGTTTGATTGACTGATCATTGATCAAATGGATGAATAGTGACAATAAAGTACCATCTAAGTGTTTGGTTGGTGAAAATGTAATGTAATCATATTACGGGCATTAAGTGACACCGTTACTCGCTTTTGTTTCGTCGTCCTCTGCAATCAGATACCAGGTAGTTACAAACCTACTACGCCCCTCTATGCCCGGTAACGCATCGCGATACCGCCCCTCTTTTTCCCGTCCCTCCACCTCGACCACCCGGCGGCCAGTGCATTCGGCGTCTCCGCTCGCCGTGCCCCCATCTCCTCCACGCGAGTACTCCACCACTGGCAACTGCTGCATCTCATCGTCCCTGGTACGGAGTCGTGGATCTCTCTATCATATTTTTTTCTCGAATCCTTTTTTCCTGTAACACTAGACCCATTCTTCTGCAGGGGAATCGAAGGAGAATAAGGAAATTTGATAGTGTTAGGGAATATGAAATCGGATTTTGGCTGTATTTGGGTTTGATTCGTAGCATTTGAGCCTAATTTTGACGGTCAAAATCACGATTTGGTGGTACACGGATTTCAATTTTAAAACCCAGAAAGTTGATTTGGAAGAACAGAGGATAGGAGAAGCGTCCAGTCCTTGACTCGCCTTCAGCTCTTGAATCATCTTTTCTTCTAAACGTAGATTGGTTTGAGCTCTTGAATTCGTGAGCACGACAGCAGAGAAGTGCGAAGTAGCTGAACAGAAGGCGGTGCACACGCAAGCAACCCCCATCCGCTTGTTCGCCTCGATGACATCATGGCTGCCGCCACCGCCGACATCAGTTCCTACTCGATAACGTCACAGAGACAAACCAAACAAAATCCGTAATCGTCGATTCCAGTGTTGATACTGTTGTAACTTGATTACTTTTACGTTTGCGTTACCCGTGCTTGAACCAAACACTATCTTAAAGGGCATAGATGAGGGGGAAATTATGGCAAAAGAAACTCAAAATGTAGGAAGTGTCTCCTCCTCAAATGATTGAAATTTACCTTTCCTTCGATCACCTTGCCAAAGCATTGAATCTAAGATCTGACTATCCTAGTTCGTTCGAAAAAAGATCTGACTATCCAGATCAACCCTCTCTCTTTCCTCCTCCTTTCTTCTACCTTCGGTACCTCCTCCTTCCCGACACCCCCGCTGCCAGCACCATCAGACAGGCTCCCACCCGCTGCCGCCCAGCCCCTTCACAACCCCTCCGGCGCGAGCGAGCTAGGGCCTCACCGCCGGCTCGCGCCGCCACCCGCCGGACTTCCATGCTGCTGGCTCATGCCACCGTCGCCCCCGCCCCTCCTTGGCCCAACCGCCTGCTCCCACCGCCCGGGCCGCCGCCTATCGCGCCGCCCCGCCGACCACCACCGTGGGGCCGGCCTGCCACCGACCCTCCTTCTACGGCCGGCGGTGAGCACCTGAACCCTAACCTCGCCGGAGCTCGCCGGAATCTCATCGGAGTTGGAGAAGAAGAGAGGATGGAAGAGAAGGAGGTTAGTATTTTTTTGGTGATTGAGATATGGCTAATTTTCAGGTATTTGAGGGGTAAATCTCCAAAAGGTATCACTTTTGCTAAACACACAAGAAATGTGTAAGGGAGTTAAATGGGCAAGATCTTGAGCTTGTTGGCGGCACAGGATACGTTTTGAGAAGAAAAAAAGCAGTACAATTTCTTCGAATATTGTGTGGCATTTTTCTTGTTTAACCCCATGTTATTCTAGAGTTCAATGCTCAACCTTCCTAAAATCCTAATGTGCACAATAACCCTTTATCATCCTGTCTTTTTTATTTTTTGAGGGCGTCCCCTTTATTATCCTCAAGCTGATTGACCAATATAGAAAATACTTCGGGTGTGCGGGTCTGATATTGATGCTAGGAAGACACGGCTGGTTGGAAAATGTCTTAAAAAGCCAATTCCCTCTGTGCCATAAAATTTTAGACCACTTCACTCACTGCCATAAAAATTTAGAAATTTCTCTCTGTGTCATAAAAATTGTAATTTACGTCTTCAGTGCTATTCCGTTGATGTGTTTCATCCACATGTGTGGGTGAGAAAAACAATCTTATCCCTTGGGCCTACCTGTTAGTGCCCTTCTCTCTTTTAATGGGCGGTCCGATTGGTAAAAGACCGAATCAGGGAAAAGTAAGAGATCGAGACGTTTGAATCGATGTCCTAAAGTATTCAATTATTCTTAGAATCATGTTTCTCACAAAACAAACTATAATTGCTTTCAATTATTCTTAGAATCACATTCCACGAAACAAACTATAATTGACAATTATCACATATATATTATACTGGTTCAATATTTGTGGCTGGTTCGATTCAACGGTCCACAACTATTGAAGCGGCGGTTCAACTGGACCTTAATGGTTGAACAAATGAACTATTGAATTGACGTTCTCACCGGTCTGACGACTAGTCCAGTCCTAATAACTATGCTAATGGGTGATCAAATGACCCATTATCGTTTCAACTGTCTATTAGCCAATTTGAAAAACAGCTACTATTGGATCCAAACACCTCTGCTAAGTTAGCGAAGCCAAACTATTAGGCCGCTTTCAATCGCCTTGTGATCGTGAATTTGTGATGTGGAGCTGAGATAAATCTTTACCTAATAGTAAAGCAAGGAACGTCTCTGCCTTTTTCGTGGTACGTCATTGACCAAGTCAATGTGGGCAAGGTATCGTGTGGACAATTTTTTGTCGGATTTGAACTGAAACAGATATGGATTTTTTTAGAAAAAGGAATTTTATTCCGGTCTCTGCACGAGTTTTGCACTCAACCAATTCTTATTACAGTTTATGCCTTCGGCATTTAAAATAAAAAGCTCTCATAGAGCAAAACCAAACAAAGAAAATTAGGCAGTAATCCTCCTAAAGGATGGCCACCCGTGTTTGGCGAAGATTTCCATAGCCATGGTCTCGAGCGTTCTGCAAGCCCATTTCAAAAAAGGTCTTTGCTTCTCCTTTTGTAGAATGCTCCACCAACGTGTCCAATGTGTTGCCCTGAAAATTACCTGCATATAAGAGTGTAATCTTTTTGTGTTAAAGATCACATCGTTTCTATTCAGCCAAATAGACCAAAATATTGCACTTGCTCCCACACAAAGTTGAGAACGCATACGCTTGTCTACTTGTTGGAGCCATGCTCCAGATAATTCGTTTACATCAGAAGGTGGATGCAAACCAAAAGCCATTCTAAAAATTCTCCAAACAGATCTCGCTACGTGACACTCAAAAAAAAGATGTTGAATAGTTTCTCTATTGTCACAAAAACAACATTGGTCATCACCCTTCCAACATCTTTTTAATAAGTTGTCTTTTGTTAAAATCACCCCTTTTAACAAAAACCAGTTGAAGATTTTTATCTTCAGAGGAATCCTTAGCTTCCATAAAGATTTATTTAGGGGCATGGCAATTTGATTCACCATATACTTGTACATTGATTGTACAGTAAAGGACCCATGTTTCGATAGATTCCACTTGATCGAATCTTGTTGATCATCAAGCTGCACAAACGCAATTCTTGCAACCAACTCATTCCATTTAATAAGTTTATCCCCAACTAATGCTCTCCTAAAAGAAACATTAAGAGGTGTGGAACTAAGAACATGAGCTACTGTACTATGTTTTTTCCTAGTAATATTATATAAAGATGGGTATTGTTCTTTTAGAGATAGGTTTCCAAACCACCTATCCTCCCAGAACCTTATCTTAGAACCGTTATGGATGTCAAAACAAGAGAGACCAAGAAAACGATCCTTGACATTCATAAGGCCTGACCAAAAATGTGAATCTCCTGCTTTCCACTGAACTTCACCGATAGTCTTATTTTTTAAGTACTTATTTCTAAGTAATTCTTGCCAAACTCCATTTTGATTTATTAGCTTATACAACCACTTGCTAAGGAGACAAGTGTTTTGGATTTCCAGATTCAAAATACCCATACCACCTTGATCTTTTGGTAAACAAAGGATTTCCCATTTGGTGAGCCGATACTTTTTCTTATGGTTGTCTCCTTGCCAAAAAAAACTAGATCTATAGAAGTCCAATTTCTTAAGAATACCTTTTGGCAATTCAAAAAAGGACATCATGAACATGGCCAGACTACTCAAAACTGAGTTTATCAAAACTAGTCGACCGCCGTATGAAAGCAGCTTTCCTTTCCAACTGCTCAATTTCTTTTGAAAGCGATCTTCGACTATTTTCCAATCTTTGTTAGTGAGTTTCTTATGATTCATTGGAATCCCCAAATATCTAAAAGGAAGATGGCCTATTTCACACCCAAAAATGTGTGAGTATTGTTCCATATGATCCTTTGCTTCTCCATAGCAGAATAACTCACTCTTATGAAAGTTTATTTTTAATCCTGAGAGTTGCTCAAATGCACACAAGATAATTTTCATATTTTTTGCTTGCTCCAGGTTGTGGTCCATAAAAAGAATTGTATCATCGGCGTATTGTAAAATGGAGAGGCCACCGTCTACCAGATGTGGCACTAACCCCTGAATTTGGCCATCCTCTTTTGCTCTAGCTATGAATATAGCTAACATATCTGCAACTAAATTAAAAAGAATGGGCGAAAGGGGATCCCCTTGACGAAGGCCTTTTTTGGTCTGGAAGTAGCGACCTACATCGTTATTGACTTTCACTGCAACACTCCCCCCAGAAACAAATTGTTGGATCCATTTGCACCACAAAGGTGAGAATCCTTTCATTCTGAGAGTTTGTTGAAGAAAGGTCCATTTTACTTTATCATACGCCTTCTCAAAGTCCACTTTAAAAATTACACCATTAAGTTTCTTTCTATGTAACTCATGAATAGTTTCATGTAGAATTGTTACCCCTTCTAAAATATAGCGACCTGGCAAAAAGGCCGTCTGAGAGGGTTGTATCACCTTTGAAGCCACTTCATTTATTCTATTTGTTGCTACTTTTGTAAAGATCTTGAAGCTCACGTTTAGAAGACAAATAGGTCTGTACTGCTGTATTCTAGTGGCCTCCTGACATTTTGGTAGTAACGTGATGATTCCAAAATTAAGAGAAAATAGGGCAAGATTGCCTTTGTAGAAATCATAAAACATAGCCATCAAATCAGCCTTTATGACTTCCCAAAAGACTTGATAGAATTCAGCTGGAAACCCATCAGGGCCTGGGGCTCTATTATGTTCCATGCTGAAAATTGCCTCTTTTACCTCTAGTTCAGAAAATTCGGTTGTAAGAATATCATTCTCTAGATCAGAGACTTGAGGGATGTCGTCAACTCTATTCTCTACCATTCTGAAATTATTTTCCTCAGGGGGGCCAAATAGGTTCTGGTAGTAAGAAGTAATATGTTCCCTTAACTCAGCTTCATCCTTTATGATCTTATCATTTCCTTCCAATTGGAAAATTCTAGTTTTCCTGTGCTTACCATTAGCGACAAGATGAAAATATTGAGTGTTGTTGTCACCTTCCAATAGGTTTTTAGTTTTTGATCGCTGGAACCAGGCTATCTCTTCTTCTCTCAGCAAATGAGAGATTCTGTCTCGAAGGCAACGGAGCATATCTTGCTCATTTGGAGACAATTCTGTATGCTCGGCTTTTTTATCCAACAAGTCAATTATTGAAGTGATGGCTTCCTTTTCTTTTTTGTTGTGACCTTTAGTATGTTTGGCCCACCCTCTCAAGTACTGTCTTGTGTGTCTAATCTTATATTGCCATCTTTCTAAAGGATTAGTACCCCTCTCCTCATTATTCCACACCCGAGTTATCAAATCATAAAAACCATCCCGAATAAGCCAACACAACTCAAATTGGAAAGGTCGTTGATTTCCATGAAACTCTGAAGTTCCAGAGTCCAAAAATAAAGGGGTGTGGTCGGAAACCTCTCTGGTCAGAGCTTGAACTGTCGCAAGTGGAAATTTTTGTTCCCAATTGGTACTCACTAAAATTCTGTCTAACCGTTCAAATGTCGGTATTTCTAGAGAATTAGCCCAAGTAAAACGACGGCCAGAGAGCTCTAATTCTCTCAAGTCAAGACTTTCAATACATGCATTGAACAAAAAAGGCCATCTGTCATTGTATCTATCATTATTTTTTTCAGCTCGGCTCCTAATAATATTGAAATCCCCACCTATAAGAATTGGTTTATCCTCTGCACCACAAAACTGCACCATTTCAGTAAGGAAAGCTTCTTTGAATTCGTCTTGTGCTGCTCCATAAGCAGCAATGAGAACCCACTCAAAGCCATCATCTTTGTTTCTAATATTAAACTTAATGTGAAAGTCCCCTAAGGTGATGCTTCCGATATCAAACAACTGAAGATTAACTCCCAACAGTATTCCTCCATAATTCCCTCTAGGTGAGGTCCAATGCCAAAAAAAGTCCCTACCACCACAAAAGCGGTTAAGATCAGCTATTGAGAAGTCATCTCTTCGGGTCTCTAAAATAGCTATGAAATCCAGTTGTCGCTCACACGAATTATCAAAAAGGAATTTGTATTTAGCCAAGTCCCTAAGACCTCTGCTATTCCAAAAAATACCTCTCATGCTGAAACTTTTTTAGAAATTTTTATTCCTGGTCTAGAAGTGACCTTCTTTTTTGAACCTTTTTTCCTAGACACAGTTTGCCAATCACTTCCAATATGATCGGCATCCTCATCCTTAGGTTCTTCTATTATACCACTACACAAGTGGCCGAGTGTGATATTATCTATCTCAAAGTTCTCTTCTTCATCTGAGGCATCCAAACATGACTCATCAGAATTTTTAGTAGATGGGTTAGCCAGCAACCTATCAAACTCCCCACATTTAATATTTGACACCGAGCTGAAAATCTCATTTTCGCTTTCTCCCATTGATATACCAATGCTATTGATATTAGATGTGAAAACTGAATCTGAAATAGATAATATGGAATTATTAAATTTATTACCGCAAATTGATGGGACTTCCAGGTTCTTGATAGCCACCAAGCGTTCAGCTCTTTCCAATGAGTCTTCATCTGATGTGGCTTCTCTCCTCTTGCTCCGTCGAACAGGAGACTGCGTCGAGGATAGTTTCGATGGTGTGACTGGAAGTCTTGCTGGTTCTTTCTCCATATCTTCAAGTGCCACCTGGGTAGCTATTTCCTCTAACTGATGATGCACAACTCCATCCACGATGTTCTCTGCTAGTTGCCTAAGAGTTTCTTCTGATGGGAAGTCGGCATGAATACTGGAAGCAGCACCTAACTCCATAGGCTGAACACCATCCAGTGCTCCAAGCACCTCGGTAACCGTAGCTTGCTTTCCTTGTGACTGTTTATTCTTACTGCCATCTTGTGAATTAACATTCCCATCTTTTAAAGCAGATTCATTCATACCAAGAGAACTCTTCTTACTGTCATTCAACTCTTTCTCTTCCTCTCCTAGCAAATCATCATCTTCATCCATTTCCTTGTCTAGATCCATATTGTTCTGTCCACTCAAAGCTTCATTTTCCTCCACTATGAAATAAATAGCATGCAAGTACTTTCCAAATGCTACCTGCAATGTTTCTGGAATTTTTTTCTTGTCAAGGACAGCAACCTTAATTCGAGCTATATCCCCAGATCGTGTATAAACCATGTCTACCATTTGTGTTGCACCGATTAGAGTACCCACTGCCCACATAATGAGGTAATTCTTTCTCAGTTTACTTGGTATGCCACCAACCTGAACCCAAACCTCAGGCAACTGAAATTTGACTTCCTCATTTGAACCCCAAATTTTGCATTCAATCGAAAGGCCCGGATGATTTTTAACTTTTGCTTCTCCAAATTCCTCCATCCTAGCCAGCTCCATTGCATTTGGAAAGACAGTAAGGTATTCATTGTCACCGTGCTCCTTAATTTCCCACTGCCATGTAACAGGAACCAATCTTTCAAGTTCACCTTTAATCTGATCCCGTGTGAGCACTCCACCTCTGACAATCACAATAGCCCAAGCGGAAGGATCATTCGTATCATTGTACTCTTTGTCCGTTACAGGGATATGGAAGAATCCCAGACCTGATGCACCAAAACCGACGCTATGTGCCACTGGTTTTGGCCCCTTCAAAATAGAGCACTTGTGTGACACATGTGTCTTGCTTTCACAAATTTCACAAAACAAAGGAACTGGGCAATCAGTTGTCATATGACCTTTCCTTCCACACTGAGAACACTGCACTTTTGCTTTCTTTGCACCTCCAGGAACTTGGACCATCTCGTGGTCTTTGGTTTTATCTGTATGCTTACTAGTGTCATCAACACCATCCACCTGTATCTTTGCTTTCGATGTGGTGTTCTGTGCATGAATTGCACGAGGCAGCACATTGTTGGACGTGGTCTGTGAGGAGGCAAAGTCTCTGTTGCTGCGTTGTGGGTTTGTGTTGTGGCGTTTTGGACGATACTGCCTGCGATCATGGCCTCCATAGCCAGGGTGAAAAGGTCCATGGGACGTGCCCTCGGCACCATGGCCAAACCGATCACCACGTAGCACATGCTGTCCTCCACGGCCATCACCATGTGCAGATCCTCCATGTCCGCCAATGAAATCAGGGACCCGACCATCCGATCCTTCATGCCCGCCATTGATATTGTTGACACGATCAAACCCTAGGTTGACTTCACGGCCGATGCCCTGGTTGTGCTGCCAGTTGGGTACAGAACCCCTACCTGCTGGTTGTCGATTTCCTGTCGGCCCAAAACCACGCATGCCGCCGTTCGTTGCGATGTGCGCCTGGCCAGAGCCGGTGCGACGAGCTCCATTCTGGTTATTGGCAGCCATCGACGACGTCGTGCGATGGCGTACTACTTCGGCGTATGAGCGACGGCGTGGAGTTTGCGTGGAACGAGATACCCTAGGTTTGGCTGTTGTTCCTGAGTTCGCGAAAAAATCTGCCACGCCGGCTGGCTCAAAATACCATAGGGTCTGTGACCCATTTGTTAGCAGCACAGGCCCAAGGCCGGAACGGCCCATAATTGTATTTTCAGTAGCACCTCCTGTCGATGGTTCCAGTATTTGCCCAGGCGTACTGGTTCTAATACTGTCACACGTGTTATTGTGCAATAGGCTAGACTCCAAACAGTCTAGATCCTGAAAAAGAGGACGATTCAAAATTTGAAAATCTGACTGCTGCTCCTTCCTCATGACGTCCACCATGGATGACGTTGAAGCTCTAATGCTTGTACCAATCGTTTCAGGACTGCCTGTTGAATAAAGATGTGGTGCTGACGAACATCGTCTCGATTTTCTTTTTTCAGTGATCCGAACATTCACCTAAAGTTCTCATTGGAGAGATGCGTGGCTTCGGTAAAGGACCGCTCCATGGCTTGGGCCTTTGTCGAACCAAAGTATCCACAATTCTTGACGCCAAAGGACAGTTTTTAAAACTCTGTACCGAGAGTTCTTTCTCAGCTTGAATTAGCTCAGAAGTTGTAAATCCTACCTTGACTGCCATATTAATAAACTCCGGCGTCGAAGGAGTATCCAGGTCATCGTCTGATCCTGCACCAGATCCAGTATGTGACCAAAACTTACCTTGCAATGCCGGCAGTGATGTTGGTGATGTGGTGTTGTCGATGAAGTCCTCATCCCTTGCCGCCGGAGAGCACCGATCATATACTGATCGTGGTGTCGTGGTCGGCGCCAAAGTGAGATGGCGTCGCCGATCATACCTCATCGTCTCTGGCCCGCAGCCGCCGTCGCCGCTGCCGCCGCCGCCGTCGCCGTTGCCGCCGCCGTCCAAAACTGAATTCTAGTCCAAAAAAACAGATATGGATAGAGATGGGGATTTCTCAAATTAAGCTCGATTCCGTTTCAGATAGAGATGGATGGAGGTGGGGAAGGAAGGAGGAGACCTACGACATTCCATTTAGATGCCGGATTTGATGCGGAAGCCATTGGGGAGGCGGGTTTCTCATAGGATTTTGGGGACGGTCTTCGAGTCTGGTTTGGTCTCGAGGTTGAAGAAGAACTTGACAGGTGGGGTTCAACTGACAGTGAAGGAGGAGGGGAAATAGAGGTGCTGGGCTATTTGGGCCAAAGGCCTGCGGTTCAAGAGGACAAGCCCACCATACATATATGATGGTCCATGTAGCAGAAATCTTTCCTAAAAAATGGTAGTAGAAACCGGGCATCTCACAGAATTTTTTTGAAAAATCCTCACAACTTCGTCCACACGTGCCGACGTGCGTGCGCCAGCGCCACCAGCAGCATGAGTCGGGGATGGTGCGCTCGTTGTAGCACAGCAGCTACTCCTTCGATAGCAACTTGGACCACACCTAAGCATGCATGTTTTGAGTTGATGTACTGATATGGTCGATAACATACCACTACTAGCTTAGCTATCAAAACCATATGACATCCCAAGTGTACGTTCTTGAATTAGTACGAGAGTTGATGAGCGAGGACTCATGGATCAAGTCCTCCTATCCAATGCAACCATTCTCTTAGCGGCGAGGCAACTGTCACAGCGGCCGTGCAGATGACGCGCTTCACGCCGTGTGCCGGACTGCTCGTATGCCGCAGGATGATGCGTCCACCATTTGCCTTGGTGCATGTAATGGAGCGAATCCTTAGAGCATCTCCAACAGAATACCTAAACTGGATACCAATACCTAAAAACTATCTGAATACGTAAAAACAGGCCAAAAAACGTCTCTAACAGCGTATCTATATGGATTGCTATTTTAGGTCATCACCTAAAAGCCTCTCTCCAATTGGTAAATATACCAATCCAACACTCGATTGCTATATTCTCAAGGTTCACGCGGGAGCGCTCAACTGTCATCTCTACGACCTTTCACGCTCATCCCGTTGACGCGCTTCGCACTGGCGGTCGTGGATCCCGCCGCTCAGCCCGTCGCCGTTTCTTGTCGTGGCCTTGCCCAACCTCGCCGCCTCACCGGCCAGCAACCCCACCGGTCACAGGTCCGGCTTCGACGCGGGTGTGCCCCGTCAGGCTGGCCGCGCCGCCAGTCCCGTCACGGCGTGGGCAAGTGCCGCCGTGCGGGCCGCACGAGCCACGTCGCCGGCCTAGCCTCTGTGCAGGCAGCGTCACGCGTTTGGGATGGAGAGCTACAAAGAAAAAGGAAAAGACTGGTTCGAACGGATGGGGACTAGAGAGGGCTTGTCGGCGTGAAGCTTGGGAGGCGGCAATGGCATACCGGCGGCCGCGAGATCCACGATTCCCGGCGAGAGGAGGCCGAAACTTCATCGAGGACGTGCGCTGAAGGTTGGGAGCAAGGTGGTGTGGCGAACCACGATAGCTAGAGGGGTTGCCGGTGATCACACGCGGTGGTAGAGCACGGCGGCGCCGTCTCCAGCAGGAGAGGAAAGGGATTAGGTTTAGCTCTTTGGCTATAGTTGTTCTCGATACCCCTTCTGCTTGTTCCTCGAGTACAAGTAGGAGACTCAGATACATGGGCTGGAAGCCCAGGCTGAAAGCCCAACTGACACACGACCCACTAAGTCTATTACATGGCCTTGGGCCCAACAAGAGGTCTTGACATCCCCTCCTCCTTAAGACGCAGCTCGTCCTCGAGTTGCCATAGAAGTAGCACTTGAAACAGCAACGATGACTACGGCTTGATTGCTCCTGGAAGTGCCGATGACTTCTCCCAAGTCGCCCAGTGATCTGGCATATTGGACCACTGCACAAGAGAAAAAGGGGTGACAGAATTACCAACAAGTTGAAGACGGGTGTCAAGCACCTGGGCTGGTTGCCAGTGTTCCTCCATGTTGATGAGGCACAATGTTTCATCAGTGTCAACAGTAGTGTTTGGAGGTAATGCCTTCTTCAGTTGAGATACATGCACCACTGGATGAATTTGAGCAGAAACTGGGAGTTGAAGTTTATATGCCACAGCACCAACTTTCTGAAGAACCAAGTATGGGCCAAAAAACTTGTATGCTAGCTTGTTGTTGGATCTCCGCATCACAGACTGCTGCACATATGGCTGTAATTTCAAGTATACCCAATCACCTACTTCAAACTTCCTCTCACTCCTGTGCTTATCAGCTTGGTTCTTCATTCTGTGTTGTGCTCGCTGAAGGTTGTGTTGTATGATATGCATCATGTTTCCACGCTCTTGTAACCAAGTGGTCAGATCAGATGAAGCACAAGTGTCAACAGCAGAGATGCCAAAATGGCGAGGAGAATGCCCATACAGAACTTCAAAAGGGGTTTTGCCATGTGCGGAGTGATAGGTTGTGTTATACCAATACTCTGCCAGCGAAAGCCACTGTGCCCATTTTGTGGGACAGGCATGGACCATGCAACGAAGATATGTTTCAAGACACTGGTTTAGTCGCTCCGTTTGACCATCTGTTTGAGGGTGATAGGAGGAGCTCATGTTGAGGGTGGTTTCAGAAAGGCGAAAGAGCTCTTGCCATAGGGTACTGGTGAATATTTTATCCCTATCAGATATGATCACTTGGGGTAGGCCATGAAGTTTATAAACATTGTTGAGAAACTGCTGGGCTATAGTCATGGCAGTATATGGGTGAGACAATGGGATAAAATGGGCATACTTGGTCAGTTTATCAATGACTACCAGAATGGAATCAAAGGTTTTGGACTTAGGTAACCCTTCTATGAAGTCTAAGCTGACAGTATGCCATGCATGATCTGGTACTGGCAAGGGTTGTAACAAACCTGGCAACCTACAATGCTCAGACTTAGCTTGGGCACATACCTCACAAGAGTTGATATACTGTTTAATGTCTTCTTTCATTCCCTGCCAGGCAAACAATGCTTTGATCTTGTTATAAGTGGCTGTGATGCCACTGTGTCCTCCCAGACCACTTGTATGTAGAGCCAGCATTACTGCTTGATGAGCTGCAGTATGTTTGCCAAGCCATACTCTTCCCTTGTATTTGATAATGCCATCAACCAAGGCATAACCTTTGTCATTTGTTCCTGTGATAGCCAACTCAGTGAGTAATGCCTTGGCATTGTCATCTTGTTGATAGCCTTCTATGACAATTTCTAACCATCTTGGTGTACTAACAGATATTGCTGTTAATTCAATAACAGGTGGCTGTCTAGAAAGTGCATCAGCAGCTTGATTGTCTTGTCCTTTTTTGTACACAATCTTATAATTCAATCCCATCAATTTTAGGAAGGCTTTTTGCTGCAAACCCTCCTGTAATTTCTGTTCCCCCAAATGAACCAAACTTTTGTGGTCTGTTAGGATTTGGAATTCCCTGTGTTGAAGGTAGGATTTCCACTTTGTCACTGCCATGATTAGGGCTAAGCACTCTTTTTCATAGGTAGAAAGTGCTTGTGATCTGACACTTAAGGCTTTACTCAAGTATGCAATTGGATGGCCTTGCTGCATCAAGACAGCTCCAATCCCCATCCCTGAAGCATCTGTCTCTACAGTAAATGTCTTGTTGAAGTCTGGCAGTGCCAACACTGGGGCTGTCACCAGTGCTTGCTTCAAAGTGTCAAAGCATTTCTGAATTTGTGGTGTCCAAATGAATGGGGTATTCTTTTTGAGGAGATCAGTGAGAGGTCTACTCAGAACACCATAATTCTTAATGAATTTCCTATAGTAGCCAGATAACCCCAAGAATCCCCTGAGTTGCCTTACATCAGTTGGTTGTGGCCAATCTTGAACTGCTTGAATTTTAGAAGGATCTGTAGAGACCCCAGTTCCACTGATTATGTGCCCAAGATACTCCAGTGAGGTTTGAGCAAATGAGCATTTGGACTTCTTGAGCAAAAGATGATGCTGCTGCAGTATCTCAAAGACAGCTTGCAAATGGTCCTTATGTTCTTCCAGTGTTTTACTGTAAATCAGTATGTCATCAACAAAGACCAGAACACACTTGCGTAACAGGGACTTGAAGATAGTATTCATTGCTGCTTGGAAAGTGGCCGGTGCATTGGTCAAGCCAAAAGGCATTACCCTGAATTCCCAATGCCCATGATGTGTGCGAAATGCTGTCTTGAGCTCATCCTCCGGTCTCAGCCGTATCTGATGATAGCCCGAACGCATGTCCAATTTGGTGAACCAGCTGGCACCTTGCAATTCATCTATCAATTCCTCAACAATGGGCAGTGGATACTTGTTCTTGACCGTTATAGAATTCAGCTGTCTGTAATCGATGCAAAAACGCCAGGACCCATCCTTCTTCTTCACTAAGAGCACCGGTGAAGCAAAAGGACTTGTGCTGGGTTTGATGATTCCCCGGTTGAGCATCTCTTGTACTTGACGCTCGATCTCATCTTTCTGTGTCGGTGAGTGTCGGTAAGGCTTCACATTAACTGGCTTCACACCTGGGATAAGCTGAATCTGGTGATCAAAAGTCCGAGCAGGTGGTAGTTCGGTTGGGTCCTGAAAAAGTGCATCATTGTCCTCTATGACTGTTTGTATGTCGGTTGGTGTTGTAGATTTACTTGCCGTGTTTGTCACTGGGGACAATTGCACCAGCTGTGCCACTGCTCCCTTTCTGATGAGTCCTTTTAACTTCCTTATCTTGAGCTTTGTACATGAGTCAGTACAATCTCGGACACCCTGCAGAGAGATTCTCTTGTGGTTGTAGGTGAATCTCATATGCTTCCGACGCCAGTGAATCCACATTGGGCTGAACTTTTCGAGCCAATCCATTCCTAGGATCATATCGTAACTGGACAGATCCAATACTCTTGCTTCAGTGTGAAATGTGTGGCCCTGCGTCCACCAAGTGACTGCTTTCACCTTTTTGTTGCTTGGCATCTTCCCTCCACTGGCTATGGTGACCTGAACTTCTGCTGCTGGTTCCAGTGGTAGCTGAAGGTGTTCTGCTGTCTTGGAGTTGATGAATGTGGTAGAACTCCCAGAGTCTATCAGAATCAGGATGTCTTTGTTGTTGACTTTTGCCAGAAGTTTCATGGTTTTCTTGCCATTGGGTGCCATTAGCAGCATAGATGGATAACATCAGTATTTCTTCATCACTGGAAGTATCCTCCAAAATTGTATCATGCTCCTCAGGTTCCTGTACAGCCTCATACAATTCCTCCATAATATGCAGTGGTACTTGAGCTGGACACTTATGGCCTTTTCCCCATTTCTCACCACATTTCATACACAGTCCCAGCTTCCTTCTTTGGGTCATAAGAGCTGATATTTTGTCATCCCTTCTAGATGTGATTGGGGCTTTGGAATCAAGAGGCACAGAATTGAGTACCCCTGCAGCTTGAGAAGAAGATACTGAAGTTGTTTGCTTCTCAATGTTCTTGTGAAAGCTTCTTGATTGCCTGACATGATACCTCTTTTGAGTGGCTTCTAGCATTTGTTCCTGCATAAGTGCCAGGGATAGAGCAGCATCAACTGTTCTTGGTTTATGCAACAGAATAGCATTACTGATGTTATAATTTAGACCATCTAAGAACTTTTGGACAAAGAACACTTCATCAAGGTCTTTGTTATGAACCAAAACTCTATGCTTAGTCTGTTCAAAACGACCTGCATACTCCAAAACATCACTAGTTTGCCTAATACTTAACATATCTCGCATATAGTTTTGATACAGATCTCTACCAAATTTTTGCTCAATTGCTACACACAACTCAGCCCAATGAATGACAGTGTGTTGGGCTTCATAGGTTTGCAGCCACTGAGAAGCATTATCTCGAAAATGTAAAGTGGCAAAGGAAACCCACATCTGAGGTGGAACAGCATACATGGCAAAGTACTTTTCAGCATTTTCTTTCCAAATTCTAGGGTGTTCCCCATAGAATTTAGGGAATTCTGTCTTAGGTAGCTTGAACTCCCTAGCAGCATAGTAATTGCTTTGGTGGCCTTGTTCCCTCTTAACACTAGATTCAGGAATTTCAAATGTAGTGCGAGAGGTAAATTTGGGCATGGTGTTCTCACCCTTGTCCAGGGTGGGATCAAGGGGTAGGACCCTTGGATCTGCACCCTGGAGAGAAGTTTCAGCGTGGTGGCCACTGGCCCGTCCCTCTTCCTCGCGCAACGGGACCTTGGACGAAGAAGCCAGAAGTGCTTCAAGCGTCCCCATGCGCGACTTGAGATCTTCGATGTCGGCGTTGAGGGATGTCGTCAGCTTGTCCCCTTCAGACTGGATCCCTTCAACCCGCGAGTGTACAGTTTCGACGCGCTCGACCGTCTTGAGCTGCACCAGCTGCAGCGCCTTGACTTCCTTGATGAGGATATCAATCTTGTCTTCCGCAGTTGCCATTCTGAAGGTGAGTGTTGGGGCCCGAGCCTTCTTCCCTCGTTGTCGAGGTTGAGTTGGTGGCGGCGGCGGCGGCGGTGTGGCGGAGTTCTGGTTGGGTGAAGTGGGTGGCGATGCGATGGGGTGGTTGTCGGGTGGTGGCGCCAGCGTCGATTCCGGGCGCCGAGAGGTCACCGCGTCTGGGATCTCTCCGCTCCGGCAGGACCGTACCTCAAGCACGACAAGAACCTAGGCTCTGGTACCAAATGTGGCGAACCACGATAGCTAGAGGGGTTGCCGGCGATCACACACGGCGGTAGAGCACGGCGGCGCCGTCTCCAGCAGGAGAGGAAAGGGATTAGGTTTAGCTCTTTGGCTATAGTTGTTCTCGATACCCCTTCTGCTTGTTCCTCGAGTACAAGTAGGAGACTCAGATACATGGGCTGGAAGCCCAGGCTGAAAGCCCAACTGACACACGACCCACTAAGTCTATTACATGGCCTTGGGCCCAACAAGAGGTCTTGACAGGTGGAGGGGCTCTAAGCACGGGGAATCGAAGGACCAGCCATCAAGAGAAGGGGAGGACGACCGACTTGATTGACTCGACGCTGGCCACCATGACTGCGTCGGCTGCTCTGTCGCGATTTGGATTGGAGGGCGGAGGAGGAGCAGTGGCTGGCCGTGATTTTGGGGCGGAGGACAGAGGAGCAGTGGCTGGCCGTGATTTTGGGGCGGAGGACAGAGGAGCTTGGGTGCAGCCGCGATTTGGGTCGGAAGGCAAGGAAACGAGCAGTGCGGGTGAGGAGGAAGGAGGAAGGGAGGTGAGGAGGAAGAAGAGTCCTCCAGTTTTCAGATTAGCCCTTGAAAAAATATTTCTCTTGCAGATTAGCCCTTACATGAAATATAGGTATCCGGTTTTACATATGCTGTTGGAGAGGAGCACAAAATCAATACCTAAATCTTCTCTCTCCTATACCTAAAATGAGTTTTAGGTATCCAAATATACATATGCTCTTGGAGATGCTCTTATAGCGCTTTGTTCCGGTGCAATATTGCAATATAATGGAGGCACAGAGCCAAAGGCAATATAGTCCAAGCGTAAAAAAATACTAACAAAATTTTACAGCACTTAAATATTAATTTCCAGCCAAGCTAACGTTCACTTGTGCTTGATGGGCGGGCTAAAATTTTAATATTCCCTTTTATTATCTTGCCTAAGCATAATCTTCTTTTGTTTCTCCAAGTATATGCTGATGCCTTTTTATTTCTCAATGTATATGCTGGTTTTAAATTTTAACTAAAGAAGAAAAAAATATAGAGATCATTTCACCGCAATGATAAAAAAATTGAAAAAAGATATCCAAAAATTGATAAAATAGTATGTGAAAGATGAAATTATTGTTATGCAGTAGTTTTCCAAATAGTGCAATATTATACATTTCAATATAGAAAGGCGCGTGTATCTTTCAATCCGGATGAGTTGTTTATAAACAAAATGCATGAGATGTTCTGTAGTAGTAAAAGTAAACATTCATATAACTTTTGCCCGTAGCAACGCACGGGCACTTTTGCTAGTAAAAAACAAAAAGGTAAACTTGTCCCCTGCTCCTTGGTCTATGCGTTAGCTCTCACTAGGTACTAGCCCGTGCGTTGCTACGGGCAAAATAATATTTTCAAACAAAATATAATTTGTTCAATGACTCTGTCTTCAAGCACACCACGTACATGCCAATAAATTTTGCTAAGGCATCAGATTTTCTATAATTATTTAAAAGAACATCAATTTTGGGGTCTAACTTGAAAATTTAATATGCCAGCTTAGTATTATATTTCTTCAAAAGTAGTTACACTATTGTGTTGGACATTGAATAATTAAAAATACAAATGCAAGGCTACACTGCTAAATGATATGGGATATTAAAATTTGATTGCGAATACAAATGCAAGACGATGTAAGCCAACACATGTACAATCATTAAGTAAATGATTCCTTCTGGATACCACCACAATGATTTAGAAAGGCAACACACTTCTGTTAGCCTGTAAGACTGCACAGTGCAGTCCGAAACCTCAAAAGATTTTTTTGGATGATTCTTATATTTTTCACATACTATCTCAAATACTTTCTATGGCGGCCAAGAGTAACCATTCGGGCAAACATATGGCAAGAATCTGCTATTCGTGTAGTGTTTATTTTTTTCATGTGGCTACGACACTGCTGCCTTTTTATTATTATTATTTATGTTTCGTATACTTTCTTTTCAAATATTTTGATGGCAATATAATTTTTTCTACTTATACAAATTTTTATTCACTTCATGTGACATGTATTCTATAAATTTGAGTTATTTGTTTAAATTGGATAAAGTGTTCCACACTCGTAAAAAAGGTATTAAAAAATAGAACACAAACATAGTCGAGTGTGGTCTAGTTTTCAAAATTTTATCGTAAACAATACAATAGCCTAGTCATCAAGATTATTTACTCTATACTATTCCTCTGCACCCGTCATACTCTGTATCTCAACCACTATATTAACTACCACATATGTCATTTAATCATCTTCAGCCACCATATGATTTTAAAAAACACATTTCTTCCTAACACAATCATTGAGAACGGTTATTCTAAATAATATATTGTGACATAATCATTTAATTAAGTAATATTTATTTTTAATCAAAAAATCAAATACGCAAATGAAGATCGCAGCTCTCTTTTGTCTCTCTTAGTCTCTCCGCCTCTAAAATTCTCTCGAACTCTCTGTTTTCTTTCACACTTTGCGTCTCACTGTTCTTTTGCGAGAGGACCTGCGCGTGGCTGTGCAAAGAAAAAGAAACAGAGAAAGAAAAGAGGAAGAAATCTGCGCGTGGTTGTGCTGCCGGGAAATCTTCGAATTTCCGACGGGGCGAGAAGGCTTCGGGGATGGAGTGGAGCAGGTGGCAGAGCTCTAGGCGGCAGGGGATTTAGCACATGTGAAGCTTCAGGCGGCTGCAAGATGTGAAATTCCCGGCCGATGGGGCCGAGGTGCCGGGAAAGAAGACGTCGAGCGAGGAGCTGGGAAGGTGGAGGTTCCCTGGGCTGCGGTGATTTGGTGATGGTGGAGGGGATCGAGCCAATTTGGATGGTGAAGCTAGCTTGCCCACCCGGTTTGGTCTGTCTCGAGGAAGAGGAAACAGGGAGAGAGCAGGGCGGCGGAGCCGGTGCGCCCGGGCGCGGAGGAGGAGGCGGCCGGCTCGAGAGGCCATTCGCGCCGCGGCGGGGCTGGCGTGCCCGGGCGGAGGAGGCGGCGGCCCTCCTCCTCTCCCTGGTGATGGAGGTCCCCGGCGCCGCGGAGAAGCCGTCGAGGAGGGGCTCCGGTGCTCTGGCCTCTAGACGGTCCTCTTCCCTTTCGGCTGGCCTCGCGGCGGCCCGATCTGGAGGCGGAAGGTGGCGGCGGCGCCCGAGCTGGAAGAGGAGGCTACGGCCAAGGCCAGCGAGGACTCCGTCGTCTTCGACGCCGGCAAGCCGCCGCCTTTCCGCATCGACGACGTGCGCGGGGCGGTTCTGGCGTACTGTTGGGTGAAGAGGCCCCTGCGTTCGCTGTCCTACGTGGCGCGGGACGTGGCGGTGGTGGCGGCGCTGGCCCTGGCGACGGCGGCAGGGCAGGCAGGGGCCTTCGCCGGCGCTGGACGGCAGAGGCGCGGGTGGCGCGAAGGTCCGAGCGGGGTGGGCGTCATGCGTAGGAGTTCAGTGGAGCCCACCATGTGAGGATAAGTGGGAAGGCGGAGCGGAGCCGCGCGTGGGCTGGACAGGCGGGGCCAATGCGGCGGGGGGCGAGGTGGCATCGCCGTCGGCCCGGGGCGGCAGCAATGCGGAAGAGGGGGCGGGCCTGGAGAGGGGGGGGGCGGAGAGCGGGGGCCCCATCCGTCGGCACGCGAGGCAGGTAACCCAGGGGAGGAGAGAGTGGGCCCCATCCGTCGGCACGCGAGGCAAGCAATCCGTGACTCTGCCGGCAGACCCACGGGGGTGGACGCTGACAAGCCGTTGTTATTAGTGGTAGAGATTCAAAGCTCGCATGGGTCTGCCATCCCATGCCATGAGCTAGAGACGAGATTCCCATGGGTACACGCTAGCACAAGTTTTTGTTTACGGAAGAGCTGGACCCAGCTCCGGAAATGCTGAGGCCATGTGCGTGCGTAGGGCGGGCCCACGCTGACGGTATGGGCGGCTGCAGATTCCCGGTTGCGATCGGGGAATCCAGCCAAACTGCTCCGCCCCGGCCCACCAATCCCAAGCGCCGGCGGCGAGGACTTCTCCTCCGCTTTATTTCCTTTTTTCTGGCCGCGCCGCGACGACCACCACGAGCGCGACGTTTCCAATTCCCCGCCGCGTCTCCCCCCAACCAGTAAATTCGCTATCTTCCCTTGCGGTCCCTCGGCACGAAATCGGCAGATTCTGTGCGGCGAGGGCAGGCGCTGAGGCCGAGGAGTGATGAGGCTGGCTCCGAGGGAGGCGGAGAAGCTCGCCCTGCACGATGCCGGGTTCCTCGCGCAGAAGCGTCTCGCCCGGGGCCTCCGCCTCAACTACACCGAGGCCGTCGCGCTCATCGCCGCGCAGGTGAGTGAACCGCGCCGCCGCCGACGTCCTACGGCCCGCCGCCAGTTCCGCTTCTGCTCCTATGTACTCCGTATGTATTTTGTAGTCAAACCAAAATATGTTTCTGGCGCGCATAACTACAAAGTCAACGCGGACCAGTGCTTTTATTTATTTTTTTTGTTTGGATACTCGATACATTCTCTGGGGTGGAATTAATGTGCTTGTGATGTGCAACAGACTGTTTGGATGCTATGTGCATAGTTTTATTTTTTTATTGAAAGATTTGCTACGTGCTTAGCGTCTAATTTTAATGGAAATAGCATCAGGTCAAGGACTTGTCCCATAAAGTAACGCAGAGACATTTCCCCATTCTGGCATTCCGCTATATATGTAGTGGATGTTCAGATTCTGGCTTTTTTTTATCTCTTCCGCACGGTCATGCTCTCAAGTAGTCTCAACAGTTAGCTTTCCTGAAGAAGCTATGCAGTTGGGCATGATCCCCGATGGAAGGCAAGGTTCTGACTAGATTTTGATTCCCATGCAAAGTGCTGCTGATTTTGTTGTTCCCAGGACCACTTTCCTTGCCAGATTCAGCTGACATGATTGAATTAAGTCTGTCTTACTTCCTGGCACAGATTCTCGAGTTTGTCCGCGATGGAGATAAAACTGTGACATACCTGATGGACTTGGGGAAACAGCTGTTGGGCAGGTGGGTTCGTGTTCTTCCTGAATTGCTATGCTTTCCAGCATCATTTTGTTCATCCTATATCTGCAACTTGAAAAGTTGGCATCGCATCGCTCAGATGATAATAGGAGAATGCTGACATCTGTGTTATAACTCAGAACCCTCAACGCTTTTGAAAATTACTTAACTGTGTGTGAATACGTTTAACAGTAGCTCATTTCATCAGATATACTGTACCTTGTAATGAATTGTAGAGGAATAGAATGGGAAACACCACACACCCAATTGGGGGGGGGGGGGGGGGGGGGGTGACCTTGGATATATATAGCCAAATGGGATGGTTATACATGGATACAATCTCCTATACTAGGAAGGTACAATCACCTATTCTAGGAAGGTTATCTGTCACCTATACAAGGTAAGAAACAGCTGGCTATACATATATATCTAACACCCGCCCGCAGTCGTAGCGGGAGAGTCTCGGACGCAAAGCCTGGACCTGAACTCAGTGAACAGCTGTACAGGCAAGCCTTTGGTCATGATGTCGGCGAACTGGTGAGAGGAAGGGACATGCAACACCCGAACTTGTCCCAAAGCCACCTTCTCGCGGACGAAGTGAATGTCTATCTCAATATGCTTCGTGCGGCGATGATGGACGGGGTTGGCTGTCTTGTAGACATCGCTCACATTGTCGCAATAGACAACCATCGCAGAGGCAATCGAGAGGTGAAGCTCCTGAAGAAGCTGCCGCAGCCAACAACACTCGGCGACAGCATGAGCAACAGCCCGGTACTCCGCCTCTGCACTGGAGCGGGAGACCGTGGTCTGTCTCTTGGAGGACCAAGAGATGAGATTGTCGCCGAGGTAGACGCAGCAGCCGGAGGTGGAGCGTCGAGAGTCGGGGCAGCCTGCCCAATCCGCATCAGAGTAAGCGGCGAGGCACTGGACAGGGCCAACGCCAAGATGAAGCCTCTTGGGCAAGGCCAGGTGAGGCTTACGAGGATCATGCATGAAGAGGCACACCTGCTGTACCGCATACGCTAAGTCAGGATGAGTCAACGTGAGGTACTGAAGAGCGCCGGCGATGCTCCTGTACTCGGAAGGATCAGTGACGGGGGCACCATTGATCGCAGAGAGCTTGCTCCGAGTGTCAACAGGGGTCGCTGTAGAGTGACACTCGGACATGCCAGCCCGCTGAAGGAGCTCGACAGCGTACTGCCGCTGGGACAAGAACAACCCGTCGGAGGAGCGCTCGACTGAGACGTTGAGGAAGTGGTGGAGATCCCCAAGGTCTGTCATGGCGAACTCGGAGTGGAGCCGATCGATGATGCGCTGAAGGAGAGCTGGCGAGGAGGCGGCGATGATGATGTCGTCGACGTACAACAGCAGGTAGGCGAGACACCCACCCTCATTGTAGACAAAGAGGGAGACATCGGAGGCCGAGGCGGTGAATCCAAGCTGGCGAGTGTACGTGGCGAAGCGCTGGTACCACGCTCGCGGAGCCTGCTTCAGACCGTAGAGGGAGCGCTGTAGAAGGCAAACATGGTCAGGGGCAGCAGGGTCGACGAAGCCTGGCGGCTGCTGGCAGTAGACAGTCTCCTCGAGATGTCCGTGAAGAAAAGCATTCTTCACGTCCAGCTGGCGAATGGGCCACGAGCGGGAGGCGGTGATGCTCAGGACAGCCCGGATGGTCGGATATTTGACTACCGGGCTGAACATCTCGTCGTAGTCGATGCCGTGCTGCTGAGAGAAGCCGCGGACGACCCAACGCGCCTTGTGGCGAGCGAGGGTACCATCAGAGTGGTACTTGTGCTTGAAGATCCACTTACCAGACACAACGTTGGCACCGGGTGGGCGCGAACGAGGTGCCAGGTGCCGTTGTCCATCAGGGCCTTGTATTCATCAGCCATGGCCGCACGCCAGTTGGGATCGGCCAGCCCACTGCGGTAGTTTGCCGGGACAGGCGACGGAGCCGTGGCGCTGAGGCCCTTGTACTGGACTCGCTCGATCGTCCCGCTCTGTGTGCGAGTCACGGGTCGGGAGGACGCAGGAGCAGCAGGGGCCGACGGTGGGGAAGGCGCCGTTGTCGCAGTAGGTCGACGTATGTAGAAGTGCGGGAAGCTGGGGACGAGACCATCGGCGTCGCGCGGAGCTGCTGGCGCTGGACGCGCCGGTGGAGGTTCGGACGGGGGCACCAAGCCACGCCCGCCCGGAGACGGAGGTGCTGGGGGTCCTGGCGAGGGCACGAGACTACGCCCGCCCGGTCCAGCATGCAAGGGAAGAAGAGGCGGCTGCTCGACGTCCTCCAGGGACGGAGCAACCGCAGGTGCCGGAGCGAAGGATGCAGCCGGTCGAGGAGCCGCTGCAGGATTAGTAAAACAAGGCAAAGTATCCACAATGTCGTCTATCAGAAAATCAAGAGAGCGACGGTCAGGCGCAGGTGAAGAGGCTGCAAAAGGGAACTGAAACTCGTCGAAGATGACATGGCGGGATATGATGATCCGGCGAGTGGACAAGTCAAGGCAGCGATAACCTTTGTGAGATGACGGGTACCCTAGAAAGACACATGTAGTGGACCGAGGCGCGAGCTTGTGTGCGGACGTGGCCTGCAGGTTCGGGTAGCAGAGGCACCCAAAAACCCAGAGGTGGTGATAGTCGGGCTGCTTGCTATGAAGGCGTGTATAGGGGACCACACCGCGGATGGATGTGGATGGGCGCCTGTTTAGCAAGTAGCAGGCGGTGGCAAGGGCTTCCGCCCAATATGCTGGCGCCATGGATGCGTGGAGCAGAAGAGTGTGCACTGAATTGTTCAAGGTGCGAAGAACTCTCTCAGCTTTCCCGTTTTGTGCCGAGGTGTAGGGACACGAGAGGCGCAACATGATGCCGTGAGCTGCCAGGAATGTGGACGTGGCGTTGTTGACGAACTCCGTGCCATTATCAAGCCTGAAAGCACTTTACAGGGAGACCAAACTGGGTTTGTGCATAAGCAACAAATTGAACAATGTGCCGGTGGACATCAGACTTGCGCCTGAGAGGAAATGTCCAACAGAAGTGGGAAAAGTCATCCAAAATCACCAAGTAATATTTAAAACCAGAAACGCTAGTAATGGGTGAGGTCCAAACATCGCAATGAAGTAATTCAAACAGGGCAGCAGTATGTGATGTAGAAGAACTGAAAGGCAGGCGCGTGTGTTTGCCAAGCTGACATGAGTGGCAAAGAGAGCGGCCCGCTTTATTACAAGAGATAAAGTTGTTCTTTCTTAAGGAGTCTAAAGCTGCTGGAGCCGAGTGTCCAAGACGCTGGTGCCATAGGGTAGATGAAGCTGCTAGGAGTGCAGACGTGGATGGGGTGGTGGACCGCGGCAAAGTGTAGAGATCCCCGTCACTATTGCACCGAAGAATCACGCGTCCCGTCGGAATGTCCTTGACAGAAAAACTGAAAGCGTCAAACTCGATGGAACAATGGTTATCCCTAGTGAACTGCCGAACAGAAAGTAAATTCTGAACTATGGATGGGACAACTAGGACATTGTTGAGAACAAAATTTGACGTTTTAGTGGACAAAATGGAGTGACCTTGAGACATGACTGGGATACTAGTGCCATTGCCTACTAATATTGAAGAAACAGAGGGTGAAAGTTGTTTGAACAGTATACCATCTGATGAAGACATGTGGGAGGAAGCTCCGGAGTCGACCGCCCATGGAGGCCCGCCTTGCACGCACATCTGCTGGAGAGCGGCGATCAGCCCTGCCTGTGAAGGACCTGAAACGGCGACCAGAGAGGGGGGAGTGAATGGGAGCCGATAAAAAATCTTTCCAACCGATCCGGCTATTCTCCCAAAACAACTCCGAAACCTCCGAGAGCAATCTTGCCAAGATCACGTAGCCACTGCCAAGCTACTGACCCTAGGAACAAGAAACGAGCAGCGGAACTCGAACCAATCGAAACAAACAACAAAACGACCCGAAACGCGGCTCGATCTAACACACCCAGAGGGGGGCGGTTAAACCGGCCGGGCCTGGGTGGCTCGGGAAAAAGTCAAAACAAAAGTGGATCTCCCAAACCGCTTGAGCTCTTGAGGCGAGATTTTGGTCAGATGATCTAGACCTCCAGTGGAGTGTTTTCCCAAAAGATCTCGGCCTCTAACTCAGTACAACTCCCGGAATCGCAGATCTCGCGAAGAACACCATGACCTCGAGTTCATCCCGAAAATCTCAAATCCAGAGCGATTCTCGGCGTTTGGGGGCAAAGGATCACCAGCAAAAGAGGCACAAGGCACTCATACGTGAATCCCCCAAAGAAATCCGAGAGAAAACGCCCTAGAACAAGAAGAACGAAAATCCCCCAAAAATAGCTCCGAAAATACCCACGAAAATAGAAAAAGGAAAGGGAGCTCGGGAAATCAAATCATGGCACAAAGATGAGCAGCACAAACTCCATCACATAACCATGAATTCACCTATACAAACTAGGAATGATTCGAAGTAGTTCTAGGTGGAGGGGATGAAGGGAAAACTAGTTCAAAGTAAAACCTAAAGAGATAACTAGAGAGATAGCAGCCACCAGCCCTGAAGGGGCCTATTAGTAGTCCAAGTGGTGGTGCTCTAAAGACTAAACTACCCCTAAGTGATACATACCCCTCAGGGGCAAATTTGACATTTTGATCTCAGATATTTTCCGGCTCGGGCACCTTCCACTGCAAGCTAGCTTCCCTCCGACGCAAGCCTTGCAGTCACGCCGCGTGTCCTCCGGATCGAAGCTCCTCGACGCCGTTCTTGGGCCAGCCCAGGGGGGGGGGGGGGGCGGTTAAACCGGCCCTGGGGGGCGGTTAAACCGCCCCTGTCAGCCCACTTGGCCCAGCTGCCCAAGTTCGCCTCGTCGAGTCCTCGGTCCTTGGTTTTGAGGCCCAAACCAAGGGAAACCGTCCACCGATGATTTTGTGGCCAAATCACCAAACCTCGCGCGCAAACTTCGGTTGTTAGCCGCCACCTTGCGCCGGCTTCTCATCCGCGTACGAGCTTCGGTTGTGAGCCGCTACCTCGCACCGGAACCACGTCCCCTTGCTCGTTCTTGCCAGCATGTGAACCACACTTGATCCACCGGCCACCGGGTCCCTCGAACCAAGCCTACTTGTCTCTCCGCTCCTCGGAGGCCGCCATGGCTAAGACCTTTCGCGCCTGTTCTTCACCTGCACCAATGCAACCAAGCCGCATTCTACACCTGCAATACTTAAGCCAATGGAAACGTCAATCCACACCACGTTGTCAATCACTCATCACACCAGTAAGCAACCATCCACCGGTCCTCGGACACACTGGGTCCTCAGCCTGATCCCAGGAGGGAGTCGGAGACGGGCTGTACTGCGGCGGAGGCGAGACGTGAAGCGGAGCGAATGCGGTGTGAGCCTGCTGCGGGGGTGGAGCAGCGCCGAGGAGGCCCTGCTGCGAGCGCCAGGGGTGCCCGCCTCCTGTGTTGCCACCGGAAGGAACGCTCCAGTACTGCCCGCCAGGGGACATGCAGAACCAGGGTCCAGGCGGGGGTGCTGGACCGCGCTGTTGCTGACCGCCACCGTAGTTGTTCGCGCCGTAGCCGCTGCTGCCGCTGTAGGGCCTCTTGCCGCCTTTCTTGTTGCGCTTAGACGGCTGCTGCTGCCCACCTGAAGAAGAGCGGATGCCAGACGCACCACAAGACGGAGCAGGGAGAGGTGACCAGTGCCGTTGCCGCCGCAACCTTAGCCTCGTTCGCAAGACGCAGCTCCTTGAGGCCAGGGTGAGCTGATCGCGCGCATAAGAGAGGGTGAGGTTGGTGGTGGCGATGTTGTCGCCGGTGTTGGAGTAGACCGGGTTCAATCCACCACAGCACGTTGAGGACGATGGTGGCCTCGGTGAGAGGCTGGCCGACATCACGCAGCTTGTTGGCGCAGGCCTGGACGCGGAGGATGTAGTCGTCGATGGAGTCATCTCCCTGAGTGAATGAATGGAATTCATTGCTCAGGAAGATCGCCCGTGGCGCCTTGTTCGCCTGGAAGAGGCTGTCGATGGCGGTCCAAAGCTGGCGGGCCGTCTGTGTGGAGGTGCCGTCTAGCACCATGTCGAGGACGGCCTCCGTAATTGATCCGAAGATCCAGCTGCGGACGCTGCAGTCCGCCTGTTCCCAAGCAGGGTCGGCGGCATGGGCTTCGGCTGTAGGAGCAGGGCCATCGATGTGCTGTAGAAGGCCAAACTTCCCGCACATGGCACGGAAGTAGGTGGGCCACTTGGTGAAGTTCGTGTTCTTCAACTCAAGGGTCACCGGCACATGCGATTTGACAGCAACGGAGGCGTAGGGGTTGATGAAGAAGACACCGGCGTTTGTACCAGTCCCAAGGGCAGTGCTGCGTGCAGAGGAGGAGTTGGACAGGGTGGAGGAGAGGGTGGAGGACGACATTGTGGCGTCCTGGAGGCAGGGGATCCGAGAAAGTTGGATCAGGAAAATGGGGAGAGGAGTTTACGACTGAAGAACTGCTCGGCAGCAGGGGAATCGCGGTCGGGAGCAGCAGCGCAGAGGAGCCGCGCGGCCAGGGAGCGGCGGCGCGAGGGGAGGCCTGCGGCCAGGGAGCAGCGGCGTGAGGGAAGCGGCGCAGCCCGAGGGGGGGGGGGGGGTCGGGGGGAGAGGGAGGCGGCGCCTGGTGGGTGGAAGTCGCTCGTGCGTGAGGCACAGCGACAACAGCGGAAGGAAAAGAGGGAACCGAATCAGGATTTCTCCTGGACTCGTGATACCATGTAGAGGAATAGAATGGGAAACACCACACACCCAATGAGGGGGGGGGGGGGGGGGGTGACCTTTGATATATGTAGCCAAATGGGCTGATTATACAAGGATACAATCTCCTATACTAGGAAGGTACAATCACCTATACTAGGAAGGTTATCTGTCACCTATACAAGGTAAGAAACAGCTGGCTATACATATATATCTAACATGAATCAAACACAATGAAATGCCTACATATCTTACTTCAGTTTATGTGTAGTCTCGTGCCTTTTCAGACTGCTAATCTTACTCTTATGACTACTATCTTCACGTAGTTGTTCATTACCTCTGACAGTTTTACTTTTTTCCCTTCCCTACCAGGAGACAAGTTCTTCCAGCCGTTCCATACCTTTTACATACTGTACAGGTGCTCTTTGCTCATACTATATGTTACTTACCATTTCCATCCATATGCATCCAGATTTCATTAACAAAAAGTGTCACATGGATTCAGATAGTAGCAGGCAACCATATTTGTTCTTAGAAAGATCTGAAAACTTGTCTCGTTTTGTCACTGTTTCATCTAGGTTGAAGGAACATTTGTGGATGGAACGAAACTAATTACTGTACATGACCCTATTTCTTTGAATGACGGAAATATGGAGCTAGCACTGCATGGTTCTTTTCTCCCAGGTCGATGATTCTGATCAGCATACTTGATTCAATTATGTTCAAACTTTTTCCTGAATTATATGGTTGCAACTTTGATTAATGCGTTCATGTAGTCTGGAGATCTATCTATTTCATAATGTTTTCTAGGGCAATTCTATTGTTAAAAGTTTTGGTGCATTCTGTTTTTCAAGATTCCTTCATTAGTGGAAAAATAAGGTAAAAAAAGAACTGTACACAATATTATTTAACTGCTGCAGTGCCTTTACCTGAAAAGTTCTCCGGGGGTGATGTAGAAGACTATCCTGGTGAAATACATTACAGCTCTGGTCGTATAGTTCTAAATCTTCACCGCAGGGCTTTAACTTTGAAGGTTGTTAACAAGGCAGAAAGACCTGTTCAGGTGAGGGCACCTAGATATTTTTGTTTGGATCCTGGTGCAAATCTGCAAAATCGTCCTTCTTTATTCACCCTTTTCCTATCAAAATGAAATGTTGTTTTATTTTTATTTAAACTTTTAAAGAGGAGACAGGCTTAAACTCGTTTTCCAAATTGCCTCCTTAATAGTGAAATTTCAATGTTAACCAATTGATGGCATGATAGCAACCCTTTTGGCTATTGTTCCAGGACCCAATACACTTGTGGAAGGGCATGATTTTGAACTGACAAACACATAGTAATGTTATTAGTAATAAGTTCAGAGAAACATTTGTCCTGTAATGCTGTTCCACCATGTTAGGTTGAATGTGTAAGGTTGTTTGGAACTATGTAATAGGTGATTGAATTTACTCAATGTAACATTATGATCGTAGCATCTATATTGATTTTAAAAATAAATTTTAAGAATACAATTCTTTGAATATTTATCTATACCTTATTCTTTACTCTTTAGTAAGGAAACTGTTCTCTTTCCTTGAACAAATAAACATATTTTCTTGGCCATGTGCAAGTTAAAGTTGTCTTATTACCAAGTTTTAAAGCCAACTGTCAGTTTGGATGCAGTGTAAATACTGTGTTTAATAAGTTTAATTTATAAGGCAGTACATTCTCGTTAATTTGTTGAAGGTATAAGCCATTTTTAGGAAAAATGTCTCTCTTCTAATATTCAGGACAAATTTCAAATATTTCCTGACCTTGCAGATTGGAAGCCATTACCACTTTATAGAGGCCAATCCTTACCTGGTTTTTGATAGAGAAAAGGCCTATGGCATGAGGTTAAACATACTCGCTGGAACAGCTGTTCGGTTTGAGGTGATTTTATTGTTTCCATGCTTATAGATTTTTTCGGCCTGAGGTTGAACATTCTTGGCCTCCTACTTAGTTTCATGAATATGCTGCACATACCAGATATAAACCCTCAGAATCTGATAACTATTTATTTTTTCAGCCAGGAGATGCAAAAAATGTTACACTTGTAAGCATCGGAGGTCATAAAGTAATCAGAGGTGGAAATGGCATTGCTGATGGTCGTATTGATGGTTCACAGATTGATGAGGTGATGCAGAAGGTTAATGCAAGTAATTTTGGACATGAAGATTATCCAGATGCAAGGTCATTCTTTCCTTTTTAATTGACGACCCGTGACAAATTTAATTGCATTATTTTTTGCCTCAATTTTATCTTTCAAGTTTGTTTACAGGGAAGGTCTTATTGGTGATGGTTCATTTGACTGTGCTGTTAACCGTGAGAAGTATGCGAGCATTTATGGACCTACCACTGGTGATAAGATTAGGCTTGGTGATACCAATCTTTTTGCTGAGATTGAAAAGGACTTTGCTGTATATGGTGATGAATGCATATTTGGAGGTGGAAAAGTTCTACGTGATGGAATGGGACAAGCTACAGGGTACCCAGAATCTTCCTGCCTAGATACAGTTATAACAAATGCTGTTGTGATTGACTATACAGGAATATACAAGGCTGATATTGGTATAAAAGGTGGATTAATAGTTGCTATTGGAAAAGCTGGAAACCCTGATGTCATGGATGGTGTTCATAGCAACATGATTGTTGGGGTAACTAACTTTTTTCCTGAATGTTTTGTATTATTTTGCTAAAGAAAAGAAACACTTTTTTTAATAATTTATACATCAAAAAAATTGTTGCAGGTCAATACTGAAGTTATTGCATCTGAGGGCATGATTGTAACTGCTGGTGGCATAGATTGTCATGTTCACTTCATATGTCCTCAGTTGGCAGAAGAGGCAATCGCAAGCGGTTAGGCTTCTTCACTTCTACCAGACTAGGGGCAAGCCATGCACACATTGGATTATGATAATTTCATATCATTTAAAAAACAAAGGGTGTCGACACTGGCATAAATCATTCCAGGCAGAGCTTGGATTGCCTGTAAATTCTTGGTGGTTGAAAAACACTAATCAAACATGAAAGGATATTCATTATTTCAAATGGGATGTGTTGTCTCATGTACCACACAGTCAGGATTATCTTGAGAACTTTATGTCTATATTTGTGTAGGCATCACGACATTGGTGGGTGGTGGAACAGGACCAGCACATGGAACTTGTGCCACAACTTGCACTCCAGCACCATCGCAAATGAAATTAATGTTGCAGTCCACTGATCAATTGCCAATTAACATGGGATTCACAGGCAAGGTAATTTTGTATGCTGGAAAAATGAACTAGCACAGAACTCATTATTTCATAAAAAATACAAATAAAATCTGCTGCATTTTCAATGTTTTTCAGGGTGGAGCTTTGAACATGTGATGATATTAATGTTTAACTTGTAAAACTTAATAGTTGGCATTTTCTTACAAATTATTTTTATTTTAAAGAAGAAAATAGATGATAGATTTTTTGTTAGAGTATATTTGGTAGTTGTAGATATACCCTATCGTAGACTACCATATGTATCCGGGTTTTGTACTCTCATATATACCGGCCGAGGACTCAATGCAATACATCCACAATCATTATACGCATCCCTCTCTACTCTCCTACATGGTATCACGAGTTTAGGGTTTGGGATCCTAGGTCATCTTCCGCTGCCTCCTGCCTTCTGCGCGCCGCCGGCCGTCTCCAACGGCGTCCATCCAGGGCGTCCCCGCGACGGCCTTCTAGCGCGCCCTGGGGAGGTCGCCCATGACCTCCGCCGGGGGCTGCGCCCTCCTCCGGGGCGGATCGAGTTAGTCCGCCGCCATACCGCGTCAAGCAGCAAGCAGATCGAAGCGTACCTCCTTCCCTCCGCTATGGAAGCCGTCGCTGACGATGACGATCCGTGCTGCCGTGGTGGCAGCCGCGGCCTCCCTGTGATCTTCCCCGTGCTGCCGTGGAGGTGGCAGGGGCCTTCGCATGGTGCGCCCAGTCGAAGCGGGCGGATTCCCTCACGGCGTCACCACTTCACCTCGTCGACCCTCCTCGAGGCGGGATCCGCTCCCTCCCGTGATGCTTCACCCCGCCTCGCATCCGCTCCAGGCGTCGGCCCGAGTCGGCGGGATCCCTGCAGCCTGGCGGGATCTGCCGCACCCCTCCGCTGGTGAGGCACCGCGCCGCCCGACCCGGTGGACTCCGTCCGGCGGGCCTCGCCCCATCCTGGAGTCCTCCGCCGCCCCCTGTCATCCGCCTCGCAGGTCCCTGTCCTAGCCGCCCCACCTCTCTATCTCTTTCTCCCTCTCTCTCGTTGATCGTGGTGGGAGACCGGGAGAAACAGAGAAGAGATAAGGTGGGATTGGGATTTCTGATACGTGCACCCTGGAGCTCTACGCAAAGAACTGCTGCTGCCCCGTTTTTCTTTTGCTCGATCACTGATTCGGGATTGCGTCGCCCACCGCCCGTCGACCACGCGCCACGACCTCGACATCGGTATCGACTTCACCGGCCTCTTCTTCCTCTACGACTGTGCGGCATGGTGAGATGGCCGGCACCTGGGGGCGCTTGTTTGCGCCGCCGCCTACATCGCCGCTTCTTCCGCATGTCGACCTTCGCCGGCCGTCTTCGCCTTCACCGATCGGGACGCCTTCACCGACTTCGTCCACCGTTGTCTCGCCTCGCGCATGCTCGGTCTGATCAGCCGACGTGCGTGATCCACCCGGCTCCCGTGACGTCCGTCCTCGTCGTGTGCGCTTCTTCACCGGGTATGGAGGGCTGCCGCTGCTTCGCCCCTTCGGGCAGCAGTAGAGCCACCCGTGGTCTTCTCCGCCGTTGCTTCCTCACCGCCGCCGACCATGTCCACGACCTCATCGTCGACTACGCGTCGCTGCGCCTTTTGCGCATGGTCTTCATCAAGTCGTTCGAGTTCTTCGTCGTCTCCTTCGAGCACCGCCGCCGCGTCGCCTAGATCATCCGGCCTTGCGCTGGAAAATCTGGGCTCTCCTCGCTTCGTCTAGCACAATCACGTCGCCAGTGTCGCCACCACCTCTACTCCAAGCAATAGCGGGCGTCGGCATCTTCTACCCCGCCGTTCAGCGCCTGCGATCGCTTTGGAGGCCTTCTCTGCTGGTCCCCCCGGCGATGGCATCTGGTTGTGCATCCTCCCTTGCACGTCCGGTATTGGCAACACCGGTGCGTGCCCATCGTCTTCGACGCGTTCTCGGGCCTGGCAAACCCGGGCATGCCTCGCCCGATGGCCTGACTGCATCGACTTCGGCATCGCTCCCTCGGCTGCCTCGACGCGTCACCATCTTCGTCTTCGGCGTCTTCTCTGTCACGCCACCATCATGGCGCCTCCTTGTGCGCCCGCGGCTTCTTGTGCGGCTACCTCGTCTTCGGCAACCTCGACACCTCTACGTCGACCACGACTATCCTACGCACGGCATCATCAACCATGGCTCCTCGCCCTCCAGCTCGGCTACATCGACATTGGCACAAAGGGCTACCATCTGCATGAGTTACTCGCCGGGTTTTCTCTCCAGTCGCAGCATCCGCACCGCGCCCACGTTGTGACTGTGGGGGGCTGTAAGTCCGTAGGCTCCGTCTTCGGCTTCTTCTCCAGTCTCACCGTCTGCAGTGCTCCCGCTGTGACTGCGGGGGAGTGTTAGAGTATATTTGGTAGTTGTAGATATACCCTATCGTAGACTACCATATGTATCCGGGGGAGCCTTGCCCACCAAGTCTTGTACTCTCATATATACCGGCCGAGGACTCAATGCAATACATCCACAATCATTATACGCATCCCTCTCTACTCTCCTACATTTCTTCCAGTCATCTTTTTATTAAAAAGGTAAACCAAAATACGGCCATGTAGTCACTTGAGGTTGAGGGTAATAAGTTACTACTTGTATGTGATTGTTTCCCCTGTATTATGAGGGCTGAAATTTTGTTAGAATGTATTCCCTTCAGTAGTTGTGTAAACGGAAAGAAAGGACAAGAGTCTTCCTTTGGAATTTCTGAAGTTAACCATTCCAATTTTTTTTATTTTACAATTACTTTTTATGAGCTGAGAAAATGGATATTTGAAATTGATACAGGTACATTTGCATCAAAAATAGTTTCATAATAATATACTTTTGGTATGTGTTACAAATATATTGTAGCAAAAAAGTAGTGGCAAAAGTATCCAGAAAACCGCGTCATGTCCAAAAACTTGACATATTTGTGATTGGAGGGAGTATCTGATGAACTAGTACTAAAAAACATTTAAGGAAAGGGATTTTCTTTTATCATTGTTCTAAACCTGATTGTCCAGGTTCTCCTTGGGTTCTGCAGGGAAATACTGCAAAACCTGAAGGATTGGCTGAAATCATTAAAGCAGGAGCAATGGGCTTGAAGCTGCATGAGGATTGGGGAAGTACACCAGCTGCGATAGATAATTGTTTGTCTGTTGCAGAAGATTTTGATATTCAGGTAAACGTCTAATGTTATCTATCCTTTCTGGTATACCGTGGTTTACTTATTTCTATGCTTACCTGATTTTGACAGGTCAATATTCACACAGATACCTTAAATGAATCAGGTTGCGTGGAACATACAATTGCAGCTTTTAAAGATAGAGCCATACATACATATCACAGGTATGGAATGCAGAGTAGTGAAAACGTAAACGTTCTATTTTGTTAATATAGGTTTGATTTGCATCTAAATATCTCTTTTTTCATAGAATATACCTTTCAATTTTCTTATCATGTTGTTACTATCTTTGGACAGTGAAGGTGCAGGTGGCGGTCATGCCCCAGATATCATCAAAGTGTGTGGGGTAAAAAATGTGCTGCCCTCTTCAACAAATCCAACACGGCCATTTACTTCAAACACTGTAGATGAGCACCTTGATATGCTGGTACACAATTATCCAAGCCAATATGGTAGACCATGTGTGCAAATTTGATGGTAATATGTTTTTGTTATAGTGCAGATGGTTTGCCACCACCTGGATAAAAACATACCAGAAGATGTAGCATTTGCTGAGTCTAGAATTCGAGCAGAAACAATTGCTGCCGAGGACATATTGCATGACATGGGGGCCATAAGTATCATATCATCTGATTCACAGGCCATGGGGCGCATTGGAGAGGTTTGTTACATGATTATCCTAAATTCATACCTTCTGTTACTAAAGTTTGTGGAAAGCCTGAACCTGGTCGCCCATTCAGTACTCATAGATTACGTGTAGAAAGCATACTTGCTTTATACATGCTAGTGCAAATTTACTGAACACAATCAGTATGATGCTTGCTACATTGGACAAGAGGGTGCCACAAAAGCTAAAAGGTAAGTTCTATAGGACGACGGTTCGCTCGGCGATGCTATATGGTGCTGAATGTTGGCCTACAAAAAGTCGACATGTCCACCAATTGAGTGTAGCAGAGATACGTATGTTATGTTGGTCTTGTGGGCACACAAGAAGGGATAGAGTTCGGAACAAACATATTCGGGATAGGGTCGGTGTGGCACCAATCGAGGAGAAACTGATGCAACATCGGTTGAGATGGTTTGGGCATGTCCTGTTAGGAATAGCACTTGTATTCAATATGGGGGCTCTAGGCCCAAATATATACATGTACAAGTATTAGAAAATATGCACAAAACCCCTTATACAACGGGTAATCTACAAGAGTACATATACATCTAACACCCCCCCTCAAACTCAGGGTGGATCGAGAACACTGAGTTTGGAGAGATAAAATCTGTGCCGAGCTCCAGTTTGTGCCTTGGTAAATAAATCAGCCAACTGAATCTATGAAGGCACATACTCAGGAGCAACAACACCATCTTGTACCTGTGCACGCGTATAAAAAGCATCAACACCAACATGCTTACTAAGCTCATGCTTCACCGGATCATGAGCCATGCTGATAGCACCTGTACTGTCAGACAAAAGAGGAGTCGGTTTAGAAACAGAAACACCAAAATCCTTAAGCAACCACCGTAACCAAGTAACCTCTGCTGTCACAAGAGCCATAGCCCGCAACTCAGCCTCTGCACTCGAACGAGAAACTGCTGTCTGCTACTTGGTTTTCCAAGCAATGAGAGAACCTCCAAGAAACACACAAAAGGCAGAAAGAGATCGACGATAAGAGGAATCACTAGCCCAAGTAGCATCACAATATGCCCGAAGCTGTAAAGAGCTAGAGCGGGAAAAGAACAAGCGATGAGATATAGTCCCACGAAGATAACGCAGGACACGAAGCAAGTGAGTATAGTGGAGCTGGGTGGGAGCTGAAACAAACTGACTCAGGATATGCACAGAATGCGAGATATCAGGACGAGTGACACCAAGATAAACAAGACTCCCCACAATATGACGATAACGAGTAGGATCAGTGAGAGGCTCACCGTCAGTGGCACGAAGATGAACATTGAGCGCCATGGGAGTGTCAACGGTGCGATGGTCAGTGAGAGCAGCACGATCCCAAGAAAGTAGAGGACCAAGATCAGATAGAACCCCTCAGGAGTAGAGGAAATCTCAATCCCAAGAAAGTAACGAAGAGGACCAAGATCAGACATCAGAAACTGCTCACTGAGACGTGCCTTCACAAAGGCTATATACTCAGAATCATCTCCCGTAATAATCATATCATCAACATAAATAAGGAGAAGAGTCCGACCACGAGCGGAAGTGTGTACAAAAAGCGCTGGATCATGATAGCTGGCAGAAAAACCAGCAGCAGTGATCACAAAGGCAAAGCGCTGAAACCAAGCACGGGGAGCCTGCTTAAGACCATAAAGTGAGCGACGAAGACGACAAACCATACCCTCAGGAACAGAATAACCAGGTGGAGGACGCATATATAGCTCCTCATGCAATTCACCATTAAGAAAGACATTCTTGACATCAAGCTGAGAGATGGACCACTCACGAACAGAAGCCACGGCAAGAAGAGTGCGAACAGTAGTCATATGAGCAACAGGCGCAAAAGTCTCATCATAGTCACGACCATGCTCCTGCTGAAAACCACGAGCCACGAGATGAGCTTTATAGCGCTCAAGAGAACCATCAGAACGAGTCTTAACCTTAAAGACCCACTTACATGTAATAGGATGAACACGTGCAGGAAGAGGAACAAGATCCCATGTGCCAGTGCGCTTAAGAGCAGCAATCTCCTCATCCATAGCAAGCTGCCATTCCTCATGAAGAATAGCATCACGATAAGAGTTAGGTTCAGAAAGAATCACAACAGAAATAGGCAGAAGGAGAATAAAAATCAGGACGCCGACGAGTAGTACGATCACAACGTCGAAGGAACTGCTCAGGCGAAGAATCCTCTACGGGAGATGACTGAAGCGAAGAAGATGTCGCATCCGAAGAGGATGGCACATCCAGAGTGGAAGGCGCATCCGAAGAGGAAGCAACATCAGGAGAGAGAGAGGCTGAGAGGATGACTGAACACGTCGAGTGTAAAACTGTGTAACTGGTAGCTTCACAGAATAGTCAGGTACCAGGGAAGGACCTGTAGAAAACTCGCGAGGAGAAGGCACCACTTGAGAAGGCTGTGGCGCCAGTGAAGAAGGCACCACATGAGAAGATGTAGACGGAGGAGGTACATCAGGAGAAGGTGCCAATGGAGGAGGTACTACACGTGTACTGGCAATAGAGGCGTCAGGCAAAATCAAGGAGAGTGGGTCAACTAAAGATGCGGAAGAAGTATCCGAAGAAGGACAAGGATAATAAGGACGGGACTCGTCAAAAATAACATCCCGAGAAATCCACATCCGACAACCAACTGGATCCCAACACCAATATCCCTTATGCTCAGCACTATATCCTAGAAAAACGCACTCAACAGACTGAGCGGTTAATTTAGTACGCTCACGAGGTGCAAGAAGCACATAGCACACACAGCCAAAAAGACGAAGGTTAGAGTAATCAGGCAACTTGCTACATAGACGCTCATAAGGAATCCCTCCATGAAGAGCTGAAGAAGGCTGAATAGTAACCAAATAGTTAGCAGTAGAGACAGCCTTAGCCCAAAAATAAGGAGGAACAGAAGAAGCGAGCAAAAGAGCACGAGCAGTCTCAAGAAGATGACGATGCTTGCGCTTAGCAACACCATTCTGGGCATGAGCACCCGGACAAGAAAATTGAGCAAGAGTGCCATGCTCAGAGAGAACCTGCCGAAGAGTTCGTGAAAGATATTCTCCTGCGGAGTCAGCACGAAAGACACGAATAGAAGTGTCGAAATGAGTGCGAATCATAGCAGTAAACGCCTTATAGATGGATAAAGCCTCACTACGATGTTTCCTAAAGTAAAACCATGTGTGGCGAGAAAAATCATCTATAAAAAGTATATAATATCGATGCCCCCCTGAGAAACAAAGGGAGCAGGGCCCCATACATCTGAATGAACAAGATCAAAAGGACGCTGAGACACTGACTCACTAGAATGATAGGGAAGCTGTATCTGCTTGCCTAACCGACATCCCTGACATTGATGTAAAGACTCATGACCTGAAACAGGCCCTAAAAGACCACCACGAATCACAGTGGACAAGCGAGAGCCACAAATATGACCTAGACGATGATGCCACTGAGCGAAGGACGAGGTGGACGATGCAGCAAAAGTAGAGCCAACAATACTGGCGGACGCAGCGGAAGGAAGATGAAGCCAGTCAAGCTCCCAGAGACGCTGTGAATCACGGCGCCGAGGGCCAGTGCCAACCAACTGACCCGTGCAACGATCTTGAATATAACAAAAATCAGGGTCAAGAATCACACGACAGTTATGATCAGTAAGCTGACCGGCTGACATAAGCTGCATGGTCAGATCACGAACACAAGAAACATCAGGAACAGAAAAAGCGTCAGATGAAAGAGTACCCTGCCCTACAACAGGAGGAGAAGATCCATCGGTTGTATGAACAAAATAGGAACGAGATGGAGAAACCATGGAAGAGAGATAAGTGCAATATGGAGTCATATGAAAAGAAGCACCAGAGTCAAGAATCCATGGACAAGTACCTGGAGTAGAAGAGGTGTGTGATCCCTTAACAGAAGACTGAGAGGCAGTAGCAGAACCTGACAGTGCAGAAGGCTGAGTCACAGAACCAGCAGCTCCTGGTGACGGAGAGGCAACAAGGCGACTGATCAACCTGATGATCTCCTGTGTCTCAGAACCAGCAGAGCTCCTCTGAGAACCTCCAGTACTAGGACTAGTAGCACCCTGTGAAGATCGGCGAGAACGAGCTTGTTCCTTCTTCTTCCTGTAACAATAAGCTTCCACATGGCCCTCCTTGAGACAATGATCGCACTTAAGAACACTAGTGCGAGTCCGAGACGCAGTCGACAGAGAAGGAGGCACCACAGGAGGAGCAACAACTGTAGAGGATGAAGAACGAGCAGCCAACACCGAGGGGGATGGTAACAGGCCAGCAGTACGAAGACGGATCTCCTCATTACGAATCTCAGCAAGAGCATCCATCAGAGAGACACAAGGGTGACGACCAAACAACTGAGCACGAAGCGGCTCAAACTCATCACGAAGTCGAGTCAAGAAGTCATAAGTTCGACGAAGCTCCAGGGCCTGCTTCTGACTCAGGCAGGACTGACAGGTGCTAGGAGACAACTGAGGGCCAAGAATGTCAAGCTGACGCCAAATAGCAGAAATCTGACGATAGAAAATCATCGACGGTACTATCACCCTGTCGAACAAGCTGCTCCTGACGTATGGCAGCAAGATAGGTGGACTGTCCAGAAGGCTCATAACGCTCACGAAGGAAAGCCCACATCTGATGTGCATACTCAAACTCAACAATATCTGCAGAAAACTGATCCTCCATGCTAGCAACAAGAATATAAGCAGCTCGAGCATCCTCATCAATCCAGGCCCTGTATGTAGCAAACTCTGACTCATAATCAGTCTGCAACTGCACCACACGAGCATCATAAGCTGCAAGCGACCGGTCAAACTCCTGCTTCTCGGCATCATCAGCTGTCGACGAAAGAATAGGCTGAACTGGAAGCACAGGTTGTGCAGGCGCAGCAGGACGAGGTAGACAAGGCAGATCACCAGTAAGAAACTCCCAAAGACGCAAGCCACGCATGTGAATCCGAAGACGAGGAACCCAGTCACGATAGTTGGTGCCAACGAAAAGAAACGGACAACGAAGAAGGGGAACACCACCAGATGAAGTCGAAGGAGCCATGTCGACGGCAAGAGCGCAAAAGAAAAGCGGCACGCGACGGCGAGAGCGCAAACAGAAAGCGGCGGCAGCAGTCGTTTTTTTTAGTACCCTACTGATGAGACCGGTGCCAAAAAGAAAAACTGCGACAAACGAATCGCAGGAAGGCACCAGACCAGAGTAGTCCTCTTGTTTTTTTTACCTTATCTCTTCACGTGCGTGACCAGGCAACGGCAAGCACGAACGACGTGCGGGGCGCACACGGGAAAACGAAGAAGCCGCCGAATCAGAAGTCTGCGAGTCGGCGGAAAGAGACGGCATGTAGACGAGCCAGCGGCAAAGGAAAATTCCAAATCGAATCGGAAGACGACCTGTAGACGTGCCAGCGGCAGAGGAAAATTGATGGAACTGTGTTGCCAGGAAAATCAATTCAATCGGTGGAGGAAAAAAAAAAGGCAAAACAACAATGGTGGGTAGGTAGCACGCAAGTGCACGTGCGTTTGATCCAGAAACAGCTAGGGTCAACGAAGAAGAAAGCTAACCCTAGTTTGGCTCTGTACCATGTTAGGAATAGCACTTGTATTCAATATGGGGGCTCTATGCCCAAATATATACAGGTACAAGTATTAGGAAATATGCACAAAACCTCTTATACAACGGGGAATCTACAAGAATACATATACATCTAACATGTCCAACGGAGGCCTCTTGAGGCGAGGCGCCAGTGCGTAGTGGGGTTCTAGAAAGGGTAGATAATGCAAAGAGAGGTACTGGCCAACCTAAATTGACTTGGGACGAGTCGGTTAAGAGAGATCTTAAAGAGTGGAATATCTCCAAGGAATTAGGTATAGTTAGGAGCGCTTGGAGACTAGCAATCAACGTGCCCGAACCGTGATATTTGTTTCTTCTTTTGTTTACCTCTAACCTTACCTTTGGTCTTGTGCCGTTTTATGTCTTTCTTATCCTTATTTCTTTTGGGTTTCATCTCTAGCCTACCCCAACTTGCTTAGGACAAAAGGCTGTGTTGTTGTTGTTGTTGCTTACATTGACTTACATTCTCTTCATGTGGGCTGGTGATGTGGTAATGACGCTGCTTCTTTGGCAAGCACCATAGTACAATAAATGGTCTAGGAACCTTAGTTAACCAAAGAAAGGCCAATACTACTTGATTCCAAAGTTTGTACTCAAAACATATTTAGGGCTTGTTTGGAGGCTTGACCTTGACCTATATAAGCTTAAAAATCTGACAAAGGTGATTAACCCAGTGTTTTTTTTTCTTTCATGGGAAGCCATGATGAAACAATTAGAACAATTATGCCTGTAGATTGAGGAGTAAGCTCCTCAAACGAGGAACTGCTATTTAGGTGATGACATTACAACTACATTGATTCAGTTATTTTTGTTTGCACATTGGCTTTCTAGGTGATAACCCGGACATGGCAAACTGCAAACAAGATGAAAGTCCAAAGAGGTAGGTTACCTAGATCTGGTGAATCTGATACTGCCCAGGACAATGACAATCTCCGTATAAGAAGATACATAGCAAAATACACCATAAATCCAGCAATAGTAAATGGTTTTTCAGACTTCATTGGTTCTGTTGAGGTATGTGCTTCTCTTATCACTTAGAAGAAAGTTCTATTTATATGCTCCTTATTCACTGAAGAAATAAAGTTAGAAATGCTAGCTTATGCTGTATACCTTAAAATTGTACTATTAAAGAAGAAAGAATTGTCTACTTTGATATTCTTGATGTAAGTTGAATAAACCAATGTGTAATTTTTTATTTCCTCAATGTACCAGGTAAATTCCTGCAATGTTGAACATGGGTTTTTAATGCAAAGTATAAATAACTTTGATATAGCAGTTTTCTTGTATTTTTACCAGAGCCTTTTTTCCAGCAACTGTATTCTGCATTAGGAACAAGTGAACAAACTGTTATTTTGAAATAGTTACCTTCTGCATGTGTGCAACTGGTTCTACCATTAATTGATATACTTGTAATTATTGATATCCCCACCATTAATTGATATCTACCCAGTGACATCTTGGCTACACATTTCCTCTATTAGTATCTCAATTGAAGGTCTAACTGATCCTACATATTTTGGACAGGTGGGAAAATTAGCTGACCTTGTTCTTTGGAAACCTTCTTTCTTTGGTGCTAAACCAGAACTGGTTGTAAAAGGAGGCACAATTGCATGGGCTAATATGGGTGATCCCAATGCTAGCATTCCAACACCTGAACCTGTACGGCCTACTTGCTTGAGTTACTTGGAATATAAAAATTATATACTTCTACCATGATGTTTCCATTTAGGCCTCGTTCGGTTTTAGTGAATGGTTCCACCCGAATTGAGATCAATATAGCACAAATTTTGTGATAGTTACAATGAGAGACCGGGATTTATTCCGGGTGAGGAATCAATTTACTCATGATAGGGACAACAAAAAACCCGGATTGGTTCCTCACCTCTTGGCTAGTGGATTGATTCCCGGTCTCTTGTTGTCCCTATCTTGAGTAAATTGGTTCTTCACTTGGAATAAATCCCGGTCTCTTATTTTAACTATCATAAAGTTTGTACTATATTGATCTCAATCCAGGTGAAACCATTTCCAACGAGCCCTTAGCATAAACATAAAGGACAAATTGTTTACTGCCCTAATTCATTTTGACCATTTTTTACAAAAATTTGATTCTTTTTACTCCCTTGAAGTATTTTAACTGGATCAATTTCACCCCCTTGTGATATGTATATTTTTTTTATTTTCCTCTGTGTAAGTTGGGTTTTAAGTTAAATACTGTGGGATGATGAATGATATCATAACCTATGTTAGAAAATATATTATTCTGACAGCCTTTTTCGATTAGTTTCCTTACATTTTCATATCTCAACTCCCAAGGGTTACATAAGATGCTCCCAACTGATGATAATCAGAAGAAAAATTTCTAATATGCTCATGTAGCATAGGGTATAGTATGGCGTTAACCACCACCCCACACAATTTGAAACCCAACACTTCTAGGAGAAACAAAAATGCAAATTCCACTAGGGGATTTAACATTTTATTTGTTGTGGGTAGTGAAATGGATATTTCCCCAAATGTAAATAGTTACTTTGTCAACTGCGAGTCTATGATGAGGTTGAGAAGTATGGTTCAGCACCCTATTCGAATGTATTTGCACATGTATATACAACATGTTTGCTCATGTTGCAACATGCAGGTTATGATGCGTCCTATGTTTGGTGCATTTGGGAAGGCTGGAAGTTCCAATTCAATTGCATTTGTGAGCAAGGTAGATCAACTGCACCTGTTCTAATACATTCTGGATGACCAACATTGTTTGGTGCCATCTCAATCAAGAAAAATGACATCCTTGACTTTCCATAATAAATATAATGTGGCTTCAATCATTAGAATATTATGTTCCATTTGTAAAAGCTATAAGAGTATTTTTGTTTTGTGACAAATTTTGCATATCCAGTAACAGTTAAAAGAAACAATCCGAATGCACAAACTCCTGAGAAAACATGGCTATAGAAAATATGTTGCACATCAAGGAAAAGAAAAAGGAATTGTTCAATCTTGTTGTCTGCCCTTGCCAGTTTACAATGGCTGACAGATCAATTTCTCAATCGATAGGTTGCTAAAGAAGCTGGAGTTGCAATGGAGTACAAATTGGAAAAAAGGGTGGAAGCTGTTAATGGTGTTCGATGTTTGTCAAAGCTCGACATGAAGCTCAATGACGCTCTTCCAAAAATAGAAGTTGACCCTGAGACCTACATAGTTACTGCTGATGGAGAAGTTTTGACATGCCAACCGGCACCCACAGTACCACTGTCTCGGAATTACTTCCTATTCTAGAAAACCACTGCATCAATAAAACTCCTTTCTTTTTTTTTCTTGAAGAAGGTATATTAGGGCCCAGGCAATGTGGCCAGAAACCCCATTCCTATGTGATAAATGGACTCACTGTACCTGGCCCCGTACATTGTCAGGGTTGATCCTGTAGAAGAGCTGGTCTCATGCTAGAAGCAGGTTAGTGCAAGCACCATTCTGTTTTTATGCATTGGGTCCCAAGGTTTGGCATATGATCTAAAACCACAAGCTTCAGCAATTGTTTCACATCAAGAGATGGAACTGGTTTCGATTTATTCATGGTAAACAGGTATACATGATCATTCACATAGGAACTTTTGTTTGCTCCGAACCTTTTGAGATGGACTCTGTCTCATAGGAATTGCTATCGAAAATTAATTTATTCATGTTAAAGATATGGAACTGTTTAGCAAATTTGGTCCGAACCTTTTGAGATGATCATGTACACCTCTTTTACCAAATTTGTTCCATCTCTTTACCAAATTTATTCTTTGCTCATGGTCTTGGCACACTGGTCCGTCTCAAAGAGTTCCATCTCTTTGACAAATTTTGTTCATGGCACACTGGTCTGAACCATTTGCGATGGACTTCTCTGTCTCAGAGGAATTGCTATCGAAAATTACTCGACGAGGTCTGCAATGTGCTAAAAATATGGAACCTCTAATGCAGATGCTGGATGCCTCAGAGGCCGGCTCACAGCTGTCACTCGCTATCTCAAGCAGGAAATGCGATGAGATGATGAGATGGAGAGGGGTGGTGGCGAATGGCGATAGATAGTGAGGTGGTCTAGTAGAGATGCTTAGTGTGTGTTTGGATCAAGACAATGGAGGACGGGATGGATCTTGTCTCAGTTTTTTGGATGGTATGGTTCCATTTCATGTTTGGTTGAGTCACCGTTCCTGTTCTTTCTTTGGTAGAGGGACAAAAAAATGGGATGGACGAAGGTTTTGACACCGTTAGTTAAAGTGAGTGGGCCTCACCTGTCATCTAAAAAGTAAGCCCCACCTAGCATTCTCTATCCAATATTTTTTTTTCCTCATCCACCTCGTCTTGCTCATCCTCCTCTTGTCCACCCCGCCTCCCTCGTGTTCTGTTGTTGGTGACGCTCCTCACGCTCCCACCGGCGGCTCGACTCCCGCCGCCGCTCCTCCTTGCGCTCCCGCTGAAAACTCATCTCCCGTCACTGCCCCTCTAGGCCGCCGGCATCGACCAGCGCGGCTACTCCTCGCGCCGTCGACGGCCACCAACAGGCCCCTGCCTCCCGCCGGCGCAACTTCTCCCCGCACCGCGCCCTAGGCCGCTCTCCCGCTGATGGATTCTCCCATGCTCGCTCTGTCCCCGAACCAAACACCTTTAAAAAAATGGGACCTCGTCCCATTGTCACATCCTATAAGCCATGTTAAGATGGAAATGTGGAAATGGAATCCGAATTATCCGATATCCGTATCCGCTAAAACGTAAATATGGATATCCGTATTCGTATTCGAATTCAAATGTGGTAATAAAATGGATACATCCGAATTCGTTTTCGTTGAATTTCTCTATCCGATTCCACATTCGTATTCAGCAATATCCGGCAGTATCCGTATTCGACCATATGAAACTGTTAGTTATTTCTATAACTAATGACAAATGATGTCCATTTAAATATTAATAATGGTAGTGTATAATTAAAAAAAGTTATCTCCATTACTAATGATTATGATATTGATTTTAATATAAAAAGTATTGCATCCACAATAAAATATGTATTTATTAATAGTTTTATTATTTATTATATGATTTATTATTAAAATAATTATGAATGAATGTGATATTATTAATGAGTGATCTTTGTTTAGACTTGTTATGTACTCATGCTTTAGTCTTTACTTTATATAATAATTTTATAATGTAAACTATTAATAAAGAAAATAAGTAAATATTGTTTTCCAACTGGTTTAAATATCCGATGCGTATTCGAATTCGAGACATCCGTTTTGTATTCGTATTCGAGAACATTCGAATCCGTATTCGTATTCGAGTTAAAATGTGGTAAAAGGTGATATCCGAATCCGATTCCATGCGAATCCGATCCGTTTCCATCCATATGCCATGTGGTAGAAGAGGGACAAAGCTGCATATATACGGATCACCATGTGGCGTCATCGCAATGGGGAAGACAACATTGTGTTTCTTTATTTTTGAAAAATTACAACATTGTGTTTCTATCACTCTGAACTCTGAAGAACGAACAATGGTGAGGCAGGGGAAGGGGAATGGCTGGGGGAAATTGGGGGAATGTTGTAGCAGCCCGCTATCAGCACATCACAATAGTTAAACCCCCTTGATAAATACTTAAACATGGTGCACGCAGTAGTTCTTACTTTTATCAATTGCCTCTTCATTCAGGAATCAACTGTCGTCTTTATGTCCGATGTAGTCCAATTAACTCTCAAACCGATTACTAATGTGCTGCCCTTACTATACGGTGTCACCTTTAAAGTGTAAGAAATTAAACAGAAGTCAGCTAAAAGAGGTAAAAATAATAGCCACCGTGTGTCCAATCTTTCCTGATAGATACATCTCAGCAAACTTTCCATCTAATGCGTTCCATAAATCATCAATCACGAGACACTAGCACTTGCGGAAGTAGGATCCAAACTAAGTCCCTAAATTATATTAATAATGGTTCAATCCTCAAGAACTTCACACTCAATGTGCACTCTTATCATATCAGACTGTTGACAGTGATCAGCATTGTTTGGTGTCACTGTGATTTCACAAAAGAAATTCTTCCTTTCAAAGATTCGAAACTACATACATCAACATAACAAGAAATAGCTATATATTATGACATTGTCCAATAATTGTTCTTGTACATGTGAGTTCACATTGCAATTAATCTTTCTATCTATTGAATAGAAATGGCTTATGTCATACACATACAGACGTATCCTAAAGCTTAGACCTAACATGCTGCAATGCTAACTTTGTCAAGTCCTTCCTCAAAATCTTACCCGCTGCATTTTTTGGTATTGAATTCACAAAGAATACATGGTGTATTTGCTTATAGTGCACAACCTGTGCAATGGGTGATAACAATTAGGTTCACTGCTATATACTACTGATTACAAAATTGCTGTATTGAGGCATATACCTGTTTAGCGACAAATTCTTTGATTTGTGCTTCATGCAAGTTACTTCCTGAGCGTCTAACGATGAATGCTGCCGGCAACTCCCCAGCCTGATCATCAGGATATCTGTATGAAGAATAATAAGCTTGCACTTTTCAGTTTTCACTAGTATCATACAGAGCAGATTTATTTCATGTTCTTGTCTGTATACTTACGGCACAACTGCAGCTTCATCAATATCTGGGTGCGTCTGAAGCAGGCTCTCTAGTTCCGCTGGAGGAATCTGCATTAAACAAAGCCATCAGGAGAGAAGCCAAGCTGCCACTGCAAGTCGTTAACAGATGGGACTGCTAGGACATGAGATTCTTTTTTTATTGGAATAATCTAAAACACTAGTGGTTACCTGGTAGCCTTTATACTTAATTAACTCTTTCAGCCGATCAACAACAAAAACAATTCCATCTTTGTCAATATAACAAAGATCTCCTGTTCTCAACCAACCTTCACTATCCAAGATCTTAGATGTGGACTCCTTATCACCAGCATAACCTATGCTAGTGCTCAAAAGAGATAAAGTGCTATTAGAGTTTTACATCCAATATAATCGATAGCACGAACCTAATGGAACAGGCACCTTATTATGCACTGACAAAATTATAAAAATTAGCGTTGAATCATACAGATGGAATCGACAGATAGCATTCATCAAGACACCCACATAGAAATGCCAACACACAAATTTCTTACAAAAAATTTGCATATTCTGTTGCATGTGTACTAATTTTGTAAATAACTGCAAAGGTTGGTAGCCTTTTTGTGGCTCAAAGAAAATTCATGAACAAATAGACTTTTTAACAGAACTTTAAATATTGAAATCCTTTGTCATTGAAAAGCTTGACATTTTTCTAGGATATTAACTAGTATATGGACATATGTGAGTTCCACGAAAATGGCACATGTGCACACATATCCTACTATGCTGTTATCCATTTATAAGAGCAGAATCTTATTAAAGCAGCGCTATTGTTTATATGAGCAAAATGTCTTGGAGCATATTGTTTTTCTAAATAATGACAGCTATCGACCTACCTTTCATCACAAAAGGCCCTCGGACCCAAAGCTCCCCTGGCATACAAGGAGGCAGGGCAACCTCTGATTCAGGATGAACAATCTTCACTTCCGCGCCCCATGACAGGCGCCCCACGGACCCAATTTGTGCACTTTCTTCCTCTCCAACAGCACGGCAAAAACCAGACGTAGTCTCTGTAAGGCCATACCCCTTTTGCAGTTCGGAATATCAATTAGCATCCATAATTCATAGATAGATAAATCTAATTGATCCATTGAACACCATAGGCATAGTTGGGGGTTATCAGTAAGACAGTAATACAAGTCCAAGGCATTGCACTTTATGAGTTATGATCTAGACAACTGCAGGATCCCGAATAATTGTAGGAACTAGTGCAAATGCTTTTTGAACAATTCCTACTGAAGTAAAAGTTGAAACACATGAACTTGCAGCAGCAGAACCAACCTGCAAAAGGCAGACATCAGGGAATTTGTGCGAGAAGCGCCAGAAGAGCCCAGTCGCCATCGGCGCACCGCCACAGTTCACCGCCTGCAGCGTGGCCGCGCGGGCAATCAAAGTCTCGTCCTTCTCGGCGGCCCGCACAATAGCCAGTAGCGCCGGCGGCGCCAGCGCGAGCCGCGTCACCCCAAATCTCCCTACCGCAGCCAGCACCGCGCTGGAGTCAAATCTCCTCGCCGTGTGCAGCACCAGCGTGTTCGCCGACGGCGCCAACCTCAGGCAGAACGTGAAGCCGTATATGTGGAAGATGGGCACGGCAATCATCAACACCTCTGTCGCCAGCCCCGCCCGCGTGGCGTTAGAGGCGATGAGGTTGCGGTGCGTCAACGCGACGGCCTTGGCGCGCCCGGTGGTGCCGGACGAGTACAGTATCGCCGCCGTGTCGGATTGGTGGATCACCACATCTGCTCCGGCGGCCGTGCCATCCTCGCCACGGGGTTCGTGGAGGAAGGAAAGAAATTGTGCGGAGTCGAGAAGCACGGTGTTGAGGCCGGGAGGTAGCTTGCCTGCGGTGGCCTTGACGGCGAAGGCGACGGAGGGGCCAGAGAGCGCGACGAGGCCGGAGATCTCGCCGGCGGTGAGGGCCGGATTGGCCGGGGACACGACGGCGCCGACGGCCATGAGCGCGAAGTATAGCACGGGGACATGGACGCCGGGGGGCGCGAGGACGAAGGCGACGTCGCCGCGGGCGACGCCCAGGCGGGCCCGGAGCGTGGCGGCGAGCGCGCTGACCCGGGAGAGGAAGGTGGGGTATGGGACGGACTCGCCGGTCGCGGCGTCGATGAGGGCCGGGCGGGAGGGGTGCTCTGCGGGGAGCAGGGAGAAGGTGAAGGATGGGAAGGAGAGAGGGAGTTCCGGCGGCGGCAGCGGGACCGGCGGGCGGATGCTGTGGAAGGTCTTGGTGGCGGCGCAGTAGCCGCTGCGGGGGTCAACGTCGGCCGGAGGCGGCGGCATTGTTGGTTGGTTCGCCGATTGGTGCGACGGCGAGCTGGGGTGCGAGGAGGGGGATATTTAACTTTTTCCATCGTTATCAACGGCACCTCTTCAAATGCCAGTTTTGTGTTGACTTTTACAGATTTGTCACTGTAAAACCAACGTGCCAGTTATTTTTGCCATTTTGTCTGACGTGGCGAGCCAAATCATGTTCAACCTACGCCTGCCCGCGGGGGTTGAGCATGGTGGCGATGCCCAGCATGTGGTGGGCTAAAGGCGCACGATGGCCCTAAGGGGCGGCTTGGAGGGTGCCGGCCGTCGCGGATGGCCCGCACGAAGGAGCGCGAGGGCAGACGGCGTGCTCGGGACGGAAGCCATCTTGTGATTGAAAGCAATAAAACACAACCTAAACGCGCCCCACCCCCTCCCCCGCGCGCCGCCCTCGGACTGCTTACTCCTACACCTACGGTGAAAGTGGTGAGAATAATTTCCGCATCCGATCCGCTACGAATCCGATTTTTTATGAATATGGAAAAGCATTTTTGATATCCGTGCGAATATGGATAATCCGAATCCGATTGTGTGTGGATGCTGAGTAGGATATGGTTTAAGCAAAATCCGATGGATATTGATTATCCGATAATTTAACGCGGATTATCCGATGCATATAATAGGATATCTGACTAATCTAACAATCTCACCATGTCACCACACTACAATCAAGCTCATCTCAAATAACGAGACACCCATAAACTATGTCGTGGTTCATGAACTATAAAGATGAGTATTTTTCATGTTACGTTGATAAATTATAGTTCAGTTTATCAATTATTAGTCACTATAAAAACTACATGTAAGCATGTATTATCTGACTATATTAATTCGCATCCGCTCCGAAACCGATCCGACTCTGCACCGGTTCCGACATCCGAAAAAATCCGCATCCATAACCGCATCCGCAAGATATCCGCTCCGCTCCATATCCGACAAATAAATATGGATGAGGATATAAAAAAGGTATTATCCGCTCTGATCCGATCCGCTTTCATCCCTGCCTAAAACCAATTCAAACCGGACCATAGGACGAGCCAGCCCATTATGAACCAATTCAAAGGAGCTCAAAACAGAAACCAAACCAATATAACCATTAAGTCTAAACTGATAACCAGGTCTACGTGGATGACAGTGGCAGCGGAGGGGGGTGGGGGATGTGAATGATTAATGAATAAAAAAATAGAGAAACGAGTACATAGAGCCAAACCCTTCTTTGGAATCACTTTCAAATTTCCGTAGATGAACGGATTCAAACATGTTCTGATATGTACTCCGTCTATCTCATAAAACAAGTCATTCTAGACGTTTTAGGACACATTAAAAAAAATGTAAAATGACATTGTTTGCCCCTATGTTTTAGTCAGATTTGGTGCTAACCAGCTGTTGCATGCGTGCATGCACATGCAAACCTGCAAAATCGGGTAAAAGACTTGTTTTATGGACAAAATTTGAATCACAAAACGACTTGTTTCTTGGGGCGGAGGGACTATTATACATTTAATGCCACAAACACACTCACTAACGTAGCGATCATTCAAAAATAACTTCATAGTCTGAAAAAAATGATTCAACCCTTGATTTTTCTATTTTTTTGAAACACTGCTTTTATTGAAAGCAATATTTGAGTACACACCAAGCTTACTGGGATCACCAGTTTACAAAAGAAGCCCATGGGAAAATAAAAGCTAGATTAGAGGATGTGCAAAAGAAACGCTAAAGCTAAATCTCCACTATGTCCAAAACGGAGGACGTCCTTGTTGTAAAGTTCCTTTTTTTTTTCGCGACCGTGCCTTGGCACGTTTTTCATTAAGAGGAGAGAAAGTTTTACAAGCTACCACACATTGTCATCGGAGCTCATGACAACGTGGATTACAAAAAGACAATGAAGTACTACTCGTTTGCAATCTCGCGACCTATGGAAATTATACTACGCAGAGGGGCATATCCCGCTCGAGCACACGCTTGTAGTTCCTCACGAATCGTCCCTAGGAGCTGGACGACTGTCTTCTCCTCCCTATTGAAGGTCCTGCTGTTGCGTTCCAGCCAGATGAACCAAGTGGTAATGGCTACCACCGAGTCGAAGCTCTTACGATCTGCCTTGTCAATCCGCTTCCTCGCTTTAGCCCACCAGGCGGCCAAGCTGTGTTCCTGGACGGAAGGCGTTAGCTGCTGCCATCCCCATCGCTCGAGTAGCTGATGCCATACCTGCCTACTAAAAGAGCAGCGAAGTAGCAGATGGGTGATCGTCTCAGATTCTTGCAAGCATAGGACACAGCTGTCTTCATTTTGCAAATGGTGTCGTTTCCTTCGTGCAGCCGTCCAACATCTTCCATGAATAGCAAGCCAATTGAAGAACTTGCACTTGCCTGGTGCTTTGGTTTTGTGCAGAATGCGAGCACCAGGAATCTCGTATTGTCCCACGAAGAAGGCCCTGTACGCCGATGCCGTCGTGAACCTGCCATCGCCGGTCCATTTCCACACAATGGAGTCTTGTTCCTCCGTATTCAGTGTTAGCGACCTTATTTTTCCCTAGATCATGATGTACTCAAGAACGACCTGTACAGTAAGAGCTCCCGTGATATCCCGTGCCCAACGACTGTCCGTCAGACCTTCTGCAACGGTTCGTCGCCTTTGTATGCCGTGCCTAACCGCTCTGATGAGGCAAGGAGCCAGTTCTTCAATGGAGTGGCCATCTATCCAACGATCCGACCAGAACAATGTTTTGCGCCCATCACCGATCCTCATATGTGTGGACCAGTAGAAGAAGGCTGTGACCTGAGGTTCCACTGTCTCTGGTAATGATGCCCACGGCCTGTCATCTTCAGTTCTCTTGAGCCATAACCATCGCAGTCGCAAGGCAAAACCAAGAATCTTCAAGTCCACAAAACCTAGCCCTCCTAGCTCAGGGGGGGGGGGGGGGGGGGGGGGGGGGAGACAAACTTTTGGCCAGGCCAGCATGCAGCGGCCACCAGACACCTTGTCCGTGCCTCGCCACAGGAACGCTCTACGCCGTTTGTCAATTTCAGAGATCGCCCAAGGTGAGATTGCAATCGCGATCGCCGTATGTATGGGGACTGCTGACATTTTCACCTTGACAAGCATCGCACGACCTGCCCGGCTCATGAGCTTCGCTTTCCATGTGGGCATCCCTTTGGCTACTCGATCGACTAGAGGTTGTAAGTGCTCCTTCTTCAGTTGCCTGATGGATAGCGGTATGCCAAGATATTTGCACGGAAAGGTAGATAGCCGACCAGAGAAAAATCGCAGAAGCGTAGCAGTGCTGTCGAGGTCGCACTGTATCGGCGAAATGAGGCACTTGTCATGGTTTGTGCGCAAACCTGCTGCTCCCCCAAAGATGTCCAAGATGGTGTCCGCCGCGACCAGGTCCTGTTGCACCGGTGAGAGGAATAGCACTACATCATCTGCATAGAGAAACACCCGCTCCTTTATCCCTCTCTGTGGAAACTGGTGTAAAATGCCATCTTGGTCTGCTTTACGGATCAGAGCATTGAGGGTCTCCATTGCTAGCACAAACAGTAAGGGGGACAACGGATCCCCCTGGCGTAGGCCGCGTGCATGACATATCCTCCTTCCAGGAGCACCATTCACTATAATTTTTGTGCTTGAGGTGGATAATAGACTGCTAATCCAGTTGATCCAACGTCGTGAAAAACCCATGTGCTGCAGCAGCTTGAGAAGGTACACCCAGCTTACCGTGTCGAAAGCTTTTGCTATATCAATCTTAACCAGTGCACTTGGCGTTTTCGATCTATGTAGGAGTTTGGCCGAGAGTTGTACCGCTTTAAAGTTTTCATGAATGAGCCTCCCTCTGATGAACGCGCTCTGGTTGAATCGGACCAGCCTGGGCATGTGCGGGGTGAGTCGACGGGCTAGCACCTTTGTGCAAAGTTTGGAGAAGCTATGTATCAAGCTGATGGGTCTGTAGTCCTTGATGCCTGCTGCATCAGGCCTCTTTCTCAGAAGCACCATGTAGGCCTGGTTGAGCAGATATAAGCTTCAACTGTCTAGCGACCAGAGCGCATGAAAGGCTCTCATGATGTCGGCCTTAATGATCGGCCATGCCGTGCGGTAGAACATACCAGTGAATCCGTCCGGCCCTGGGTGCCTTGTCTATCGGGATCTCAAGTATTGTCTGCCAAATTTCCTCCTCCGTGAAGCAGCTGTCTGTACTTTGTAAGTTGACAGTGGGGATGCCCAATCTTTGGAAGTCTATTGTGAGCGGGCATTGATCGACGGTGCCCAGAATGCTGTCGAAGTGGTCAAATATGGCCTGCGCCTTGGCTTCATCATCCACTATGACCATGTCATCCACTGTAAGCGATTGGATGAAGTTCTTTTTGTTGCGGTGACACGCTTGCAGATGGAAAAATTTGGTGTTAGCATCTCCTTCAGCCAAGTAAGTGATAGTAATCGTACGAAGCAGTGATGCAAGTCCCAGACAGCGCATTTTCATCTTATTCTTCAGCGTTCGCTCATGTTCTGCTAGGACGCGATGATCCTGCGCCTGATCAAAGCGATAAACGACCTCCCTGGCAATCACAAGTTGGAGTCTGACGTTACCCACATGCTTGGCGCTCCACCGCTGCAACACCTTCGCCGTGTTCCTCAGTTTAAAGTCCAGGGAGCGAAAAGCGTCTGCCTGTGGCCATGGACAGGGCGTTTCCCAGGCCTCTTTGATTGTATCCAAGTAGCCCTCGTACTTCGGCCATATGTTTTCAAATTTGAACCGCCGAAACGAGTTGATCACACACCTCGTCTGAAGAAGCAACGGGGCGTGATCAGATCCTTTCGAGGATAATGCGGTCAAATTATGGTCCGGGAAGCTGGCGACCCAGTCGTCCGTGACAAATACCCGGTCGATACGTTCTAGCATCGGGCACGCACGTTCGTTACTCCAAGTGAACAGACGCCCTTTTAGGTGCAGCTCCATTAACTCTGAATCCTCCAAGAAGCGACGGAAGCGACCCATCATCCTCCGATTCAACCGACCGTTGTTTTTATCGGTAGCTTGGTATATCAAATTAAAGTCACCACATACCATCCAATTTCCATTACGTCCTTCCCTCATATCTGCAAGTTCTTGGAGAAACTGCACCTTAGCCTCATCTGTCTGCGGCCCATACACGCAGGTCATCCACCAAGATTCCGAGGAGTCTGACAGTGATACCTTGGCTGTGAGACTGTGATCACGCAGCATAGGTGTATCCACTAACCAGATGTCTCGTTTCCAAGCCAGCAAAATCCCCCCGGAGGTGTTCGTTGCTGGGAGAGTATAGTAATCGAAATCAGCCCCCAGCATGTCACGAACCATTGCATCATCACCCTGATCTAACTTTGTTTCCTGAAGAGTGAGAAGGGAAACACGTTCCTGTGCGACCAATTGATGAACCATGTTACGCCTCGCCCGAGCGTTAAGCCCCCGGACGTTCCAAACTAAGATGTTCTGGCAATTCATTAGATAACAATTTGCGACAAAAGCAACCCACTGCAACCCGAGGTGGCTCATGGCTCGACCTCCGACCAAGCTACGTTCATCGACGGCCCCCCTTCCGGGAGAATAGCATCTATGGCCTCACACTGCCACGGGGTTGCCGTCTCTGAAAACACCCCTAGATACCTTTGGAATGCAGCTGCATCTGGTGGCCCGGTGTTTGCGGTGATGCCCAGGCGCTTCATCAGTACATTCTGCGCCTGAAGAGCAGGTTTGGTGGGGCGATGCAGGGACTTCTTGGCGAGCCTTTCGCTGCGTCGGGGTGCGATTGCTGCTATCGATGCCGGTGTTCTTGCTCGGCGGCGTGGTGGTGTGCCTGCCATCACCCCAGGCGTCCTCTGCCTGCATACGCTGGAAGCAAAGCGTGTGACATTAGCCCTCACGGGTGTGCATGCTTCCTCTGAGATATGTAGAGGAAGATTTAGCTGTGAGCCCCTCATGGTTGTGACGAAGGCATTGTGGGTTGGTGAAACAGATAACTGAATTTCCGGTGCGTCTGTGAAACGAACCACCTCGAGGTCTAGTGCAGGTACCTCGACTGATGCAATGAGCGACCTGGACGGCGACCCAGGATCAGGCGTCGGTGTCGGTGTTGTGATCGCGTCTTGCAGTTGAGGCCCAATGCAGGAAGGCCCGGTCGGCCCATTAGGTTCTGCGCGGCCCGCTACCACTGTCGTCTGCACGGGGGCAACACTGGCCAGAACCGGCGAGCGCGACCCTATGGGGAGCATGTCTCCTTGAACTGCATCAACTTGGTTGTCCTGTAGCGCCTGGCGGGGAGCGGGCGAGTGAATCCTGGTGCTGGCACGACCCGCCTCATCACACATAGGATCCGAAGCGAAATCCCTTTCTCCGTGCCCGAGGTCAAAGAGTGGCCCACACTGGAGGTCCGCGTCGTTGCAGGTAGGAACTGGGTCGGTCACTCGACCGGCCAATGGGCGCTCGACAACAGCCTCTGCGCTCTGTGGATGCACAGGAGTCCTTGTGGGCCCCTCCTCATGTAGCCGTTGTAGACGCTTTAAGCGTAGCGGTACCTTCAGTGACCATCCAAGCTCGGCGACGCCGCCCGCTCCGGCGCCCCCATTCGGCAGGGCAAACGCTGGGCCCCAACCCGGGCCCAAGGCGAGATCCGCCCCGCCATCGTAGCCGCTGTCGTCGTCTCTGTCGGGGTAGTACGTGTGCGGCCAGGGGTGGTGGCGATGTCGGTGACGCATCCCTGGATAATCTTCATCCTCCGAACTCGAGCTTGAGTAGTCGTCCTTCCAATCTTGAACTTGAATCACCTTGATGTAGACGTGATACCAGAGGCCATCGTGCCTGGAGTGTATGATTTCCTCCTCCTGAAGAAACAGGTTGCCCCCGTGCATGGTTCTTGAGGCTCGCGGATGAATACCAGCTTTTGTTGTGGGATCAGGTCCGGATGAATGCACCAGGCAGCCACGTAGAAGCACTTGCGGTGATGATAATTTCCGACCAGCTGAGGAGGCGCTTCTACCAGGCCGGAGCAGGACGAGGCCGGAATGATGTCAGCCGTGCTGATGTTTCTCGCATGGGATGGAATGCCCTTGAACTGGATCAATACCTTGTTCTGCATCGGACCGAGAGTGGCCGAGAGCTGCCTGCGCCATCGTTTCCAGATGAGCTGGAACGGTGCGTCCGGCCGTGGAGAGGCATGAAGAACTCTGTCCGCCGCCGCCGGCGTGGTGAACTCGACCATGAAGTCCTCCGGGTGGAAACGGTGGACGGAGTAGTCATCCGGCATCAGCATGTAGTATTCCTCCAGTAGGCGACCGACTTGGGCCGGATGAACTGCTGGCCGCGTGCCGCCGATTATGGCCACCAATGCACAAGAAGATAGCCTAGCCTCCTCAGCATCAATCTCCGGTGTACGAGGCACGACGCAGATTTCCTTGCCCGGCCGACGGGAAGGGTGACCCACCGGTCGCGGCGAGGGCGGTGGAGATGGCATGGATACGTCGGAGTCGTGTTGCCCGTGATGTCCTGGTGGTGCCGGAGATGCAGCGCAGATTGGCGGTGGCGAGAAGCCCCGGCCCGTCGATGCCGAGCGTGCCGACATGGTGGCATCCGAGGAGCTGGCTCGAGCGGCTCCCGGATTGGTGGCCAGGCGAGCGCGGTGAGCGGGTGGCTGCTGCGGAGCAGGTCGTAGTTGGCGTCGAGGAAGGGGGCGACCACGTCGGCAGTCCCTGGACCTGTGTCCCTCTCGTCTGCACTTGAGGTAGCGCGACGGGTTCCGGCAAGCTGCCGCGACGTGGTCCGTCTCCAGGCAGTTGAAGCAGCGACCCACGAGGTCTGCCGGGACCGGGCGTGAGGGTGGGGGTGCCGGGCGGTCGGCGTGACGCTCCCTCCGGCGGCGCCCCCGGGCGACCTCCCACCCATCGTCGAGCGACTCGCCAGTCGTCCCCGGGCGGATGACCACCGAGGCAAGGCGACGCACCTGGGCGTTGGGGTCGTGCTGCGGAACGCGACGCGCGTTCGCCATGAAGCCCCCCGCAACCGAGCGACCATCGAAAGGGTTGCGCAGCGCCGGCGCATCAGAGACGGCAGGTTCCTTCCCCTCGCGGCGCGCGGCGCCATGCGACCAAGGCGACGGCGAGTCGTCGGAGTCCGACGATGCACTGTAACGAAGCCAGTCCGGCGTACCTCCCGCGGGATGTGCATCCCCAAGAGGGTTGACCTGCAGACCTGGCTGCGTGGATTGCTGGGGTGGTGAGCGCGAGGAAGACGCCGCCGCTCCGGCAAGGGCCGCGACCGCAGCCGCCGCCAACGGAGGGAGGCGCGGTGGCGACTGGTCCACCCCATAGGATCCCTCGTCAGATCCAGCCATGGTTTCTTATCTTCGGCGAGCAAGCTCGGACAGAGCCGCCGCTGCCGTCGCGCCACCTCCGGCCGCACAATCTACTCGCAATCCACTCGAGGTGAGGCGGTGAGCAACCCTGAGCACCCTCGACTGGTTATTACCTACTCGCAATCCACTCGAGGTGAGGCAGTGAGCACCCCTGAGCACCCTCGACTGGTTATTATCTACTCGCAATCCACTCGAGGTGAGGCGGTGAGCACCCCTGAGCACCCTCGACTGGTTATTGTTGAGCCCCGTGGCCCCACATCGCCGGAATCCGGCCAACCCGCCGCCGGCCATGGCCCAGGGACCACATTGCAAAGCCACAAATCTTTTTAGGGGCCTTAGCGCAGTTTCCAGGGGCTAATCTGTAGATAGATTGTTCAGATCTTGGGTTCAAATCCTGAAACTTTGTAAATCGAGTAAAAATCGTAGAAAAATCAGAATAATGCAAACCCAGTTTTGTTGTGCTCCTGGTGCTGTGTTCTACCTTTCAAAGAAAGCATGTATAGGTGTTTTTTGCTTCATTTTTGTATTAGATTCAAATCTGTTCAAACTCTAATTTGTGCACAGTTTGAAATCATTGGCTTGTTTGTGCTAGTTTTTGAGTATGTTGTAGCTGGTAAAGTATCTAGACTGCTGTAGAAAGTTGGCACAAAGTTACACACTAGATCTTGAGTTATTAATTGTTTAGGCTGGCAGTACACGACTGGTTCAACATTTTTAGTAAATTAGTCTATGAAGCTTCTGAGTTCAATCCTGTTGCAGAAGTCTTGTGGTAACTTGATGTATGTCTGGTAAAAGTTAGAGCCTAGTTCGAGCTGGCTAGCTTGCACTTTTAATTCATACCAGTTTAAGCTTGTTTAATTCAAACAGAAAGATATTTTGATCTTTTAAAGCTATCCTTTGGCATGTGAGCTTGTTTAGGTTAGGTTAGGCTCTGGTAAAATTCTAAGGACCTTTGGATGATAGTGTGATTTCTTAGGTTTTATTCTTTATGATAGTGTGCTGTTCTTGTTTATTTTGTTGTGGTAAATGTATGCATGATATTGGCCTAAGTTTTGGTCAGCAAATCAAGTAAACCACAAAGAACACACAGTAATTTTCTCACGTTATAATAGTGAACCAAACTGCCAGAATAATTCATGAAAGTTTCATTGCTAAGAATGGGTTAAATAAGAATAAGTTGTTTTTAATAAATGGTTAAATAAACTGAAAACATCACACACACACCTTTGCTGTTTTATGGTGAAATCAAAGATAAATAATATGTGTGTACACAATCACCATCGACAAACCTAAAAACACCGGGGTTCTTCATTGTGCAACTGTGATGACTCGACATAAGATCATATTCTTATTGCATATGCATTCGTGTAGAACCTGCTCTCGCCGACGGAGACTACGATCTGGTCCCCGCTGAAGGAGAAGGCCAAGCGGAAGGCGAGGTGAACGCTGTCCAGGTCGAGCAAGACCCGAACGTTGCTGCCGAGGACTCCCAAGCTAACTCTGTGCCCGAAGGCAAGCCCCGGAGCATGTCCTATGTTTCAAATACATGCAACTATGTTTGGCTAAGTTTATGTTTGTGCATTTACGTTCAGGAGTTGAATTGAAACCCTAGTTGCATGATCCTAGGTACCTATGCTATGCAATACTAGTATGATAGGTCGATAGCTGCCCCGCTATAAGGACTCGGTAAAAGTCGAGTGATTTCCTGTCACTCGCGAGATATAGGAATCAACTGCTTTACTTATGTTGGAATCATAAGAAGGACGGGCGGGGATTTTTATCATGTAGATGCCCTGTCCGTGTATGCTAATGTTGGTTAAGGCCGAATGGTGTGGTACCGACGGTTAAGTTTTTGAAAGTACCAAGCGCTTGTCGATTCTATAGGGTCGGTAAGTTTAGTACCTACATGACTTCAGGGTGCGGACTTTTCCTGCTCCTATTGGGAACTTCTTCCCCATGCCTCGAACATGTGGGTACGAGGGGCGTAAGTGTTGGTTCGTCCAGCCTTAGACCTCGTATGCCAGGGGGAGTTTGGTCCTGGACGCGACTGGGGGATTGATGGGAACTACCTGGTAGCGCTAGCCTTTGGCTGAGTGCGATGATCTGAGTGTTTGGGTCCCCCTTGCAAGGTTAAAATCGGTTCGAACTGTCTGTTTCTTGTAGCTAATGAGACTGCTTAACCCCGCTGCTACATTGAGTAAGAAGTGGAACATGATGTTGGAAAGAAACTTGATGCTCTTAGTACCTCGCTAGTTACTCTTTACTTTCAGCAATTTATCGTGGCTACCTATGATCTGCGGGTACCTGAGTCTGCGCGAGTGACAGCGACTCTTGTTTGGGGTTTCCTCTATAGCCCTTCGCGTTGGGTGGAGGTCAGTGGCTGAAAGCTTAGGCGTGGTGCCTGTGCTGGCTAGTCACCTCAGGTTGTGTTGCACCCCACGGAACTGCAGTGGTAGGCGGCAGGTGGTGACAGCCCTGTCCGTCCTTTGTACTCCACCACGTTCGGGTGTACTCATAACAGTAGTGCTGAGCCCGGAAGAACCCCTCTCTCACCCCGTTCTGAGTTCTTCCCGTTCTAGCCGTCGAAGCAGATCATGTTAGATTAAGATAGGTTGTCTGGGGTAACGAGTGGCTAACTAGGTTAAGCTCTCTACACCCTTTACCCTTTTCTCCCCTGGTGGGTCCGGTTAGGAAAGTTCTAGACTAGTCGCGTCTACCGTTCCTTGGATTTGACATCCAGGTTTCTACTCCCCTGGTGAAAGGCTACAATGTACTCCGTGCGCTTGCGGATTTAGTTAGGCTAAGGAGTGCCAACTGTTGGCACTCCTTAGCGTCACGTTTTAGCAACGCTCAAGAGCGCGTAGATATTCTGCAAGCGCACAGAATATATCTCGTTGTAGCACTTCACCTTGGGTGTAACCCCAGGGTATCGTATTTATATTTCCGCAGGGAAGCAGATGGTTAAAGTGTATTGAAGAATGAAATGATATATCTTGCCAGAAATATCAAGCCACAAACCCAGGGGCACAAACTCTAGGTTTGGGTGGATAATGGTCAAGTTAATGACCGGATAGAAGGTCTGAAAGACCAGCGACACATGGAGCACCTATTTCTAAAGAAAAGGAAAGACGTTGGGAGAGACCGGACCTAGACTCTTTCTAACTCAGAGCAAAAGGCACTCTAGCCTTAGCCTAGACCCTAGCTTAGATACCGGGAACAGAGCTCGCTTCGACGGCTAGAACGGGAGAACCTCAGAACGGGATGAGAGAGGGGGTTCTCCGGGCTCAGCACTACTGTTATGAGTACACCCGAACGTGGTGGAATACGAAGGACGGACAGGGCTGTCACCACCTACCGCCTACCACTGCAGTTCCGTGGGGTGCAACACACTTCCTAGTTAATCAACAAGCCAGACACCATGTCTGCACTCGATGATTAAGATTTCTCTTGAGGCCTGTCAAGAGAAATCCCCGTCTTCCCTAAGGCGTCTTACGGCCCGGTCAAGGCGAGCAAACCCGCGAGATAAAGCCCGATAGAGCTAAACTAAACTCTACACTAAAACTAAAGGGGAATAGGACTTTGCTCTAAAGAGAGCAAGATCTTTACTCTAAAAGAAGAGCAAGATAGAAATATAAAAGATAACTTAAGCTCTGAAGTAAGAAAGTAATTATATAAATAAACTCTTCAAAAGAAGGAAAGGATACAAGAGCTTTACCAGAACTCCGAAGACTCCGAAGATCCGAGCTAAGCTCGACTCGACTCTACTCCCAACTCTAATCCTAATCTAAGAAATGAAAAAGATACTAGAGCTCCCTTCAAGTAAAGACTTGAGATATGTGGTGTGTGTCTTCCCAAGGTGAATGAGCTGCCTTTTATAGCCTCCAGGGGGTGGATGTCAGCGTCATTAGCACGCCAAGGATCTGCTTAGGCTTCACGCGAAGGAGGGGACGTGGCAGCCACAGAGGGAGGCCGGTCGGCCTGGGCTAGGCCGGCCGGCCCGGCCCTGGTGCCACTTGGCACCGTCCTCTGCATGGATGGTCCTGATGCTCTCCCAAGGTCGGTAACAGTTGCGTTTAGTTGAAGCTTGTCCGAGAATCCTAGGATGTGGGCCCTTCAATCCATGTGCTTTCACCTCTAGGCCTTCCGGGTCCTTGGATCAAACCGACGTTGTTTGCACGGTGCTTGATCATCCTGGGCACTTGGCATGGCTTGTGGATCAGTGACGTGGCCAGACCTGGCCAGGGGAGGCCGGTCGGCCTGGGCTAGGCCGGCCGGCCTGGCCCTGTGCCAGGTTTGGCCCTTGTTTCTCCTGGTTCATCCTGCAAGCACAACTCATCCAAAACTTGTGGAATTTGTCAATAAAAATAGTTTTATGCATGGAGTATGGTATGATCATCCTCATTTTACCGAAATGTTGACGGTCACTACGAGGTTATAATGGCCGTCAACACGCCCCCAAGCTTAGACTCTTGCTCGTCCTCGAGCAAGGCTAAAACTCTAGGTTCGGTAGGTCAGGAGTTGCTTCAATGTGTATACTCTTAAAGTACCTTGTGCTTAAGCCAAAACTCAACGAATCACTTGAATAAGTTGGCATAAAAGAGAACTCATACCATGGTTCCACGTGGGGCTGCGGCGGTTCACGTATTGGGCTATTGAGAGCTTGAACGGTCATCTCTAAAGTATTTCCTGCAACTTTTCAGGTTCCATCTCGGAGATAAAATTTTTAAAAGATGGTTTATTCATTCCCCGATGGTACTCTCGAGTCACTCAAGGTGTTTAATCCTCACTCTTGGTCGGGATTGACCAATTTTTCCCTACACTAAGGCTGAAGTGGAGTTGTAGGTAGGGTAAGAGTGGCATACCTTGGTCACTTCTGTTGTCGAGTCGAAGAGTGGTCCGCAAGCGAGGACACTCGTCAAATTCCGGTCTTTGGAATTCATGGGGTTTCAAATGGAGAGGGAGAAGGTGTGATGCTCAAAGGTCTTTGGGACTCCTTATTATTTTATTTCTCTCTCTCATATTTTTGAGATGTTTCTTCTCTCTCTCTTTTTTTTCAGATGGAGCATTTGTCTCCATTTTTTTTCGAATACATCTCTTCTCTTACTTTGGTAACAGAGAGGAATTCAGCTTTGTATGGAGTAATTGAGGACCTTTGGGGTCAGCTTTATGATGAGGTGAGTGTATGTCATCGACGGTGGACGTCAACCCCGGAGCGGGACTTTGACTAGTCAGACATTTTGAGGCTGAGGTGGATGGGAAGACCGGTAAATGTCAAGTGCCTTCTGCAAGCGGACTTCACCATTCGACAAGACTCAAAGCAACTCAAGATAGCATATGGTAGTTCAACAAATGTATAACTGTTTAGGCTCTGGATAGGACATTTTAAACCATCGAGGAAAATTCACCATGTAACATTTTATAAAAACTTCCAAGAGGTTCCTTACTAAGCATGCAGTTATACCTCGAAACAAACCATATCAAAACTCACAATAACTTAAACATTGAACAAGTGCTCTTGCTCTCACAGTTTTATCATGGCAGATCCTTAAATGCCAACGAACTCAAATACTCAAGAGTAAAGGATTAAGCACGAGGCACTTAGAGGGCATAAACACAGCAACTTTTCATCATTCCAGAGGTTCTCAACCATAATTCCATACATAAAGACATCTTTTGAGCTTTTATTATGATTATTTTATTTTATTTATTTATTATATTTTTATTTTTTATTTTTATTTATTTTTTATTTATTATTATTTTTTTAGCATTTTATTTTATCATAGCAAGGCAAGGCAAGGCAAGGCAAAGCAAGGCAAGGCAACGGCAAGGCAAACGGCAAGGCAAGGCAACAGCGACGGCTTTCGATCATACCTGAGACTCCCCCAAGCTTCGATGAAGCTCACTGGTAGTACTGGTTGGGGTCGTAGTGCATGTAATCGAAGAAGCCGTGAATGTCGGTCTGGAGGGATGTGGTCATCCCCCAGTTCTGCTGCGTGAGATCAGTGTTGTGTGCAACTTCATCTCTGAGTTGCTGCTGTTGCAGCGTCATCGTCTCCAACCTGGTATTAAGATCAGCGATCCCCCGGGAGACCGGGTTCTCGTAGTCATACCTGGCGGAGGCGGATGGTCCGACCTGCGGGCCGTATCCTGCCGTTCCTTGATGGTAGTCGAACGCCTCCTCAAAACTCATGTTGGCTGTGTGGTTCTCCGTCGGCTGCTGGTAGTCGTACTCGGGCTGCTGCTGGTAGCAGTACTCGGGCTGAGGTGCAGTAGAAGTTCCGGCTTCACTGTCATGCCTGGCTCACCTGCCACGTGTAGTAAGGCCTGCAACACTGTGGCGAGCGGGTTCCCTCCTTCTAAGCTGCATGGTTAGACTTCTCGCTGATCTCAGCGACAAAGCTGGGCATGGAAGCTCGACTTCGTCGATGAAACCAGGATAACACATGAAAAGAGTATGGCCAGGGCCCTCGCGCATCAAGTGACCCTGGATAAAATGGTCTAAACCAATGCAAGACTGATATTCTTGTGTAGCGGGAAGAAAAGTGACTTGAGCGCCCTGCAAAGCACCAACATGGGTGGCAATGCGGATGACTAGCGAGGTTATGTCAATTGTGGCTTGGCCAGTGACTAACCTCTGCCAGTTATCAAGCATGCTCATGACCGGTGAGAAACGAATTTTCTTGACCATGGCATAAAGGCACTCTAAATCAGGCAAGAGGCAAAGACGCAAATCAGCGCGTGGGTGGACCACCATAGCGATCCACTTCGCCAGGAAACGAAGAGTGGGGTTTTGGATGGCAGTGATGCTATTTTTCCCCGAGGATGGCTCGCCTATGATGCTATCCCACCATGTGGCACGGTTGTACCGGTGGTTAGTCACCAACAGGTTGGCATCAATGATGCATCTCTTGTTGAAACCAAGAGCCTCACTGAGTTGCTTCGGGGTCAAGATAAAATCCTCGTTGAAAAACCGAAAGCAAATATTTGTCTCGTTGGGACGAACTTCGATTTTCAAACTCATCAAAAACTCCATAGTAAGAAAGTGTGAACCTGTTTCTGAGACGGGGTAGAAGTTTTGCCATCCGGCATTGTTGAAAGCCCGTTCCATGTCTCCTCCGAGACCGGTCTTGATCAGCAGCATGGGGTCGAAGTACTTGGCATGTGTGTAGTAGCGGCCCTGGAGCTGGTCCAGCACCGTTCTCTCTTCTTCGGTCCGAGCAATGATGTGCTCGACCCGAGTCATGATCCGGATGCGGAGCCTGTTCCTAAGCACCTCCTCCTCCTGGGACTCTGTGTCTTGTCGAGTTGAGTCGACAAACATAGTGTCCCGGGAAGTAGATGATCCCTGAGAGCGGCGAGAGCTCGAAGAGCTGAGCTTGGTCACGACTCCACGTGCCGTCTGACGTGCCCTTGTCCACATGATTCCTGCAAAAGGTTAGTCTCACAATACCTGAAGGAAATCAGGGGTTAGACAGTCAGAGGTTAGGCGTTCTTGTGGGAGATTAATCACCACAACTCGGTTAGTCGTTCTTGTGGGGTAAGAACCACCACAAACGTTCTCGTTCAACCGGCAGGGGTTTGTTCTCACAAGAATTCAAGAATAGATTTTAGCAGAATTTTCTTGTGGTTTAAACTCTAACCTTACTTAGAGATTTTCGAAATTCAAGCGAGGGAGAAGGGAAACGCTCAGGATGCATGCATACCTGTGCTTGGGGCGTCTTCCTTCTGAGCTGGGCGCCGGCTTTTATAGAGGCGCAGCAGGGGGAGGCCGGCCGGCCTGTGGCAGGCCGTTTGGCCTGCACATGGCGCCGGTCGTGCCCATCCTGTGCGTCGGTGGTCACGGTCCTGTGCCTGGTGCTCCGGTAGGTGAGGATGGGACGGCGACGGTGGAATGAGGCCGGCCGGCCTGCCTGGGGCCGCTCGGCCTGGGGTCATGCCCATTTTTCTCCATCCTCTCGTGTCATGCCTTCCCACATGTGGTTGTTCCTTGCTGCTGTGATCTGGCCATTGGAAATGACAAGTGGGGCCGGCCGGCCTGAAATTTGGCCGAAATTTTTTTTTATATGCTACTTAATGCACAAATGAAATATGAATGCAAGCTTCGAAAATTTAAACATGCTGTGCTGAATGAAAAGAATTGAAATGAAAAAGAAACTATTCTATATGCAATGCAAAGATACGTACCATATACCTTATGGCGAGGGCTCCAGTTTTTCGTCCTGAGCGGAACTCTCCGAATCCTTGTTCGGGACTGCTTTTACCCGCCATTCCTTTCGGACGGGACGGGACTTGGATTCAACCTCCTTATCGCGTTTTGCTTGCTCCTCCAGCGCTTTGGTTCTCGATATCCTTCGCCGTGCATGATAGCGATCATGCCTCTTCTTTTCTTTGGCGGCGAAGGCTTCCACCATCTTCATGAGCGTTTCTACGCTCGGCATCTTGGACTTTCGGGGCATGACTTCTTCGACCATATTGACTTGATGGGGGATCTCCTTAGGACGGAAAGAGAAACTCTCGGTCCCTCCGTTAATCCTCAGTTGAATGGTCCCACGTCCCACGTCAATGTTTGCATTCGCAGTACTTAAGAACGGTCTCCCAAGAATGAGAGAGTTCGTTGCTCCGGCTTCCATATCTAGGACGATGAAATCCACAGGGATGAAGAAATCCCTGATCTTGACCGGAACATTTTCTGCGACTCCATGGGGGTAGCGGATCGATTGATCCGCTAGCTGCAAACACATGGGTGTAGAGACAAGCGATATATGTTTAAGGTGGTCGAAGACTACCTTGGGCATTACGCTGACGCTCGCCCCCAAGTCACATAGGGCGTTGTCGAAGTCATGGCCTCCAATTGAGCATGATATTGTGGGGCAGCCAGGATCTTTCTTCTTGAGGTGGGGCCCGAGTATAGCAGAGCTACATTCCTCGGTCAGCTGTACCATCTCCCTTGTGGGTAAAGTCCGCTTGTTGCTAAGTATATCCTTGATGTACTTGGCATATGTCGGGACCTGCAAAGCATCAAGTAGTGGTATATTGATGTATACCTTCTTGATTACCTCGACGAACTTGTCGAATTGTTCGTCGGCCACAGGTCTTCTCCGTTCTGGGAATGGGAGGAAAGTGGGATCTCGGCTGTAGCTTGAGGCTTGTGGTGCCTCGTTCCCCTCCTTTGAGACAGGGGTGGTTTCCTCGTCGTCTTCCTCTTCGGCGGCCGCCTCGGCTTGGCTAGCTTCCTTCTGTCGGGTACCTGCATCTTGTGGATTGTGTGGATCCCGCGTGGACTTGCTAGTCCACGTGGTCACCGCACTAACATTTTCCTTGAAAGGAACCTACGGTTGCCCGGGTAACTTTCCCGCATTTGGGTTAGGACCGGATGCAGCCAGCTGAGCCACTTGAGTTTCAATCATTTTATTGAAGCTCAGCTGGTTCTTAACGACAGAATTAAAAGCTTCTATCTCGGAGGCCATCGACTCCATAACTTTATCATTGGCAAGAAATTTCTTGCTAATGCTATCGTTAATTTGTTTTTGGCCATACCAGATGTCCTTTAGCGACGGTTGAAAACCGTTGTTAGAGCCATTACCTTGCTGTTGGCCGAAGGGGAAATTGGGCTTGGAATTCCAACCTTGTTGAGGACGGAAGCCTGAATTGTTGTTATTTCCAATGAAATAAGCTTCTTCTTGTGTCGTCGGGCAAGTGTCGCCCGAGTGTCCTGCTTCTCCACACGTTTCACATGTAATTCTCTCCTCCATGATTCTGATTCATCTCCTTGCCAGGAGATTCCATCTTCTTCAAGAGAAGGTCCATCTTAGCGGCCAGCATATCAACGGAGTCAATTTGATGTACTCCCTTGCGGGGAGCTTGTCTTTCTCCTATCCAGCTCTGGTGAGTGGATATCTTCTCGATTAGCGCCTTCGCTGCGTTTACATCCAACGAGAGGAAAGCTCCTCCCGCGGCTGCATCCAACATCTCTTGCGATCGTCGGCTCAGGCTGTGGAAGAAATTCTGGGTAATCAGCCAATCTTCCACACCATGGTGACGGGCAGGCTGCAATATACTCTTGCAGTCGCTCCCAAGCTTCGGGAATTGTCTCTCCGTCTAGCTGCTGAAAGCTAGTGATTTTTCCTCGGAGGGCATTGGTTTTGCCCACCGGAAAGTACTTGGCCAGAAATGCGTCTGCGCACGTCTGCCAGCGTCCTTCGAATGATGCCTTGTTAGCGTAAAACCATTCCTTTGCTTTCCCAAGCAAGGAGAATGGGAAGAGTTGAAGGCGGATGTTGTTGATCGGTGTGCCATTGGGGTTGATAGTACTGCACACCTCCAGAAAATTCCGAAGGTGAGCGTTCGCATCCTCAATCGCCTTTCCGCAGAAAGGGCTGGCCTGAACCATGTTTACCAGGCCAGTCCTCAGCTCAAATGCACCTTCCTGTGCGTTTGACAGTCCCGGGAAGTTGCTGCTTGACGGGGCTGAGAACTCACAGAGCGTCTTCTTTGCTTGAGCCATAATCTCTGGAGACTCTGGGGCTGAAGAAAACGACGAATCTGAATCTGATTCGGACTCGGAGTCGGATGACGACTCGAGTATATTGCTTGAGCTGAGTGAAACCTGAGGAGGTACGACTCTCTTTCGCACTACTCTTCCAATGCGTTCTGGATTTGGATCAAAGTTTGATGGTAGGTTGAAACCAGTCATGCACTACCATGCAAAACACATCAAAGATAGACGAATGTTGCAGTGGTGAGGTCACTAAGGTTAGTGGTTTGGTAAATCTGTAAAGATAATCAAATGATTCAACAATAACTTTAGCCAATTGCTTCCCCGGCAACGGCGCCAGAAATGCTTGTTGGCACTCCTTAGCGTCACGTTTTAGCAACGCTCAAGAGCGCGTAGATATATGTCGTTGTATGCAAAATTAATTCTGCAAGCGCACAGAATATATCTCGTTGTAGCACTTCACCTTGGGTGTAACCCTAGGGTATCGTATTTATATTTCCGCAGGGAAGCAGATGGTTAAAGTGTATTGAAGAATGAAATGATATATCTTGCCAGAAATATCAAGCCACAAACCCAGGGGCACAAACTCTAGGTTTGGGTGGATAATGGTCAAGTTAATGACCGGATAGAAGGTCTGAAAGACCAGCGACACACGGAGCACCTATTTCTAAAGAAAAGGAAAGACGTTGGGAGAGACCAGACCTAGACTCTTTCTAACTCAGGGCAAAAGGCACTCTAGCCTTAGCCTAGACCCTAGCTTAGATACCGGGAACAGAGCTCGCTTCGACGGCTAGAACGGGAGAACCTCAGAACGGGATGAGAGAGGGGGTTCTCCGGGCTCAGCACTACTATTATGAGTACACCCGAACGTGGTGGAATACGAAGGACGGACAGGGCTGTCACCACCTGCCGCCTACCACTGCAGTTCCGTGGGGTGCAACACACTTCCTAGTTAATCAACAAGCCAGACACCACGTCTTCACTCGATGATTAAGATTTCTCTTGAGGCCTGTCATGAGAAATCCCCGTCTTCCCTAAGGCGTCTTACGGCCCGGTCAAGGCGAGCAAACCCGCGAGATAAAGCCCGATAGAGCTAAACTAAACTCTACACTAAAACTAAAGGGGAAAGGACTTTGCTCTAAAGAGAGAAAGATCTTTACTCTAAAAGAAGAGCAAGATAGAAATATAAAAGATAATTTAAGCTTTGAAGTAAGAAAGTAATTATATAAATAAACTCTTCAAAAGAAGGAAAGGATACAAGAGCTTTACAAGAACTCCGAAGACTCCGAAGATCCGAGCTAAGCTCGACTTGACTCTACTCCCAACTCTAATCCTAATCTAAGAAATGAAAAAGATACTAGAGCTCCCTTCAAGTAAAGACTTGAGGTATGTGGTGTGTGTCTTCCCAAGGTGAATGAGCTGCCTTTTATAGCCTCCAGGGGGTGGATGTCACCGTCATTAGCACGCCAAGGATCTGCTTAGGCTTCACGCGAAGGAGGGGACGTGGCAGCCACAGAGGGAGGCCGGTCGGCCTGGGCTAGGCCGGCCGGCCCGGCCCTGGTGCCACTTGGCACCGTCCTCTGCATGGATGGTCCTGATGCTCTCCCAAGGTCGGTAACAGTTGCGTTTAGTTGAAGCTTGTCCGAGAATCCTAGGATGTGGGCCCTTCAATCCATGTGCTTTCACCTCTAGGCCTTCCGGGTCCTTGGATCAAACCGACGTTGTTTGCACGGTGCTTGATCATCCTGGGCACTTGGCATGGCTTGTGGATCAGTGACGTGGCCAGACCTGGCCAGGGGAGGCCGGTCGGCCTGGGCTAGGCCGGCCGGCCTGGCCCTGTGCCAGGTTTGGCCCTTGTTTCTCCTGGTTCATCCTGCAAGCACAACTTATCCAAAACTTGTGGAATTTGTCAATAAAAATAGTTTTATGCATGGAGTATGGTATGATCATCCTCATTTTACCGAAATGTTGACGGTCACTACGAGGTTATAATGGCCGTCAACAGGGACTCGTAGACGTCCCGTGGGATCCTGCCTCTTTGGTAGACTGATCTTCCTTCAGGCGTGGCGTAGACCACGAGGTCGTGTTCGCCATCGTCTTGTAGTGTCTCCTCGTCCGAGTCCGAGTGGCATTCGGGGACCGCTTGGCTCAGAGAGTTGGCGTGTCCTGCCATGACTCGGACTGGGACGTCCCGCTTCGAGTCCATGACGGACTCGAACGGGCTCCGTAATGCCTCACCGTATGCGTGGGTCGAATTACGGAGTCCAAACGGGAATTGGGGTGGGAGGGTTGTTTGCTTCTCCGTAGTCATGATCGACTCGGACTCTTGCCCACGGATGAGGTCCGCGAGCGTGATCTCGCTGAGTTGTTCGGCCTAAATCTTCCACGATGGGCGCTTGCTCCTGCTTTCAACTCCGTGGGTGTTCTCGATGAAGCTGTAGAAGCCACCCGAGCCGTCGGCGACGTAGACCCACGAGCCAAAGTGGAACTTTGTGCCCTCCTGAGGCGCTTCAGCTTGAATGTAGGTCACCATTGCGTTCTCCACGGGATCTTCGAGGAAAACCCCTACCTGGCGCGCCAGATGTCGGTGTTCTACTGTCGATCCTACCGAGGGGTATCCGAGGTAGTAGAGTTTCAGGTGGGTTTCGCCGAGATCAGGAACGCAAAGGCTAAGAGACTCAGGATTTAGACAGGTTCGGGCCGCTTAGAAGGCGTAATACCCTACGTCCTGTGTGGTGATTGGTATTGATTGTCTGTCTCTCTGTTGGGAGACTTGGGTTCGTGTCCTCTGGAGAGGGTCCCTGCCCAGCCTTATATACACGGCGGACAGGGTTACAAGGTCGGTTTCGAGTAGAATCCTAACCAATTACTACTCGGAGAGTGCTTTACAAGGCAATCCGAGTAGTTTACAAGTCATACGACTAGTTTCCATATCGAGAAGAGTCCTTGCAGTACTCTACTCGTGTTCTTCACGCCTGGTACGACTCTGTTTGAAGACAATACATGTGTCCCTGTGGGCCCATGGTCGTACCTCCAACACGGCCCCTATTGATTCTCCTCCCCTTTGTTTGAAGGTGAGGGCCTCGATTTGGAGGTCAGCGACCTGAGATTTAGGGAAAAAGGATAGGCAGAATTTATCTCGTAGTGTCTCCCAACTTCCCCCCACTCTCTCACGATAGTGGTCACACCATTTCTTTGCTCGACCCGTCAAAGAGAAGGGAAACACCTTCCATTTCAGAGTTTGTTGGGCCATCCCCGTAATCACGAGACATGAGCAAATTTGCTCAAATTCCCATAAGTGAACATAAGGATTCTCCCCTTCAGCTCCAGAAAATGGATTCTCCTTGATCTTGGCTATGAATTCTATGTGTATTTCATAGCCAGTGCTTCCCACGGGGTGAGATGATGGTGGTGGCTCCAGATCTTCAGCTTTTGGAGCTGAGAATTGATATTAGGTAGGAGTGGAGTTCATGATGGTTGGTGGATGATATGTGGATGAACTAGGTTCGGGATAAGAACAGCTACCGTTCCCTGGCAACGGCGCCAGAAAGCTTGTTGGTATTTCTTATGACCTTCACATAAATCCGCAAGCGTTCGGATACCGATGTAGCTTTCACCCAGGAGTATTCCAGGGATCGATTTCCACGGGGAACGAGAAGTGTACTAATCCTTTAATTAGGTCGTCTGAAAGGGTAATATGGGGGATATGGATGACAACAAAAAGAAAATAAGAGATAAAAAGGCTGAGGGTAGAGAGGGTACTTGTGTAGCAATACTGGATATTTTGATAGATCAAGCAAGGCAGACTTGTTCAAGAGAGTTCACTTCGGGCGCCTGAGACACCACCACTCACAGAAAGGGATGAGAAGGGGAGTGGTACCGCCTACCCCTAAGTCCTACAGTCCAGAACTAACGTGGTGGATTATGTCAGCTGGACAGGTGAATTAGAGGACAGCGATTTCTTGGGTCACTTGTTGCATCATACCAAAGCGGAACTATTAGTTGGCAGTGCGAAAGGCACACAAAATGTTGAGGCGTTGAAAAAGGCAGCTCAGGAAACTGTGTACGAGTGTGCAAAGGTTGTCCTAGGCATTGGACCCTTGCTTCGCTTCATACTCGAGTTGTTGATTCTAAAGGCTAAATATGGTTGGTCCGACGTTAGTTTCAATGAACTCCTGCGTATCTTAGCATGGTTGCTTCCAAAGCCTAATAAAGTACCGGAGAACACTTACCGAGCAAAGAAGCTTATCAGTCCCTTCACAATGGGTGTGGAAAGAATTCATGCTTGTCCAAATCATTGTATCTGTACCGCAGGGAAGCATTCAAAAATTTGGACAATGCCCGGTATGTGATGCAAAACGGTACAAAAACAATGCTAGCTATTGTGGGGACGAGGAGAATGTTCAAATTGATAAAATAAAAGAAAGAGGAAGGGTGTTGGTTGCAATGAGGAACCTGACACTTGTGTAGGTGTTGATGACGGGAAGCAGAGAAAGATTCCCGCCATGGTTGTTTGGTACCTCCCTGTGGCTGATCGCTTGAGGCGTCTGTTCTCAAACCCAAAGGACACTGAACTGATGCGCTGGTGGGATTCTGAAAAGCGCATCAAGGGAGATGGAACATTCACCATCCAGCCGATGCAAGCCAATGGCAGAAATTCGACGACAAGCATAAGGATTTTGCAAAGGATCCAAGAAATGTTCGGTTTGCTTTGAGTACAGATGGAATGAATCCATTTGGTGAAAGGAAGAGCACACACAGCACATGGCCAGTCGTTATGAGCATGTTCAACCTACCAACATGGTTGTGCCAGAAGCGAAAGTTCCTTTTCCTATGCATACTAAGAGAGGGCCCAAAGCATCCAGGCATAGATATTGATGTTTTTCTTCAACCTCTGTTGGAAGAGATGGCAAATTTATGGAACAATGGTATCAAGATAATGGATGGTTTTACAAAGCAAGAATTCACCCTAAGAGCCATGATCTTCGTTACCATCAACGATTACCAGGCATTGTTTGTGCTTTCAGGGCAGGTCAAAGGAAAGACGGCATGCACAGTATGCTTGGACGACGAAACCGCTTGGCAATACCTTGATGGGACTAGAAAGGGAGTTTACCTTAGATACCGACGCTTCTTAGAGGAAGGACACAAGTACTGAGGTAAGAAGTTCCATCAATTTTTTGGAGGCGATGCTGTGATAGGTCCTGCTCCTGCAAAACCAGACGGACACACGGTCTTTCAGATGGTCAAGGACAACGAGGTTGAATATGGGAAGATGACAAAAGATGGAAAGATGAAAAATAGAGATAAGGCTCCCATGGTTGGCGTGCCGTTTAAGAAGCAGTCAATTTTCTTCAAGTACTTACCGTATTGGGAGGACCTAGAGGTCCGCCATGCCATAGATGGTATGCACATGAAGAAGAACGTGTTCGGAAACATTATTGGGTTCTTACTGGATACAAGGGATAACTTGAAGGCGCGCCAGGACTTGGTAGCTATGAACATTAGATATGATCTTCACCCTATTGATGTGGGGAATGGAAGATATGAACTTCCCCCGGCTAGCTACAACTTAACATTGGCCGAGAAGAGGGGAGTATGTGAGTCTTTACGGGGTATCAGAGTGCCGAGTCGTTACTCATCTAACATCAAGAAACTAGTGTCGGTCAAAGAACTATCGTTTACTGGATACAATTGTCACGATTGCCATGTTATGCTAACTGTGTTCCTTGCAATTGCAATCAGGGCAATCAAGCCAGTATACGTAAGATGGTGATCACTTGGTTATGTTACTTCTTCGATAGAGTTTCTCAGAAGGTGACTGCCAAAGATGAATTGGACGAACTGCAGGATTTTATGAGGGAGACCATGGTGCAGCTTGAGATGTGCTTTCCTCCACACTTTTTTGACGTCACAGAACACCTCATGATTCACATAGTAGATCAGATAAGGACACTGGGTCCACTATACTTACACGAAATGTGGGCATACGAGCGTTTCTTGTCAATCCTGAACCGATATGTACTTAATCGTGCAAACCCTGAAGGAAGCATGATAGAGGGTTACAGTATAGAAGAAGTCATCGAGTGTTGCCTGGCTTATCTGAAAGATAACTTGGGAATTGGTTTACCACAATCACTTCATCAGGGAAGATTGGATGGTATCGGCACAGCGGGGAGGAAAACATTCATCGACAAGGACATGAATGATATAAAACTAGCACATTATAGTGTCATGCAATGCCTCACACTAATGGAACCATTCATCCAAAGACACCTGGATGTTGTCAGAGCAGAAAGTCATGGCCGCTCACCCGATTGGATCATGAAGGAGCACAAGCGTCGATTCGTTGAATGGTTGATGGAACAGGAAATACCAGATGGGGAAACCATAGAAGAAAGAACAATAAAAGATTGGCATCAGGACCATCCGCTCAGGTGACATCATGGCAAGGTTATGATATTAATGGCTACATATTTTATACTGCCAAAAAAGACAACAAAAGTGTGTCTCAAAATAGTGGTGTTCGAACACAAGCCCAAGACGGAAATAGTGGCCAATCCATCACATATTATGGCATCATAGATGATATATGGGAACTAGACTATGGTGATAATATACGGTTCCCCGTATTTCGGTGTAGATGGGTCAAGCACCCAAGAGGTGTTGAGGTGGACAACTTTGGACTAACAATTGTTGACCTCCAGAATATTGGCTACAAAGATGACCCTTGGATACTTGCTTCACATGTTGCACAGGTTTTTTATGTAATCGACCCTTCTAAAAAACAGAAGCACATTGTGATCCCTGGAAAACAAAATATTATTGGAGTTGACGGTGTTGAGGACGTTGAACAATACAATCAGTTCGAAGAAATGAACCTCTTCCAAGATCTACCACATAAGATACAACATATAGAAGCAAGCATAAAAAAGGGCGAAATGCCTTGGGCACGCAATGATGGAGAACCAAGAATTGTCAATGGCTAGATATTAAAATATTACCTTCTATTGAAATAAATTGATTTTTGTATGCATGTGTATTGTAAACAATCGATTGCCTCAGAATGTATGAACGGGAACTTCTTCGCATTACTATATTAACTTATATTCAAAATTGAAATTTGAAACAAAATTTTATACGCTCATAGATTTGTGCAACGTTTACAAAAGCACAGCTTTATACGGCGCTGCCCGAGTAAAGTCCACAAGACGAATGGTCGTTCATTTGGTGATAATGGCAGTTGTTGTGTGTCACGTTCCTTTAGCACCGTTTTAAATGGTCCTGATACAACATAATGCTACGTATGAATAGCTCTTCATCTGCGCGCATAGTTAATCGACCACAGTATCATCCAGTCCTAGAGCAAAAGCAAGGAGCGGATGAATCCCTGTCCATCCTGTGTGATCTAAGAGGAAGGCTGCAGCGCTACACAACCCACATTTTTATACGGTGAAAACAGAGAACATAGCACCGAATGAATTGTTATTCATTCGGTGATAACAATAGTTATGGTGTGTGACTTTACTTTGGCACCATTTTAAACTGTCCTGGTACAATAGACTTCTGCGGATGAATTGCGCTACATCTGGTGTGACGCGCGCAGGAACATCTACCACAGCTTCATCCGGTGCGCAAGAAAAGAGATGACCGGATGAAGACCTGTTCATCCTATGTGATCTATGCGTGAAGGACGCAGCGCTACACAGCCCACATGTTTATACGGTGATCCCAGACAACATAGCACCGGATAAAAGTTCATTCATCTCGGCACTTGTTGTGGACATGTGGGCTGCACATATTCATCCGGTGACGCCACTATCGACGGGACCGCTCGAACGTCCAATCATCCGGTGGTCACCCTTCACCAACTTCACGCACAAGCACCCTTTCATTCGCTTGGGTTAAAGTGCTTTGAGCGGACGAATGTGTAATGCTGTTTTGTGAAATCGCCTGAACATATGTTTTTCTTGTTCGATTAAAATACGGCGTATCGGATATATTCACGGTTTCGTTTCAAACTAATCTCATTCACACTTCTTTGAGTCCTTGGTCGTTTCTTTGTCTTGTAATGTATGTTTGGTGCCTTGTGAGCTTAGGTACACAAAATAAATGCGCAAAACAATATTACATACTCAAAAATATATACAACGAGAGATGACTATAAGAATGCATTAACTGAAATAAAACGAGAGTGCACTTAGGTACAAATGACCATCACGAGGGCATACAAAAATCCAAATGACATGTCCATGTATGAGAAACTACAAAAATCCAAATGACATGTCCAAATGACATGCCCGAAGAAGTGGCTCGACACCTGTTTGGGTGTACAAATGTCCTATGGTCCCAGTAATGTAACCAAATATCTGTGAATTAATCTGCTGCTGCTGAAGAAGCTGTGCACTAAACTGCTCCTGCTGGTGGCGCATCTGTTCCATCATGATCATCTGTGTCTCTCTATGACGTGCATGCTCAGCCTTAGAGCAACGCTGCTGATCGGCCAGGGACTGTACTATAGCAGCAAGAGCATCTAGCTGAGTAGTGTGTGCCTCACTCACTCGAGGTGGTGGTGTCACAGGAAGTGGTGGAGGAGATGACTCCTGCGTTGGAACTGCTCTGGACGGACCTGACTCGTCGTCGTGAGTACGACGCTCTGGAATGTAAGGCGCGAAGTCTGGGTCCTCGTCCGAGTCATCACTGTCACTATCAAAGTAGCTTGGGAGCTGAGCCTCTACTGTAGCTAGTGCGTCCCGCTCACGCTCAAGTTCAGTCATAGCTGCCTCTACGATTACCTGCTGCTGCAACCTCTCCTCTGCTGCCAACATCGCTCTAGGGCGTCGGCGCTTGTCATTAGGCCGAGTAGCCAAATATGTGCCAAACTGACCCCTCGATGAGTAAAGCTCATCCTTCCATTTCCCATCTTTGAGGTCGGCGATCAACTAGCTAATCAGGTGAGCATATGGCTGTTGCCGCTGGGCTGACATCGCATCAAAGATAGCATCCTCCCACTCACAGAAAATCAGATCTACAATATCAAACTGCTCATGATTCATGATGTGAATAAGGAGCCACTGCTGCAAGGCGGTGATCGTCTCGGCGTTCCCTCTCCTGGGCAAAAGAGACCTCTGCAATGCCATGTGAACAGTGTAAGCCTCGACTGTGAGCTGGTCGGGAGTCCTCGGGCCGCAAGGAATGAATGGCTGCCGAAACAGTGGAGCAATCTGCTCGTCTGTGGGGAATGTCGTAGCACGAGGACGGCGGGGAGGAGTACTTTCCTCACCATAAGTGACGTGGTGCAGCACTGTACCTCCAAGCTTTAGACCAAAGGACCTTGCCATCGATTCCCTGGAGATCTACCAAACCTCATTATTGAACATGAACTGAATGAAGGTCCTTTGCTCGTCAATGTAGAGTGTGGCAAAGAAGACTCTCACCCACTCCTCAACCCAAAGCCTGTAGTCCGTGACCAAGGCCTCGACCCCAGGCATGTACGCAAAGTGGGGCTGTATAGGTACCCCCCTACAGCCCTTCTCAGTGAAGGCCAATCCAACATCTTGTGCTCTGCGATAGGAAACCGCCCCCTCACGTACGAGGTATAGAAACTCTCCTATAGTCGTGTCATAAACCGAGGGTCAGTGTTCGCCTGTCTACGCTCAGGGAACCAATCAAAGATTTCAACATTCCTGTACTTCCGCACCCTCTTGGAAGAAATCCGGCTCAAGTCAAGAAGCAACTCTCCTGGCTCTGGTGGTGTCTGTGCACGTCTGACCCGCCGTGCAGCTGATATCTCCATGTCAATATCTGAGTCTGCCTGTGCCTCCTCCTCCTGCTCCTCCTGCTCCTCAATCTCCGGCTGCACAACCTCCTGCTGCCATGAACACTCCCCTGCACTACGGCTGCCACGCCTCCGAGTGCCACCACCACGAACACGTGGACCCGAGCGTTGAGGTGGTGGTGTCTGTGTCGATGTCTAGGTTTCTGTGCGATGATGGCGTCCTGAGTGGCACAACGTAGACGACTGCTCCGTCTGTCACTCTCGAATCCTGATACCCTGTTGTGGCTGCCCCTGTGTGTCAGGAACCTGAAGTACACGCCCCACTCCTTCTCCACTCGACTCTTCTTCCTCTTCGGAACCACAATCTCCTTCCCTGCCCTTTTCTTCTCCCCGGCCATCTGCAATAGATATGGTAGAAGATTACAAAACAACAAGATATGATATATAATAAATAGTAAATAAACTATCATTGGAAACGATATGTCGTAAGCAAAACACGAGATTGATTAAGGGCCAATGAATTTTACACCTAAAGATCTAACATGCTCGAGGACAAAAAAAAACAAAGAATGCTGGGAGTGTCCTTAGGTGCTCGACAAGAGGTGGAAGTGAACTGAAAACACCTAAGATAAGCGACGACCATGACCTGCTCAACCACTTTGATTTTGAACTAAACAAGTAACATTTGAGTCGAGGACACGATATTAATATGAAACAATCCTAATTATTGAACAAAATATCCTAAACATGAAACACTAAAGCCACTTTATAGTGGAATTTGAGATATACAGGTGAGCATTCTGTGCACATGATATTCTTGTGAAACATATGCCCCTAAACTACAAACATTGTGCTCTAAACAGTGAAATTTTAACGAATTTCATTCAAATTGAATATCATTTGGGCGGGTTTGAAGTTTCTCACCACTGCAGACAAGGGAGACGGCCGTGGGGCGACGAAGAAGGTTGCTGGCGTCACGCACGGCTGGGATACGGCAGCGTTTACCGGCGGTGGCCGGCAAATCGAAGGCCGCCGGCAGGGGAAACCCTAGGCAACGGTACCGCGAGCCCGCGTGAGGCAGCGGTGGTGAGGAGGTGCGCGGAGCAGGGGCAGGAAGGATTAGCTGAACGTCGACGGCGGCGATTGGCCGGCAACGGCCGGAGACGGCGAGGCGATCGAGTGCGGCAACGGCTTCCGGGCGCGGGCGCGAGCGCGGGCGAGATTGAGGAAGGAGATGGGCTGGCGTGCGGGGTCCACCAAAATATAACCGTTGGAGTGGGGATGGGCTGGCCACACCTTCTATCCGGTGTGCTCACCTTGGAGTGGACCGGATGAAAGGCCATACATCCGGTCCAGTGTCTATACGTCAATACAGGGACTGTTATGTCACCAATTTATCCGGTGATGTCCATGATTCATCCGGTGCACCTTGGGTTTTCTCCAAACCTTAACGCGCCCCAATGCTATTTTCTTCGTTGATGTATCTAACCAAAATAAAAACAAACATAATTTAATCTAGGATTATGTTGATCGAATTCAATATTAAATGCAAACAATTTTGTAAACATGATAGTAATATTAGTTTTACAAATTCAATGACTTCTCTCCATACCTAAGACATTGATGTCTCATGATACGTTGATTTTTGGTTTTCATACAAATTAAAGATAAAATCATCAATTCATTAGATTTAGTGAGTTTATGATTTGAAAAGCATAGTCCAACTAATAGAGCCAATATACGTGAAAGCCATATGTTTTATATTTTTCATCTCACTCTTCATCAAACACTGCCACATCGTCAAAAGTGATGACATGAGAGTCTAATAAATGACCATGAAACTCCCATTGACATTGACCTAAGATTTGTCACACAAACCAATGAACCAATATAGCTCTATGTATTCCACTAAGGAGCCACGGGACCACCCGAACCCTGAAGCCGTGTCTTCTGCTCAATCTCCTCGTCCTTCGAGCCTACCAGAGGACTCCCCCCTCTATCTCCTACTCAATGTCCCACTAGAACCCTACGTGGGTCCCTTTTGTCAGTTGGTGGGTCCCGCTTTGTGAGCTGGGGGTCTTGCTTGTGAGTTGGTGGGTCCCGTTTTCTAGATGATGGGTCCCGCTTATGTGCTATATATAGTTGCATGTTTTATGGGACAAATTTGAAATCTTAGAATTGCATGTTTTTTGGTACGTTGGGAGTATTCGTGATTTATATTCCCAATGTTTGACAAAATCTTGTGCGACGGCTGGAGACGACGAGGCGAGCGTGTGCACATGGAGTGTCTTGCTTGTGATTTGGTGGGTCCCTTTTTCAGATGATGGGTCCCGCTTGTGTGCTATATATAGATGTTGCGGAGGGGCTGGGAAGCACAACGTTTTATCCGGTGCCGTCATGATGGTGCGGACCGGATGAATGCTGATTCATACGTAGATGTTGCGGAGGGGCTGAGAAGCACAACGTTTTATCCTGTGCCATCGTGATGGTGTGGACCAGATGAATGCTGATTCATACGGTCTGATGTTTTTACCTGAATAGAAACAATGTTAGCTCAGTAGTTTTATCCGGTGACTTCCACCATGGATAGCACCGGATGCTGCCGTGATGTTCCGAGGACGCCAAAACATAACGTGTTAGTTTTAGAAATTCCATGACTTCTCCATACCTAACGCATTGATGTGCCATGTTACATTGATTTTTGGTTTTGATACAAATAAAAGACAAAATTATCAATTGAATTTATAATTTCATTAGATTTAGTGAGCTTATGATTTGGTCGGTCCTATTTGTGAGTTGGTGGGTCCAGCTTGTGAGTTAGTGAGTCCCGTTTTTCATGTTGTGTGCTATATATAGTTTCATGTTTTATGGGATTGGCAATGACTTCTCTCCATACCTAAGACATTGATGTCTCATGATACGTTGATTTTTGGTTTTCATACAAATTAAAGATAAAATTATCAATTCATTAGATTTAGTGAGTTTATGATTTGAAAAACATAGTCCAACTAATAGAGCCAATATACGTGAAAGCCATATGTTTTATATTTTTCATCTCACTCTTCATCAAACACTGCCACATCGTCGAAAGTGATGACATGAGAGTCTAATAAATGACCATGAAACTCCCATTGACATTGACCTAAGATTTGTCACACAAACCAATGAACCAATATAGCTCTATGTATTGCACTAAGGAGCCACGGGACCACCCGCACCCTGAAGCCGTGTCTTCTGCTCAATCTCCTCGTCCTTCGAGCCTACCAGAGGACTCCCCCATCTATCTCCTGCTCAATGTCCCACTAGAACCCTACGTGGGTCCCTTTTGTCAGTTGGTGGGTCCCGCTTTGTGAGCTGGGGGTCTTGCTTGTGAGTTGGTGGGTCCCGTTTTTTAGATGATGGGTCCCGCTTATGTGCTATATATAGTTGCATGTTTTATGGGACAAATTTGAAATCTTAGAATTGCATGTTTTTTTGGTACGGAGGGAGTATTCGTGATTTATATTCCCAATGTTTGACTAAAATCTTGTGCGACGGCCGGAGACGGCGAGGCGAGCGAGTGCACATGGAGTGTCTTGCTTGTGATTTGGTGGGTCCCTTTTCAGATGATGGGTCCCGCTTGTGTGCTATATATAGATGTTGCGGAGGGGCTGGGAAGCACAACGTTTTATCCGGTGCCGTCATGATGGTGCGGACCGGATGAATGCTGATTCATACGTAGATGTTGCGGAGGGGCTGAGAAGCACAACGTTTTATCCTGTGCCGTCGTGATGGTGCGGACGAGATGAATGCTGATTCATACGGTCTGATGTTTTTACCTGAATAGAAACAATGTTAGGTCAGTAGTTTTATCCGGTGACTTCCACCATGGATAGCACCGGATGCTGTCGTGATGTTCCGAGGACGCCAAAACATAACGTGTTAGTTTTAGAAATTCCATGACTTCTCCATACCTAACGCATTGATGTGCCATGTTACATTGATTTTTGGTTTTGATACAAATAAAAGACAAAATTATCAATTGAATTTATAATTTCATTAGATTTAGTGAGCTTATGATTTGGTCGGTCCTATTTGTGAGTTGGTGGGTCCAGCTTGTGAGTTAGTGAGTCCCGTTTTTCATGTTGTGTGCTATATATAGTTTCATGTTTTATGGGATTGGCAATGACTTCTCTCCATACCTAAGACATTGATGTCTCATGATACGTTGATTTTTGGTTTTCATACAAATTAAAGATAAAATTATCAATTCATTAGATTTAGTGAGTTTATGATTTGAAAAACATAGTCCAACTAATAGAACCAATATACGTGAAAGCCATATGTTTTATATTTTTCATCTCACTCTTCATCAAACACTGCCACATCGTCAAAAGTGATGACATGAGAGTCTAATAAATGACCATGAAACTCCCATTGACATTGACCTAAGATTTGTCACACAAACCAATGAACCAATATAGCTCTATGTATTCCACTAAGGAGCACCGGGACCACCCGCACCCTGAAGCCGTGTCTTCTGCTCAATCTCCTCGTCCTTCGAGCCTACCAGAGGACTCCCCCTCTATCTCCTGCTCAATGTCCCACTAGAACCCTACGTGGGTCCCTTTTGTCAGTTGGTGGGTCCCGCTTTGTGAGCTGGGGGTTTTGCTTGTGAGTTGGTGTGTCCCGTTTTTTAGATGATGGGTCCCGCTTATGTGCTATATATAGTTGCATGTTTTATGGGACAAATTTGAAATCTTAGAATTGCATGTTTTTTTGGTACGGAGGGAGTATTCGTGATTTATATTCCCAATGTTTGACTAAAATCTTGTGCGACGGCCGGAGACGGCGAGGCGAGTGAGTGCACATGGAGTGTCTTGCTTGTGATTTGGTGGGTCCCATTTTCAGATGATGGGTCCCGCTTGTGTGCTATATATAGATGTTGTGGAGCGGCTGGGAAGCACAACGTTTTATCTGGTGCCGTCATGATGGTGCGGACCGGATGAATGTTGATTCATATGTAGATGTTGCGGAGGGGCTGAGAAGCACAACGTTTTATCCTGTGCCGTCATGATGTTGCAGACCAGATGAATGCTGATTCATACGGTCTGATGTTTTTACCTGAATAGAAACAATGTTAGGTCAGTAGTTTTATCCGGTGACTTCCACCATGGATAGCACCGGATGCTGCCGTGTTGTTCCGAGGATGCCAAAACATAACGTGTTAGTTTTAGAAATTCCATGACTTCTCCATACCTAACGCATTGATGTGCCATGTTACATTGATTTTTGGTTTTGATACAAATAAAAGAAAAAATTATCAACTGAATTTATAATTTCATTAGATTTAGTGAGCTTATGATTTGGTCGGTCCTATTTGTGAGTTGGTGGGTCCAGCTTGTGAGTTAGTGGGTCCCGTTTTTCATGTTGTGTGCTATATATAGTTTCATGTTTTATGGGACTGGCAATGACTTCATAATTTTATTAGATTTGGGGGTTTATGGTTTGGAAGCAGAGTTCAAAGTAATCTATATCGATACAACTTATATAGGAGATGCCCACTAAGGATTTCTCTTAACCCTCATGAAGCCACATCATCACCTCCCACTAAGTTGCACATTAATATCCAACTAAGATATATTAATTGTTATTTCTCACTTATGTGGTACACATCATCTTGAATTTTGGATTATTCTAATTATCCGACCAACTTTGTGCACATTTTCTATTCATTAGATGTATATCTTATTTTCTTTTTTATCTATTCAAAAGTAACATAAAAGTTTATAATTTTATTAAGAGATACCTCATATAGCTCTTCGGATAACTCTACAAATGCATTATTTTTACGAGCTCTTTCAAATCCCGCAGCAACGCGTGGGGAATCACCTAGTAACTTATATAAGTAATCCCCACTCTCTGAAATCTCAAGAAGCCACATCATCACTGCCCCACCAAGATGCATTAATATCCAACTCGAGAGTATGAAACATGAATAAAAAAGTTGTACGATTTTATACGGTGGCTGAATTGCTACACGCACCGTATGAATTGCTAATCACACGGTACCTTTCGCCCCACGGCGGCGGTTTTCTTGGCAGGGAGACGGTTGCGCTTCCCAATGCCGCCGGTTTTCTCGGCCAGTGGCAATGGGACTCCCCTCCATTGATTAAAAGGCTGGCGGCAGTTTTTCTATGCCTCATTCGACCCCCGCGCACCACCACCCCGCCGGCCGGCGCGTCGTCGCGCGCCCTCCCGCCTCGAGCCGCGCGCTCGCGCTTCTGCAGCCCGCGCTCGCCCCGCCGCCGCTCGCACACCCCCGCCGTCTCATCCCCCCGGCCGGCGCGTCCCCTCCCACCTAGGGCCCGCGCTCACAACCCGCCACTCGCGCTCTCGTTCCGCCACCCACGCTCGACCCGCCGCTCGTGCCCTCCCCGCCGTGTCATCCCCGACTGGCGCATCGCCCTCCCGCCTCGAGCCGCATGCTCACAGCCCGCCGCCCGCGCTCACCCTGCGGCTCGCCCCCGCTGCCGTTTCTTGGCCGGTGGCGCATTGCTCGATCGGTCACGCGCCTCGATCCCCGCGCTGTGGCCGCTCTTCTTGTGCCGCTCGCGCTCGCACTCCCCTGCGGCGATGGATCACGCCGAGGCCTTGTCATCATGCAGAAGACTGGATGTGGCGGTTGCTGTTGCAGCGACGACTTCTTTCAACATCGATCGACTGCCTTATGATGTGATCTCCCACATCATTTGTCTCTCGGTGTTTTCTGAAGGCGAAGAATTTGCCGTCCGTGAGTACTTGCGCCTTCGTCAGTTCTCCTCCACTTTTCGGACCATCTGCGACTCCCGTGTCGTCCTCCTGCGCCTATCCTTCCAGCAGTTTCGTCGCCACTGTGGGGATATGTGGCACATTGTGAGGGCATGCTATTTGCTGTGCTTGCATGACGTGAATCATCCGGAGGCCCTATTCTACGAGGGGATTGTGAGGATGGTGATTCGGCGGGGTTACGCCGAAGGGTTGCAGCTCGTCATCCAGGTCGCTGCTGTTGGGGACAACCCCGCGGCATACTTCTTGGCGATGCTCCGGTATCGGCTGAACCTAGCGGATATCGAAGCATTGACGGTGGTCCATCGCATTAGCGGCGGCCCGGATAACGTCTACGGTAGGTGGTGGAACCGCGGCCTGTCGGCGTTACGCGGGGTGGTCTAGCAGGAACTCTCCTACGTTGTGCACCGTTTCAGGGCTATTCATGCCTTCGACATAGAGTTGATCCCACAGGATCCTCACGTGTGCACATGGAGAGGGTGTAGGCGTTGGCCGGATGGGAGTATGGTCACCCTCTACTGCAGCCCACAGTGCCGCATCTGTCATGAGTTCGACCTCTTGACGCGGCCCATCAGCGGCACTGTGTGTTACGCTGTCAGCAGGATGACTCTGTGAGACGCCCCTATAGTTATTGCTGGCCAATGTGGTGGGTGATATCTTTTGTCGGTAAATGTAAATTATCATGGAACTTGTAATAAATCTATGAACTTGTTAGGCTATATATGATGTTGCATGTATGTTGTTTCAGTGCCCAGTGGTGGGTGATAACCTTTGTTGTTAAATGTTAATTATCGTGGAACTTGTAATGAATCAATGAACTTGGTTTGCTATATATGATGTTGCATGTATGATGTTTTTGTATTCAAGGTTGTGCTATATATGATGTTAAGAGCTTGTATCATGGTCGTGCTTATGGAGAGACAATTATGAGTTGTTTGAAGAAAAAATCAGTTAATGTCAGTTTGAAACACGTTGCACGGTTTTATTTGGTGACTTTACAAGATATGTGCATCGGATGGATTGAATATTCTTCCTGTGCGTTGTGAGATTGAAATAAGCGAATACACATTTTCATCCGCTGTGCATACAAGGAAGCATCACCAGACAGAATGGTGCTTAACATGTAATGTGGCTGTAACACAGTTTCATCCGGTGCTGCTACGTTTTGCGGCACCGTTTGAACTCACGTTCATCCTGTCTAACAGCCGGACAAGTTTCTAGGGGCGGGTGAGTCAGCCGCCCCTACTAATGGTGACCACCCGCCCCTAAAAATGAGTATATCTATATAAGCTCGAGCGTTTCTGGACTTGGCCAAAATTTTCGGACAGAGCGCGGGACGCCGACAGGCTGCCAAAATTTTTGCTGCCTCCCACCCTCCGACCGCGCCGCCGTCACCTCCGGGCTCCAGCCGTGCGCCGCCGTCCTCCATCTGCTCTCCGGCCACGCCGCCCCTGCGGGTCCTCCGCCGGCGCGTGGCCTCTTCGCCCGGGGCGGCGCTTCCCGTACCGGCCCCTGCGAGTCACGCCGGCGCCGCCGCGCTGCCTCCTCCGCCGTCCCCCTCCGCGTCCACGCCCCCGCCTCCGGCACCACCACCGTCTCCTCTACGCTCTGTCCGCCGCTCGTGCCGAGCGCAAGCCCTTCACTGCACACCGCGAGGACGACACCGCCCCGGCCGTCCGTGCTCCGGACCCCAGCCCGCTGGTGGTAAAGGTGAGCACCTTGTTCGCGCGCCTTAGGTGTTCGATGTAATGCCCATGAGAGCTGAATCTGTTGAAATACCTTTTTTTCATGTGTTTGATTACTTGGTATTGGTATGAAGGAAATTAGGTTCAACTAATCCAGATCAGTCAAGTTTTATTTTATGCTCATGATATACAATGTTTTTCTTCACATGTAACATGTAATCAAGACGATGGATGAGCCATCATCATCCAATCATGATGATGACAATGGGTTTGACTTAGACATCATTGGGTCCCAGACCCTTTGCGACCCTAATGAAGTATTTGAAGATGATAATGAAGAAGTAGAAGATTCCGGGGATGAAGAGAACGGGGAAGATGCCGACATTGGATACGGTCCGCAAGTAGGAGAAGGCGCCTGGGTACACAATGTGTGGATGGACCCTATTGATCCACACCCCACTAAACCGCGTGAAGGTCGTACGGAGACGGACCTTGACCCGGATTTCGATCCGGTTAGTGAGGTAACGACGATTCCTACTCTTCTTTCATGTACATTTTCATTGGATAGACAAAAGGATATGTACTTACGACACTCTTATGATCGTGCTAGGTGCGTCGTTCTCCGGTAAGAAAAAGGAGACGCCAGCAGAAGACTTTGAGGTCGAGTCATCTGCGCCAGAGGCTGAATGCACCACCACAAACAGTGAGTCCTAAGAAAAGAAGGGGCCAACGAGGTAGAAACCAATACCCCACAGGAACCTGGATGGTTGAAGAAGTAGGCCCATCGGGACTGGTTACGAACCCTCCCTTTGTTCGTGCAAAGTTCCGGAATGCCCTGGGAGGATTAATCAGAACAAAGGTGCATGCTGGACCCAATGATCCCAGACTGGACACAGGTTCCTGAAGGGAAGAAAGTCAAAATGTGGTCAATCATTTCTAAATCATTCAAGTTTCCTCGTGGAACCAACATGGATAAAGTATGGGCCCGCACCTTATCAAATTTGGGTGAATGTTTTTGCCGCTGGAAGTGTGACCTGAACAAGTTAGTACAGATGGGCAAGCCAAAGCCTGAGGGTTACAGTATAACCGATGCATAGTGGGCCGAGTTCATACGGCAAAAGACCTCTCCGGAAGCGCTAGCCTTAAGTCAGAAGCAGAGAGAACTTGCGCGAAGAAATCAGCATCCTGTTCGCCTTGGCCCGGGTGGTTACGTTGGTAAGGCCGATTTGTGGAAGCGGCGAAGAGAGGAGGCAAAATCAGCCGGGCCACCGGACCCTTGGGAAGGCGTGGACGAGCGCGCCTTCCAGTGGTGTGCAGGGAGGGATGGAGAGAAGGAAGGTGACAAAGTGGTCTTCCCGCAACTTCAAACCGAAATAGTCGGAGCGAAGATTCTAGCACTTGCCGAAGCACAGCGCAAAGGTGAATTTGTGCCGAATAGGGACAAGGATATGCTTAGCGAAGCCCTTGGCACGAAAGAGCATGGAGGCCGGATCAGAGGCATGTCAAAACACTTGAGCTTCAAGGACGGTTTCAGTAATGATAGGCAGAGGTACAGGCGTCACGATCGATACAAGGATGAAATTAAAGAAGCAGCGGAGAAAGCACTGGAAGCAAGGTTTAATGACTATTTCGCGGCGGCATTTGCGGAGCAGCAGCAACGACAAATGATCAGCCAAACATCATTAAATAATAACTTAATGTGGACGCCGCGAGATGGGGCCACTGCCTCACAGCTTCATCCGAGTAGTGTTGCCTCTACGTCAGCAGAACCATATCCGGTAGATGCTATAACTGTTGACACTCCTTGCTCGTTGCACATTCCGATAGGCAGAAGTGGAAGGTCAAAGGAGGCTGCCAAAGGTGTGGCATTGGTGGTGAGCAATAATCCCGGCTTGGAGGGACAACCTACGCCGCCATTATATGCATGAGTAAAAGTGGTCACAATTACGGATCCAAGACATGACGATCACTTCTTGGACTTAGCCCTTCATGATGGCATTGAAACCTTGGGACAAGTCATTGGAAAGAATGCACCGTGGCATAAACGAGATATCATACTGGAAGCTCCACCACCTGAAGATCCTCCCTCACTCACACTTTGCTCCCAGAGGATGGTGACACCGGCACAAGTTCATGGTAAGAACACACCAGAGGAAGTGCCGCCATTACATCAATCGTCCCCAGATAATGTCCCAGTGGTTTTGTTATCACGCCTGCCATCACCACAACAACAACTTGTGGCCACCACTATCTGCAGCCCGTCATTTCCAGAGGTACAACAGGAGGCCAACCCATCATCACAACAAGAAATTGTCGCCACCACTATCTGCAGCCCGTCATGTCTAGTGGTACAACAGGAGGCCAACCCATCACCACTAGTACAGCAGGAGGAGCAACCCCTATCACCCGTGCATCAATATGAGCCAGCAGAGGTCCAAAACTCGCCACCACGACCCGACCAATTTATGGGGTCGCTGCCACGGGTGATCATGGCATACAAGAATACAGAGCCTGACGTTGTGAACAGGTGGATGATCGCCAACAACGACACAAAAAAGAAGATGACTCCGAAAAAAATAAAGAGAAAGGAAGCAGCGGTGCCAACTGGACCGGGGTTTTCCAAGCCTCGTTCGGACACGACATTCGTTCGTATAGTTGGGGTCGATGAGATAGGAGATTTGCCAGATTGCCCGAAGAAATTCGAGTATGGCAAAGACTTGCTACCCGGATAGGCTCTTCATGAATGTCCAGGTGAAATGCAGAAGTTCCATAGTTGGTACCGTAGGGCATGCACCCTAGGGCTCAAAACTATATGGGCACGGGTCCATGTGGAGTTGTTTGGTTGCAATAAATGGGAAAACCAAGGTACTGATATAATCATCGATTTCGATGACATCCATGCAATGTACCGCCTGCAAATGATGGATCTAGGCCCCATGAGATTGTGGTGTATGTAAGTGCTCCATGTCCATACACCATGTATATATGCATATGGTACTGGCCTTTGTAGTCTCAAAATCATTTTTTTCGGTGTGTTGTGCAGGATGCAAGGTCGCCTCGCAGTGGCTTCGAAGACCAAGATTGGGCATCTTGACCCTTTTATTATTTGCGAGGCTAGGTGGTCATTCCCCCTCAAGTGACCGGATGCCACCGAGGAACTAAAGGATTGTAAGACGGCCAAGGATAAACAAAAGAAACGAAGGGAGTTTTCCATTAATCTTAGAAGGAAGGTGTCAATCTACATAGCAACTATGATGGATCGTCATCGAGACGCGGAATGCATATGGGCTCCCTACCTTTTCGGGTACGTTGTCTAAATTCTAACAATTCTCCAATCCTACATATATCGATTAGCTTGGTACTTATCCCAGCTATATAACACTGTGACAGGAGACACTGGGTTGCTTTTATGCTTTTGCCGAGGGAAGCCAAATATGTGGTCTTTGACCCATTGGATTACCCGCCGTCACAATACAATGATTTCACCATCATCCTAAAGAGGTAACCCACTTTAAGATTTCCCACACATCTTTGAAAATATTCAAGTCTGTAATTACATACTAACTTGTCCCATTGTTTCAAGCAGTGCTCTTTTTTTCTACATTAACCATTATAAAGGGCCGGCGCCTAAGGGAGCAAAGGACTGGATTCCACGCACACACTTCCCATGCCATAAGCAACCAGCCGGATCTTTGTTTTGCGGCTATTATGTGTGCGACTATATTAGGAGCTGCAAGCACTACACACCGAATATTGAGCGTGTACTTGTCTTTATCATATTTTAGTACTTTCATTTTGTGTCTAACTATCACTTGCTTAAATCTTGCATGCTTTCATACATTACAGATGGTTAGTGACTTCGTTGCTGGGAAACCACTTGGAGAGGTAGATCTGCTGAAGATAGTCGGCGAAACATGTCACTTCATAATGCGTGAGGTGGTTCACCAGAAGGGAAAGTACATCCATAAGCTACAAGAATATTTTAGTGAAGACCAATATGATTCTCTTCGTAACTAGCATTTGGAGAAGTATCGCCTTACCAAGTGAGGGTGTGAAGGACACTAAACTTGTGTAATTAATGTAATATACATTTGTGAATTTGCCTTATTAATATACAAGAATTACTTTTATATAATGTGCAATTATAATAAATTATGCACAATTACTATATTATTTGCAATGAGCAGATTTGTGACTACCCCTATATTAGTTGCCGGACGAATAGTATTAGAAAATCGAATAATATTAAAAACAATATTAGAAAATCAAAAAACAAAAACTGAAAATATAACTCCAGGGGCGGTTCTCGCCGTCGCCTGCCCCTGCAAACAACTTTTCTAGGGGTGGGCAATGGCATGGTCCGCCCCTGGAAACACCTTTCCCAGGGGCGGGCAATGGCATGGTCCGCCCCTGGAAAAGGTGTTTGCAGGGGCGGATCATGCCACCGCCCGCCCCTAGAAAACTTTTCCAGGGGCGGGCTACTAACCCTCCCCTGCAAATAGCTATTTGTAGCAGCCAAAAGCAGGGGCGGATTTTGGAGCCGCCCCTAGAAACAACCGTTAACCTGCCCCTACAAACGTTTTCTGTAGTAGTGACCGCCGTGGTACACAAGGGATTGCAGACTATCTCGCGCCCAAGGAATTGTGGTCGCCATCGCATTGCCGGTCGTCCCTGCGTCATCAACGTGGCATCGGCAGATTGTTCGTCTAGGGCTGCCGCTGCCGCCGCAGGCATATCGTCGTCCCGAGGTACAAGTACAACCCTGTCACTCCGCCGTTGTTGATCTGCATCAGGCCCACGGCGTGCAATTGTTGGTCCGCCTGATCAAATTCTGTGCAAGATCTCTGAGTTTGCCACGACCACACCGTTCTATCCATCCAGAACACAATTGAACACACCTCTGCTCATCCTTCCGAACCTTTAAGTGAGATCCCCATCACACCGGCATTCTGTTTCTCCTATTTCCATTGATTTTCGTGTACCATATTCCGTTCAAGAGTACCTCCGTTGAAGCTTCCATCCTGCATGGCCGTACGATGCCCTAACTGGTTGTGACATTGCCAAAGGAAGAAGACGATGGCCAGCCTTCCGATCCAAAATAGATGGGCAAACTTAGATCACCTACTATAGGCTGATCCTGGGGTCCAGAAATCCATGCACTGAGTTCACAAAACAGGACATGCGACATCAACCGTACATACTTAATTTGTGTGCATACACTAGAAGAAAATGAGGCATCCGCGGACGACATAAACAGCGGCCATTTTTGGACCCGGTGCTAATGGGGTATTAGCACCGGGTCCAACGGCTAGCAGACGCGCGCAGGCGCGCGCGGTGCACGTCGGTGGGGGGGGGGGGGACCTTTAGCACCGGTTGCATCCAGCAACCGGTGCCAAATCCACCCCTTTAGCACCGGTTGCTTCCTGCAACCGGTGCTAATTCCAGAGCAACATTTAGCACCGGTTCTATCTAGGGACCAGTGCTAAATCCCCGATGTTAGCACCGGTTGCAGCCAGCAACCGGTGCTGATTATCTACCTATATATTCCCTCCTTCCTCCCTACGCTCGAGCCAGCATGAACACTCCGAGCTGTGTTCATGGTGTGCTCGGGTTGAGAGGAGATTTTGTCATTTTTTTTCAAAAATTGTGAAGCTTTCCTTCTTTTGAAGCATTCTACGAGGTACACAATTTCATCCTCTCATGTTCTTGTTTAGTTTCTATTGTTATTGTACTTTATAAATATAAATTTGTGAAGAAAAAAGAGAAGAGAGAGAAAGGGTTATATATGTGTTCATAGTGGTTTAAATTTAATGTTAGGTATGTATTGGAGAAATTTTGTTAGAAATGTTTTTTGAGTATGCTTTTTAGTATTTTATTTATGAATGGAATATAATGATTTTTAAAAATGTGTTATTTAATTTTTTATATTAATTGGAGATATGTGAAATTGGTTAGTTTATTTTGACAGAAGTTCGTATGTTGTAATGAGTATTTTTCAATAACATTTATTGTTTTTTGAGAAATAAAAGCCTTCTGGATATATCGATATGGCTACTGCTGGAGGAAGTGGGACCGGTGATAGTGATCGTGGTTCGTCTCGCGGGAAGGGCAAAACTACAGTACCACCTCATGATTAGTCGAAAAAACCAGGACCTTGAGTGAAAGCACAACTTAAGTTTTTGATTAAAACACATGAAGAATGTGTTGCAAGGGGTGAGGAACCCGGTTTTGATCTTCAAGATCTGTTGCGGCGCTACGGTCCAGCTCCACCATCTTCTGCACCAGTAAAAAATATATCAGAGCATCCTACTTTCCCACCAAAGGATGGTTAAAGATATAGGTCATGTTGCATGTTGGATGTGGAGAAATTTATGTACCACATCTTGAATAAATTATGAACATTGGTCGTGTTTCATTATGACTTTGAGAAATACAATTTTATTTTCAATTAGATCACTTTTTAATGTATGAATAAATTATGCACCTTGGTTGTGTTGGATATTTCGTTAATTTTGTAATGTGTATGAACTAATTAGATCACTTTGCTAAATGTAGATGAATAGGCAATGGATGCACTTGGCGGACCGACGCAGTCAGGATTGGGTTGATGGCATGCATGCTTTTCTCGATGTGGCGGAGGACAACAAGTCGCCGTCAGGTGACATGTTTTGTCGTGTGGGCAATGTAAAAATCAGAAATCGTACAAATCAAGAGGGGTTCTTCACTTCCATCTGATGACCCATGGTTTCATGCAAAACTATGCGGTTTGGTCGAAACACGGTGAAAGAGGAGTCATAATGGATGACAATGAAGAAGAGGAGGATGATAACGACATTCAATATGTTGCTCCACAGAATGACCCTAATGATGCACTTGGTCAAATGTTACGTGATGCCGAGCAAGGCTGCGACAATGACAAGGAAAGGAAAAAGATAGATCGTATGTTACAGGACCACAGAACTGATTTGTACCCAAATTGCAAAGAGGGGCTGAAAAGGTTGGGTATCACACTTGATTTTTTGCAGTGGAAGGCATGTAATGGTGTTACTGACAAGGGTTTCGAGGAATTATTGAAACTCGTGAACAAGATTCTTCCCGAGGGTGACGAATTGCCATCAACAACGTGGGAAGCAAAACGGGTTGTTTGCCCTCTTGGTTTAGAGGTGCAGAAGATACATGCGTGTCCTAATGACTGTATCCTATATCGTGGTGCTGAATACGAAAATTTGGATTGTTGTCCGGTTTGCAAATGTACACGCTACAAGATCAGGCGGGATGACCCTGGTGAGGTTGATGGGGAGACTATTAAGAACAAGATTCCTGCGAAGCTGGTGTGGTATTTTCCTTTAATACCACGTCTGAAGCATTTGTTCAGGAACAAAGAGCATGCCAAGTTGATGCGATGGCACAAGGAAGAACGTAAGAACGATGGTATGTTGAGGCACCCCGCCGATGGATCCCAGTGGAGAAACATTGACCGAGCATGCCCAATGTTCGATGCTGATGCAAGAAATTTAAGGCTTGGTTTAAGTACTGATGGCATGAATCCATTTGGTGAAATGAGCAATAGTCATAGCACTTGGCCTGTGACTGTATGTATCTATAACTTACCTTCTTGGCTATGCATGAAGCGGAAGTTCATTATGATGCCGGTGCTTATCCAAGGTCCAAAGCAACCTGGCAACAACATCGATGTTTATCTAAGACCATTGCTTGACGAACTTAAACAACTGTGGAAGGAAGAAGGTGTTACTATGTGGGATGAGTACAAACAGGAAAGTTTTAACCTTAGGGCACAACTTTTCATCAACATCAATGATTGGCCTGCACTAAGTAACCTGTCCGGACAAACAAACAAAGGATATAAAGCATGCACCCATTGCTTAGATGATACTGAAAGCATCTATTTGAAGCATTGTAGAAAGGTTGTTTACATGGGTCATCGTCGATTTCTTCCTTCGAAGCACGAATTACGAAAGAAATGTCCACACTTTGGCGGGGTTGCGGAGCACCGTACAAAGCCGATACACCGTAATGGACAAGATGTATTTGATATGGTGAAAAATGTAGAAGTAATATTTGGAAAGGGAGATGGAAGCCAACCTGTCAAGGCAGGTGAGGATGGGCGTGCCGCGATGTGGAAGAAAAAGTCTCTCTTTTGGGAGCTTCCTTATTGGAAATTGTTAGAGGTCCGCAACGCAATTGATGTGATGCATCTGACGAAGAATCTTTGTGTGAACTTGATCAGCTTCCTTGGTACTTATGGGAAGCCAAGAGATACACTGGAAGCACGGCAGGAACTTAAATGTTTGAATCTACGGAATGATCTACATCCAGAAAACAGAGACAAAGGACGCAAGTACTAGCGTCCCGCTAGCTTCACTCTCAGCAAGAGGAGAAGGCAAGTATGTTTGAATGCTTGAACAGTATCAAGGTCCCGTCAGACTATTCCTCCAATATTAAAGGAATAATTAACATGAAAGATAAAAAGTTCTTAAACCTCAAGTCTCACGACTGTCATGTGTTGATGACCCAATTGCTTCCCGTCATACTGAGGGGTGTGCTACCAGTTAATGTGCGGAAAACGATTGTGAAGCTATATGCATTCCTTAATGCAATTTCTCAGAAGGTGATCAATCCTGAAGATTTGGATAGGCTACAGAACGACGTGGTCCAATGTCTTGTCAGCTTTGAGATGATATTTCCACCATCATTCTTCAATATTATGACACATCTATTGGTTCACGTCGTCAAAGAGATTCGTATACTGGGCCCGGTATTTCTTCATAACATGTTCCCTTTTGAGGGATACTTTGCTGTTCTGAAGAAGTATGTACGTAGTCGTGCTCGTCCTAGAAGGATGCATTGCTAAGGGATACGAAACAGAGGAGGTGATTGAATTCTGTGTTGACTTTATCGAAGACCTCAAGCCGATTGGGTTGCCTGAATCACATCATGAGGGGACACTTGGTGGAAAGGGCACACTAGGAAGAAAGACGATGGTAATCAGAGACATGCTGACATTTCGTAAAGCACATCTCACAATTCTATAGCAGTCAGCCTTAGTTGCTCCATACATCGAGAAGCACATGAAGATTCTGTATGAAGAAAATACAGGAAAGACTGCGACATTTATTCAACGTCAACACAATAGTAGTTTCGCAGATTGGTTGCGAGAACATCTGATGGCTGTTGTGGGTATTGATGCGCAACTAGCCTTTCTAGCTAGGGGTCCATCGACCACGATCTTAAAATTTCAAGGCTACGACATAAATGGGTATACATTTTATACAAGAGCCCAAGACAAGAAGAGCACCAACCAAAATAGTGGTGTCCGGATCGATGCGACCGACAGCAATGGCAATAAGAACTCATACTATGGTGTCATAGAGGAGATTTGGGAACTGGAATATGGACCTTTAAAGATCCCACTGTTTAAGTGTCAATGGGTGAAACTGACTGCAGGAGGAGTTACAACTGATGAGTATGGGATGACTATAGTGGACCTAAACAAGATTGGGTTTCTAGATGAACCGTTCGTCCTAGCCAAAGATGTGACACAAGTTTTTTATATAAAAGACATGGCTAGCAAGCCAAAGAAAGGGACGAGCAAGCAATCGGACCCATCAAAAGACGAGCCAAAGCGTCATATAGTTCTTCGGGAAAAAGAAAAATCGTAGGAGTTGAGGATATGACAGATGAAGATTATGATATGCTCGACGGTCGACCTCCATTCTCGGTGGCTGCTGACCCAACCATCCTGTTAGCAGCAGAGGAGACACCCTATCTACGTCGCGATCACAATCAAGGGACATTTGTGAGGAGAAAGTTTGTTAGTGTTCAAGTAAACAATGATGCTGTATAATTTAATTGCACTATGATGAAAATTGTAATATTTTAAGTATTTTTTCTCTTTCATTTCATATATAACAAATATATTAATTTTTTATATATTAATTGCACTATGACGTGGCTAATAATGTTTTAGTTATAATCTAAATAGATAAGACTAACTTTAACCTAAATAAATAAGACCAAGTATAACTTAAATATATAAGACTAAGTATAAATTAAATAAATAAGACTAAACATTTAGATGTAATGTTATTTAACTATTTTTTCTCTTTCATTTCATATATAACAAATATATTAATTTTTTATATATTAATTGCACTATGACGTGGCTAATAATGTTTTAGTTATAATCTAAATATATAAGACTAAGTATAAACTAAATAAATAAGACTAAACATTTAGATGTAATATTATTTAGCACCGGGTATTTGCAAAACCCAGTGCTAAATATAAAATTGCGCCAAAAAAGTGGCGCCAAACGGAACTGGGGCACCTTTAGCACCGGGCGGATCTAAGACCCGGTGCTAAAGGTCCCAATTTCGTTTGGCGCCCCGGCGGCTGACCTTTAGCACCGGGCCTTGGCTGCGCCCGGTGCTAATCCTAAACCTTTAGCACCGGGTCTTGGCTGCGCCCGGTGCTAAAGGTCCGCCCTATATATAGTCAACACTTAGAAAATTTTCGCATCTCGCCGTCTTCGTCTTCTCCACTCCCCACTTCGTCTCCCCGCCGGCCCTTGCGGACCCTACCGCCGTCGTCCCCAAGCGCCGCCGCGCCGCCGCCGTCGTCTCCAAGCGCTGCCGTCGTCCCCAAGCGCCACCGTGCCGCCGCGCCGCCGTCGTCCCCCATCGCCGCCGCGTCTCCCCAAGTGCCGCCGCTGTCCCCACCCCCGGCGACGCCCCTCCACCTTTGCCGGCACCGTCTCCACCCCCGGCGCCGCCCCTCCACCGACGCCCGGCCTCCACCCCGACGACGCCCCCGCTCGCCGCCGCCGCCGGACGCGCCGCCGCCCCCGACGCGCCCGGCCGCCACCCGCGCGCCGTTGGGCCGCCCCGAACGCGCCGCCGCCCTCCATCAGCAGCGGCCGCCGTCGCTGGCCGCCCCCGCCGTCGCGCCGTCCGCGCGCCATTCGGCGGCAACCTAGACGCGCCCGGCTGCCGCCTAGCTCGACGCCCGTCGCCCTCCACGTACCGGCCCGAAAACGCGAGCTCGTCTCAAGCGATCCGTGTGCGCGAACGGCTGTTTGTCTTAAGCCGGCCGAGTGCGACCCTGCGACTGCCGAGAACCGCCGCCGACCGTCGCGCGAACACGAGCTCGTTTGAAGCCGGCCACACGTAAACCTTTCCGACGTGCATGAATTACCCGACAGCTGCATCTGTATTAATTTTATAGTTAGTGTTAATGATTAGGGTTAACGATAAATTTGACTAGAATTTATTTATTTGACTTAAAATTATTTCTTTAGCGTACAGTGATTATTTATTTGGCATAGAATATTTCTTTAACGTACAGTGATTATTTAATTGACGTAGAATATTTATTTAACATACACTAATTATTTATTTGACGTAGAATATTTATTTAACATACAATAATTATTTATTTGACGTAGAGTACTTCTTTAACATACAATAATTATTTATTTGACGTAGAATATTTATTTAACATACAATAATTATTTATTTGACGTAGAATATTTATTTAACATACAATAATTATTTATTTGACGTAGAATACCTTTTAACATACAATTGGAGGATGATGGGGAGCCAACTGAGCCCAAAGAAATTGCGAGAAAATATGTCTCTCAATGTGGGGTTATTGTTCGTGAACGCGTTCCCATTAGCATTAGGAAATGGAGATCTACGGACCCCAATGAGCCGTATGTTCTGGCTAATACGGAGAAAGAAATGATATGGACTGATGTGAAAGAAATATTCGGATTTCCTTCAGATCTTGAAGAGAAATTGAAGGATTGGACGCTGAAAAAGATGGCAACTCAATTTGAAAATTATAAGACAAAATTGTGGAACAAATATCTCAAAACAGAAGAAATTCCGGATTTTGACAATCATCCTACCATAAGACCTCATCATTGAGACACGTTCGTGGAGTACAAACAGTCCACAGAAGGATCTGAGATATCCGCAAGGAACATCGGCAATGCGGAAAAAAAGAAGTACACCCATCGAATGGGTTCAGGTGGTTATAAAGGTAGCGTCGACAAATGGGACAAGATGGAAGAAGATCTCTATGCTAAAGGCATTCGTCCAGCGACACATGACTGGCCCTTACGATCCAAGCATTGGTATTATGGTCATGGAGGCACTCTCAGTCCAATAGACGGATCTTTGATTTTTGGCGAGGACTTGCGAAACCTAGCTCACCGCCTCCTTGAAATCATAAGGAAAGCTGAGGCCGGAGAATTCATCCCTAACAGTGAAAGAGATGAGCTAACCTATGCCTTAGGAAACAAGGAGCATCCTGGAAGAACTGCGCGGAGTAGGATCTTCTGTTTCTTGGAAGTATGCTTTCAAGGAGGACAGCTCCTCCTACAGGAGTCGTAAGCGGAAGAAGACCGAAACAGAGAATAGGATGAGGGAGCTAGAGGAAATCGTAGCCGCCCAGGGCGCACGGATACAGGATATGGAGGGAGAGATGGAACAGCGAATGAAGCTAGCACTTATTCAGATGACACAATCTAGAGGAACAGAAGATCCTGCTACTTTGGTTACCCCTCCACAACAACGTAGCAGTCACGCTTCCACAGTGCTTCTGCCAGCTCGATCAGAACCGGCCCGTTACCCAGTGGATGAAATATCTCAGCGCACCGCTTGCGAGCTTCATTCAACATTGAAGAACATATCAGTGGTGGTACGTATAATAACAATGACTTAAAGTTAGTTTACATATGTTGAACATATTATTGTGTTATTAACTTTTCCGAATATATTAGGTTGCATACGGCACGGCTAGACCATTGGAAGAATGACAAATAGTACACTCCATGGAGATTCCATATGGCTACGCACCAATCGAGGTGGAACAAGTTGTCTCATATTACAACGGCTTGCAGCTTGACATCCCCGGAGGTGATGGGGAAACACTTCTTGGAGAGTGTTGTCACGTCATCATTCTATGGAGCAAGCGTGACATCATCATACCTGGTGTGGAAGCAACAACCTCGACAGGTCCGCCAGGTCTACCGTCTCCGCATGACGATGATCCTCCAGCAAATGATCCTCCAGCTAATGATCCTCTGGCAGATGATCCTCCGGCTGATGATCCTCCGGCAGAAGAAGATTGGTCTCCACCGGCGAGGCCAAAAAGGAATCCGCCCAGAAAGAAAACTGCGCCAACAAGTCCTCCACCACCAACAAAGCGGCCAACTAAGCAAAAGAAAGTGCCGGCAAAGAAGAAATTAGCTTACGAGCTGACGCAAGAGGAACTTGACGAGGTAGTCGCCGCAGAAGTACACGCGCATTTTCACAAGAAGAAAGCCTGAGAAATAGTTCGTGGTTGACCCGGTCAAGGCGGCGAGGTTCTTACAAAATTTGACCAGGGCAGAATAGAAAAAAGCCGAAATATCTGACTACGACCGCTCATTAATAAAATCTTTTCAGAAAAGGAAGAGAGCTGAGCAGGCTGAGCGGTTGGCATCGCCTAAGTCTAAAGTGAAGCCGGCATCGCCTAAGTCAAAAGTGAAGCCAGCATCGCCTAAGTCTAAAGTGAAGCCGGTAACGCATAAGTCGAAACGTTCTACTATTCCTCAGCTCGGCGAACAACCTCAGCAAGGATTGACTCAGTTGCCAGATGCACACGAACTGATGCTCCAACGTCAAATGGAAGAGACAGGTCTCAGTAGAGCGGTCCTCATTGGCCAAGAATCCCCGCCCAAAGCTAAAGTGACTAAGTGGCATTTTGGGCTTGGAAAGTCGTTCGTCCCGCCAGATGATGTGAAAAAGCTACAAACAAAGATGCATTTATTGCATGGATGGTACATGGTTCAAGCGTCGAAAGGACGAGACATGTTCGGGTGCCGCGTGAAGGATGAGGATTTTTTCAATGGAGAAGACACGATTTGGTTGGAGTTCAAAGATATCTACGAAATCTACCAACGAGATGCCCTGGACATGTCTTTGATTCAAACCTGGGTTTTGTAAGTGATTTCTTATAACAATTTCTTTATTGTCATTTAAAAAACTCTATGAGTGACGGAGCTACTTTATTGCTTATTATGTAGAATGGAGATTCAAAGATGTCGGAGGGAGCGTATTTTTGACGTTGGTTTCATGGACCCGTCAAAGGTAAACCAAGACATGATTTATAAAGATCCAGAGGCGACATATCAGAACTTATTCAAGTATGTGGATAAGCAAAATTTTATGGACTCCATACTATTGCCATACCACTACGGGTGAGTGCTAACACTTATATTATCTCATTTTAATTTCTTAATTTCTTTAAAATATCTCATTATGCTAAAACACTTATACATACGTATGCAGTTACCACTGGGTGCTCATAGTACTGAATCCTGATAGAGGTGTGGTGAACGTCTTCGATTCGTTGAGGAAACCACAAGAAGAGTATCAGGAAATCATTGACATGTTTACAAGGTCGTATATATAAGTAAATTTCAACAATTCAAATTTTTCTATATACTTACATTATTGACTTATTTTATTTGAACTCAAATTTGAGACTAACAACATGATTATGTAATTGTAGGATGTGGAACGAGATTCGTGAAAAGCACCCCTGTATTGGATATGAAAAGCTCATATGGAATACTGAATTCCCGGTACGCATGCAATTTGTACATATACGTCTTTGCTAATCAACTTAAAAAATTATCTTTAACTTTGGTTTCGCCAACAGTGTCATCAACAGGGGTCGGGCAATAATTTATGCGGATACTACGTTTGCAAGTACATGCATAGCTGGATTAAAAAATATATACTAACCATGATATTATGATACGCAATATCTATTTACAAGTTTCTAATTCAACTTCACCATTATTATACTTTAATTTTAATTGTTTGCAATTCGTAGATGATGTCCATCTCTAGTAAAAGCCTAGAGCAGCATAAGATCGAAGCAGTTGCAGAGCAACTCGTTGGATTTATTTGGGACGAGATCATCAATGTGAATGGAGAATTTCATTATGATGATGCATGGGACAATACGGACACCTCAAGTCTTCGTTCCTCCATCGTTAGTCCTAGATCCTCTGCTCGTCCTAGTTCATCATCAGCTCGTCCAAGTGCAGGATCGTAATTTATGGATACTAAGTTAGAAAACTTAACTCTTTTAGCACTATGAGATGATGTAGCTCTTTTGGCAGTAAGATATGTAATATATGTCTTTTTTATGCTTATACGAGCCTTATACAAATACTAGTGCAGTGTAGTACAACATTCGTATTAGAACAAATACGTAGGCGAAAAACGTTGGCAAAATACATATACAAACAAATAAATATGAAGGTTGGAAAAGGGAAAATTATATGGTCCCCCTTTAGCACCGGTTCTAGTCACAAACCGGTGCTAAAGGGGCTCGCGCAGGGGCCATGTGCGCGGCCCCTTTTAGCACCGGTTGGTTTCGAGACCCGGTGCTAAAGGTGTACCCCTTTAGCACCGAAAGATTAGCACCGGTTGGGAAACCGGTGCTGAAGGGGGTTTCCCAACCGGTGCGGATGCCTCATTCTCTTCTAGTGATACTGTGTATTCATAGTGTACTTCCGATGGATATATGTACGTGCTCTGTTATATTCTTCTCGGTATGATGCAGCCCAACGTTGTTTGCTCCATTATATTGTTTTCTGGGTGACGTAGTAATATCCAATGACTATTTCTTTAGCCCAACGTTGTTAGGAATCAATGTCGTGCTTTGTTAGCAATACAAAGATACTGATGAATACAACGAGAGCATCGAGAGATTGATTTCATATATGGCATTGACACATCACGCAAGCATGTACGCCCTCCAGAAATGCAGAATATAGCAGGTGCAAAAGGGAATCCATGATGCCTCTTTGATCTCCATATACTTTGACATGGCATCGATGCGACCTGAAGCATGGCCTGCGCCCGGAGGAGAAGGACTTCGGGGAGAGGTGCTACGGCGACGAAGGCTCACGCTCGCGCCGCGGCCGTGGGTCGCCTCGCCAAAGGAAGACGGCGTCGAGGTACGGAACTTGAGTTTTGTAGGTTTTGCAGATGCGAATGAAGGGAAGCTCGGAAATGAGCAATCTTCATGGCGTAGCCATGGGAGGAGAAGCTCGGTGGGATCCTGTGCGTCGCCGTCGGATCCACTGAGTGGGCTCCGGGGGGGAGACATGGGTCGCGGTTTTGGCCATTGGCTGATGAAGACAGCTCTGATGAGGAAGCTCAGGATTTTGAGGAAGGGGCGCCGAAAGTTCACGCAGCGTTGCTGAAATCGGAGGTCAGCAGAAACTGCAGGAAAACTCCTGAGGATTCATCGTCCATACCCTCAGTCTCTGGGTCTAGCACTTGGAGGCGGGAGGATGGCTATTGTTCTGTCGAAAGTGGCCAGGGAGTTCAACAGTGGAAACCATGGAAGGGGCCTCTGCCGGCGAAGAGATCATCACCAAGTCCATCACTAGGTGACGTTTGGGTGACTGATGCTCGTTCCGGCGGGGGAGTGTGCCTTGGTCGCATGAGCGATTGGCTGAAACAAATGCCGTCGTCGACGGAGCTGAGTGGCGGCGCTGCAGTGAACTTGCCGGCGAGGGAAGGGGAGGCGTCAAAATTTCAAATCGTTAACGAAATGTTTCGTTTCGTTGGGCCGAGTGGGCCGGCGACTCTCGGTAGTTGGGCGGTCCAGGTTGGAAAGGAAGGTAGGTTTAGGTGTGCAACGGGTTTAGGCCTCCTATTTACTAATGGGTTGAAGAAACCAAAGCGTTTCTCTTCGGATAATCGAGCCACAGTTACTCCCCTGTCCTCCGTTTCGCCTCCCTCAGCAGCGGCGACGGTGATGACACAGCGGGAGGGTCGAGGGGTGGCAGAGAAGGGAGACTACATAAAAGAAGAGAGAGAGAGGCAGAAGGACATAGGGAAAGAGAGAACCAGAGAAGAGAGAGATAGCCAAAGAAGGTTGGGGGAAGAAGAGAGAGCCCTGGCTATGGCAAATAGAGATGGAGGGAGAAGGTTTATGGAGAGGGGTAGGGGCTATGCGCCGGGTTTCGGGCGGAGCAGGGGATGGACCAGGCACGGGCAAGCTGGAAGATTTGGAGCCAGAACCTCGATTGGCCCCGGCGGCCATGGACGTGTGGGAAATCGAGGCAGGGAACAAGATTGGGCAGGATGGACAAGCCAGAGTCCAAGGTCGGCTGGGTGGAGAGGAACCAACAACCTAAGGGGGGATTGAGAAGGATGGGGATATCAGGATGGAAGAGGTGGAAGGAGGAGCAGAGAGGGAAGGAGGAGAGGTGGAGGCGGGAATCAGATGCTCGTGATGCACGAGGAAGGGGCATTTGGCGAACAAATGCAGTGTTGAGTTGTATTGCGTAATCTGCAATGGTCACGATCATGTGAATCATCGATGGCCAGTGTTGAAGCAGCATCGGCCGGTGGCACACGCAGTGGGTTATGCTGTCCACGGATTGGGTTTCTACCATATCCAGCGTCCGCCTCTGGCTCATGCTAAGAAAGAGACCAAGATGGCTTTGATCTCGGTTGGGGGGGGTGAACTGTCTGCAGGACAAGTGGAGGCGCAGATGCAGAGACTTTTTCCTGGGAAGTGGAGGTGGACTATGGAGAAATAGGGGGAGAACTCTTTTGTAACTGCTTTTCCCTCCAAGTTGGAACAACAACGTGCGGTTGCTTTCGGAGGTGCAGATGTGAAGGAGGAAGGGGTGCCTGCGGGTATTCGTTTCAAATTCGAGCCGTGGCATGAGAAGAAGGAAGGTTTCCTCCTTCCTAAGGTATGGATCAGAGTGTTTGGTATGAGGGACGAATTGAGAGAATTTCTTGATCTATGGGCGGTTGGGTCGATGATCGGTTCCACACAAACGGTGGATATGGAGACTACAGGGAAGAGTGATTTTGGAAGAATCTTGGTGGCTTTTAAATCCAAAACTGATTCCCCCACATCTGGATGCAGTAATTGGAGACCATTACTTTGAGCTGGATTTTGAGGTAGAAAAAATAGGGATGGATGAAAATGGGGAGGAGGTAGAGGTGGAGTGGAACAGGGAGGAATTAGAAGAAGTTGAAGCACTTGAGGATGATCTCAGGGAAAAGGAAGCGTTGAACAAAGAATCTAAAAGATTGAGGGGGGCAGGAACTGATATGGTGAGACCAGTCCATAAACAAGTTGAAATTGGTGGAGATGTCCCTGCTGTGCCAACATCCCTTAGGGAACTGGTTCAGGGAATGAGTGAAGAGGAGTTCAGCATGTTCTTAAAAAAGAAAGTGGAGGAAGTGATGGACAGGGCGGTGGGCAAGGTGTTGGAGGAAGTAGCAGACAAAGTGCTGAAGGAGAATGATGAAGAAGCTTCACCGGCTGAGCCTGGTGGCGACCGGGCTGGAGGAAGGGTGGCTCTAGAGGGTGCACGGGCTCGAGTGGTGGCAGTGGCTGTAATCCCTGTGGTGGCTAATTCACCAGTGCACTCAAGTCCGAGGCTAGTGGGCTCTACTGACGAGCACACTATGGATAAAGCACAAAGGAGGGCAGCGGCAAGAGCTTTGGAGCTCTCTGAAGGTACGATCACGGCCAATGAGCCTGCTTTAAATCCTCTCTTTTGGAAGCCTGTGTAGTGAATTGTTGGAGGAATTAGTGGATGATGACTTTGAGGATCTTAGCGATGATTCCAATGTCATCGGGACAGCGCGCAAGTCAAGTGCTAAGTCACTTAGGCGTAGGGCTGATAGAAGGTTTGCTCTAAAAAAGAAAAAAAAGTAGTGTTAAGATGAAAGGAATTTTTTGGAATAGCAGAGGTCTTAGTGACTTGGCTAAAACGAAGTTACTAAGCGATTCATCCAAAGAGCGAGGCTTAGACTTCATTGCTCTCATGGAAACTAATAAAAAAGACTTCTCACAGTCCACTTTAGATAAGTTTTGTGGGGGGAAAACTTCCTTTGGCATTGGACCCAGCCTCATGGGAGGTCGAGGGGCATCCACGTGGGTATTAACCATGATGTCCTCGATATAGGAAGTATACAGGAAGGGGATTTTTTTGTGAAGTTTCGAGTTAGGAGCAGGAGGGATGACTTTCACTGGGTTTTAGTAGCAATTTATGGTGCTGCTCAACCTGAGTTTAAGGAAGCTTTTCTAACTGAATTGGTTCAGGCTTGTAGAAAAAAATTGAACCAATTCTCCTAGGAGGGGATTTTAATATCATCAGAGGACCTAGAGAGAAAAACAATGATAGATACAATGATAGGTGGCCCTTTCCTTTCAATGCAATAATTGATGGCCTGGATCTAAGGGAAATAGAAATGCCTGGAAGAAAATTTACCCGGGCAAACTCACTTAAAACGCCAACCTATGAAAGGCTGGATCAGGTGCTTGCGAGTACGGACTGGGAGCAAAAATATCCTTTGGCCACAGTGGTAGCTTTAAGTAGAGAGATTTCTGACCATACACCTCTTCTATTAGATACAGGAGGGGAAACAAAAGGTAAGAGTCAGCCTCTCTTCAAGTTTGAACTCAGTTGGCTTATTAAGGATGGTTTTTTTGAGCTAGTCTCTGAGGTGTGGGCAAAAGAGAAATGGGGTAGCACGGCAATGAAAAAATGGCAAGCAAAGATTAGGAGGCTACGCCAATTTTTAAGGAGTTGGGCGAAGAACATGAGAGGGGCTATGAACAAGGAAAAACAGGACCTTTTTAGGAAAGCTGACGCTCTAGATAGAAAGGCTGAATCCCAGCTACTGAGCCAACAAGAAGCAGATTTAAAACATTGCATTAAGGATAGGATTGCTCAGATCCTTAGAGAGGAGGAGATTAAGTGGTTCCAAAGAGCTAAGACTCTAGATCTTCTAGAAGGGGACAGAAACACGAATTATTTTCAGGCAGTAGCGAACGGGAAACGAAGGAAAACTAGAATTTTTAGACTTGAGCAAGATGAGGGGGTGATAGAGGGGGGGAAATGAAATTAAATGCTTTATTTCCAGCTATTACAAAAAGCTCTTTGGCTAACCAGTTAATGCTGATTTCTCCTTAAATGAGACGAGAAAGGAGGATATTCCTCAATTATCACCTGAAGAAAATGAGGCATTAACTGTTGAGTTTACAGAGAAGGAGGTACGAGAGGCTGTTTTCCAAATGAAACATAACAAATCCCCGGGACCCGATGGTTTTCCAGCCGAGTTTTATCAGGTGTTTTGGAGTGTCATAAAGGATGATTTGCTAGCTATGTTTAAGGAGCCCCCTTTTTAGTTTGAACTTTGGAATAATTATGTTAGTGCCTAAACTGAATGAGGTGTCTAGAATTGAGCAGTATAGACCTATTTGCATGCTGAATGTTAGTTTCAAAGTATTTACAAAGGTGCTGGATATTAGGCTCTCTTGCGTTGCTTCTAAGATTATTAGGCCTTCTCAAACCGCTTTTATGAGCGGGAGGTCAATAATGGAAGGAGTACTGATTTTACATGAAACGTTGCATGAACTTAAAAGGAAAAAATTAAGTGGGGTAGTCGTCAAATTAGACTTTGAAAAAGCCTATGATAAAGTGAATTGGCAGTTTTTACAACAAACCATGAGAATGAAAGGTTTTTCAGAAAAATGGTGTGGGTGGATAGAAAGTATAATAAAAGGAGGAAGTGTAGGTGTGAAGGTTAATGATGAGTTGGGTCATTTTTTTCAAACCAAAAAAGGGCTGAGGCAAGGAGACCCTCTATCACCCGTTCTTTTCAACTTGATGGCTGATATGCTGGCAGTGTTGATTGCACGAGCCAAGGAGAATGGGCATTTGAAGGGGTTAGTACCACACTTAATTTGTCTATACTTCAGTATGCCGATGATACTATTCTTCTTATGGAGGATGATATAGAGGGGGCAAAAAATCTGAAATTGGTGCTTTGCGCTTTTGAAAAACTTTCTGGTTTGAAAATCAATTTTCATAAAAGCGAATTGTTTTGCTTTGGGCAGGCCAAGGAAAGGGCATTGGAATACGTACAAATCTTTTCTTCAAAGAAGCACTTGGAAACCTCAATTGTAATTTCTACTTGGGTGTCCTTTGCTGTTACTCGCTTGACTTGTTTGAAACGAGCGCTTTGTGAAGCAGCCAAGCCTATTCAGGATATATCCTTTCGCTTGGACTTGTTTTCTTGAAACAAGTACTCGAAGGGCCTAAGAGCGTAGTGAGTGGTGCTATTGTAAGGCCAACGTACCTCATTAGGAAAAAAATCTTCTCGCTTGAACTGTTTCATACTTGTGAAATGAGTACCCAAAAGTCCTGGAGTAGATACCTTATCCAATGTTCTTGTTTGGAAAATGGAACTTGGGAAGAATAGCAGTCAGTAATCTATCGTTAACGACAAGAAAACTTAGTTCTACTCTGGATATATGGTATTTACAAATGTCACTTCTATTTTCAAGCGTAAAAGCGTTGTAGATGCTCTACATTCCAAGAGTTTGGTTCTTCGACTCCTTCTTGCGTTTGAAGTCTATATGATCCTGGACCAGTAACCTTGGATATGATGAATGGGCCTTCCCATCTAGACATTCGCTTGTGCAGTTCTGCGGCCTTTTGAATTCTTTGTTGGACATCCTGGTCGTTGTAGCGTCGAACTCCTTGAGTGTAACGTCATGACCGTAGTAGCGCAGCACATCGCTCTTCTTCGACTAGGTCTATCTCTAACCGTCTTGTCTCATCCGCAACTCCTTCTTCATATGCTTGTACTCGAGAAGAGTTAAACATAATATCCACTAGAAGGATTGCTTCTGACCCATAGAGCAAGTAATATGGGGTCTGTCCCATGGGTTTGCAGGGTTGAGTCCTTAGCCCCTAGAGAACATGAGGTAACTCGTGGATCCACTTTCCTCTATATTTTTTGTTGTATTCAAACAATCTTTTCTTGAGTCCATCGAGTTTCATCCCGTTAGCGCGTTCGACTTGTCCATTGGCCTTTGGGTGTGCTACTGATGCTTGCTAAACTTCAACTTCGCTTCTGTCGCAAAAATCTGAGAACTCATGACTATTGATGTTGGATCCCAAGTCTGTAATGATACTATCAGGCATGCCAAATCTATGCATGAGCTCGATGATAAATTTGACTGCTTTTTCGCCTCTGATGGTTGTAATTGGCTTGACTTCGATCCATTTGTAAATTTGTCGATGGCTACCAAGACGTTAGTGAAACCTCCTCGTGCGGTTATCACGCAAATGGCCATGACGGAGGAATTGAAATAAAGTTGTGAGCGGGTATGTGTTGCTGTCTGCCGAAGAATTGGCACCCTTGGCACTTGCATACTAGATCTTCTGCATCTACTAGGGCTGTTGGCCTGCTCTGAAGGGTTTTCCAACTAGTGTTCTTGATGCTGCGTGATTCCCACAGATGCCTGAGTGTATTTCCTGTAGGATTTCTCTTCCCTCTTGTCTGGTAGCACACTTCATTGTGACTCCGGAATGTAATCCTCATCTATACAACTCTTCTCCAATCAATAAATAATTCCTTGACCTCCGAGCGAGTTGTATTAATTGAGTCTTGTTGGTACGTACTGTTTTGTTTTTGATATATTCGATGAACGGTGTCCGCCAATCTTCTTTGATGATCATAACCACTCGATCTGGACTGGGTTCGGCATCTATAGTTTTTATCTTAGAGTCTATAGTCCTTTTTTCAGTTCCTGGACAAATACTCCTGCAAGGACTTGAGCTCGACTAGATCCCATCATGGATAGAACGTCAACGGTCACGTTGTCACCTCGTGCTACCCAATGATACTCGAGTCCGCTTCTCCAGCTTGTGTAGTTCTACACCATATGCATCCATATTTTCGTTGTGATGGTCCCACTCTTTGTTGACTTGGTTTATCACCACTGAAGAGTCACCATGTAGTTCCACATCTCCTTGGAGAATATTTGGTAGTAGGTGATTTGCTGTAGAAAATAAAGGAAATTGAAGGAGAATCCACCTCATGGATACAAGTGACAACTTCTCGATGAATCAGACGTCGCCACATGTGCATCACATGGATTGAAGGGCCCACCAGGGACCAAACTGCCTCGACTTAGTGTGTGCACGCGTAGACAACACTTGGGACCCACATGTCAGCCACCCTAAAGAAGCAGAATCTGAGGGAGGCCGAGGCTGGGTCAGTCGAACCATTCGATCGGCCGAACCGCCTCTGGCCCCTCTCATCTACTGCTTCCACATGTCAGCTCCTTGTGTGCTCCCAAGGTCGGCTCTGAGGTGCTCTAGGGAATATTCGCTCGAGATGCTGCTGCTTGGAGCCAATAAATATGAGGGAGGGGGCTCCAAATGAAGACACACAACTCTTGGGCAATTCACTCTCTTCCTTAGGCTCTAGGCTTAGTGGAGTAGGCTAGAGTAGCTCTATTCAGATTTTAGGTCTCCTTTGAGCTTGGGTAAGGCTATTGTATCTCTTAGTTCTAGGATGACTTTGATCTACTTTGCTTATTTATCTTTTCCATACAATGTTTGTCTTGGTTATGATATGATTGACCTGCGTTCATGTTCTTGCTATCATGATATACTTGGCTTATATGCTAGATTAGTCTTATACCTTGCATAGGTAGTGAAGTTATGAGTGCTCTCTCTCATATTAGACTTTGCTCTAGTTCAGTTAGAATAAGGTTGCATGTCTTGCATTATCTTCATGATCAAAGCCATGGTATAGGTTCACCGGCTATTCTTATAATAGCGGCATCGATCCAAGTTTCAATAGTCCAGAACGGTCGATGTGTTCTGAACAATGCGAGCATGGAGCTTGGGTTGGAATTAACAGTTGATTATGAGTGTTCCCCAAGGTTTGGCCGTGGTAGGCCGCGGGTGGTGACAACCTCGTTGGACCCCTCTGAAATCCCCCACGTTCGGGTTCCCTGTAGGAGTTATGAAATGAGTAACAACTTGGTTGTGCTTAAGCAGCAAGGGAGGTTATCTCCACTTTCCTGGGTGCTTTGGTCTATTTCATGATGATGTATAACCTGTATCTCTAATCTGACCTGTGCATGTATGTGAGGTGTTTAGAACCTAGATGCTAACTCTTAGTCCTTTTCCTAGTCTAGATGTCCTTGAGATGAACCCCAGTGTGTGTCACACTACCCATATCATATTATTATTCTTACCCTTGTCCTTTGTATATGATTCAATACATGCTATTGCTATATTCATGATCGCAACAGTATTCTTTAACCAATCCTGCCTTCCTTTGGGAAATACGATACCCTTGGGAATACTCATGGGTGAAATGCTACAATGGTATATCCGTGCGCTTGCAGATCCATTCGCAACTGTTAGATTTCCACTTGGTATTTCTAGTGGTACTACTAGGCAACTTGTAGTTATGTTAGTAAGTGTCACCCAAGCAAAAATAACGCCCCCACCATCACCGTCGCCACCGCAAACGCACCAATCTCGTTGGGGGAATCGCGCCTCCATTAATGGCGCTGCTGTCGATGAACCAGCAGGGATCCCCCGAGCAAGGCATTGAAGCGCAATCTCCGCTGGATCGCGCGATTTCGCATGGTGATTACACGGCGGCGTGCAGGGTGCAATGGTCCGCGGGGGCAGAAGAGACTTCCTCGTCTTCTGTGGTGCCAACGACGCCCGTGATTCCATCGACGACCACAAATCCAACTGCGCCAGCTGCTATGGCAGATGTCCCTCGATGGGTCGTTGATACTAGATCTGTCGATCCCCTACATCATACATCAATGCTGACGTCACCCGCCACCGTCCCGCTGGGTGCACTGCAGACTCCAGACGCTACGCTGTTGTTCTACCCGGTAAGCAATATGCTGATCCCATTCTATTTCCCCGCCTGGATCAATCCGTTCTGCAAGCTATGGGTCAAAAATCATCATGGATTGCTGCAAAAATCTGTGACGATGATTTGGGGGTGGTTTGGGTGACTTGGGTCATTGGATACAAAAATTCACAACGAAGTCGCATCTCTGTTGTGCGGGGTGTGTGATTGCATGTACAGATAGGTTGTTGTTGCAACTTAGATGGTGTGTGATTGTTAGTGAGTTGCATGTCTGATTGCATCTTAGCTCGTGTCTGATTGCAACTTGGCTGTTGTGTGGTTGCAACTTAGCTCATGTTTGATTGCAACTTAGATCATATCTGATTGCGACAGATAGGTTGCGGTTGCAACTAAGCTCATGTATGATTGCAACTTAGTTAAATGTGCACTGATTCATTGAACTGTAGCCAATTCATGTGTTATTTTTTTCTCTACTGGATAAAAATATAAACCCAATCCTTGTGCCGAGGTTGAGGCAGGAATTTAGTTCGATAGAAGATGTGTATGAGTTTTACAAAGACTATGCAAAGCTTGCAGGGTTCAGTCTAACAACAGCAAGGACCAGTAATGAAACAAGACATTGGTTATTCTACAAGGCAAGTTTCCATAAAAGTAAGAAGGGGGATGCAGAGCCCAACCAAACTGAAAAGGGATCAAAAAAGTTTGGTTGGCCAGCATATGTAAAAGTAAAGGAGGACAAGAAGCGGGACATACGGTTCTATGATCATGTACATGAAGCGCACAACCATCCTTTGGAGCCATCCCCCAGAATGACGAGATTTATGCACGCCCACAAGCATTTGGATGAAGGCATGTCTGACATATTTAACATAATGACAAGGAATGGGGTTTTACATAAGGCAACATTGCATGTGATGTCAGATCTGCACGAAGGTCGCCATATGTGGAACTTTACAGAAAAGGACATAAAGAACAAGTACGTGCTCTATTTTGTACATGTTGATCTGGGTCTTGAAATTCATCTTTCGCTACAGGTGCATGCTCGGTCCTTGGCCTCACCCTCCTAGCTGCATTGGCTGCAAGCTTCTCAGCCTTTGCATCATCTAACAACTTATGCATGCTGGTGTAGCACTGGTGGTGGGCTGTTGCAATAAGCGCTTTCGACCTGGTCATCAAGTCAACAGCCTGCGCCACATAGGACTGGGCCGCCCTAGTGCTTTCGTCAAAGTCATCCAAGATCTTTTGAGCTTGTGATTTCCTGCTCCGTCCCACTAGATCAACAATTCCCTGAGCAAAAGCAACTCCAAGCTTCGGATAGCTGCAAAAAGCTAGGACAGCAGCTTGGCTGCCAGGGTCGTGCGATGTGCCTGCAGACCGGTGGGACGTCCTGGTAGCATCAGATGTTCCAGAATGAAATTGAGGGGGTACTGCCGCTGATGTGGATGCAGAGAATGCTGCTAGGGCGGGGGCAGGGAGTCTGTAACTTGTTTCTACAACACTTTTTATCTGCAGAATATATAAGAAGCCAAAGGTTAGAAACTTTGCAACACAATGCAAAAACCAATTGCTACTGACATAGATGCATGACTGCAACAGTTGGATAAATAAATTGCGACAGAACAAGAGATGCGTGGTTTAATCTTTGTACTTACCCTGAGATTACCAAACATAGTTTTTCCTCGAGGAACGTCTCCCCTGCGATCTGCTCGAGCTATCATATCAATGGTCTTCGTGTCCAGGTAGGCACATCGAGGGAGCAGAAATGGCTTAACGTCGAAGCTATGGCGCAGGTAATCAACATATTGCATCTGCCCACTTGGAAAAAAAGAAAAAAACAATGTCACCCATACATACACCCCAAATTACACAAAAATAAATAGAGTAGCAAGTTGCAACAATAAAAATAAAACACACATTGGAAATTGCATGTTATAAAAAGGCAGAACTTGCCACAAGAAATATCCCACAACCATTGATAGGTGCATCCAGTCCTTTACTAGAGAATTCCTTCTTGTACAAACGTCCAGCTATGCTCAAATTGTCAACTATTACTTTCCACTAGTTCTTGTGCACAATGTTCTCCATATCTTTAGTATACATTACATCCTCAAGCCGGATGTAGCAGTCGGTGCTGGATAACAACAACGACTGGAATGCACACATGAAGAAAGCCCTGAGCTCAATATCGCCAGTGAGTTTCCTCTCTCTGGATAGGTCCTCAATGTCTTTAGGTTTAATCTTGGTTACCTCAGTTCCATATATTTGAGCTCCTAACTCCTTCCTCTTCGAGCGTAATACATCATCTTTCATTGGAGTGGGGGCTGGACCTTCATTTGGTAAATGGAAAACACACCAAACACTGTGCTGCGTGATTGCTATTTGACTGATCACCACTGAGCTCTATTCTCATGGTGTCTGGGTTCAGCCTACTCATCAACTAGCTAAGCAATCGCCTGTCCAGTCCATGAGGCTTGAAATCCAAAAGGCCGCCAAAGTTCTTTGCTCGTATCTTCTCTTTGAGATCTTCACTAAGTGCTTCGACAAGGTTTCTAAATTTCGGAGAACATCGGATGGCTGACATAGACCTTTTCTTCTTGTCACCAGCAACGGGGCAGGCTCAGGCAAAGGATCTAGGGCACGGATAGAAGTATCAACGGGGCCCTGATTGCGATGCCTCTTCCTATTGATGCCATGTGCTTCTGGAATAGCATTACGATTCATTGCAGCAAGTAGGAAATCATCATCTTCTGTCACATCAGCCTCGCTTTTCCTATCCGGTGGACTATTCGGTGGAGGATATGCAGGAAGGCGATCAGGGAGCTTCAGCCTTGCCCTCCTATTCTTAAGCTTCATGTTTTCAGCCACGTTAAGACGTGGGGACCTACGGACAACATCATGTGAGTTGCCACCGCCCTGAGAACCAGATGCATGCCCTTCCGTACTCATCTTAGTCACTGCAAATTACGGGAATCAAAAATACACACATGAGACAACAGTCATAAAATACAGTGCCACACCAAAAAAGAATATGAACCAGGAACATTAAACTAATAAACATCAGGGCAATGATGCATATGGAAACATTTCTGACTACAAAAAAGCACATTAAGCAAATTGCAACAACAAGTGCATACGAATAGCGAACTGATACTATGTCTAAAAATCTGCATATAACCAATTAGCAGGCCAGGGGGTAAAAAATACAGTGGCCATTTACTAATCCCGCAGTGCAGAAATTGCAACTTACATTAGCGATTTACTAAATCCCAGGATAACCAATTAGCAGGCCAGTGTGGACTACAATAACTGAAACACAAGTTGAACAGATTGCAACCGGAACAGCATACAAATTGCTACAAACAGCTGAATGACAATTTTGACACCACATAAGAAATCAAGTAATATATCCCACCGTGCATCATGCCAATATGTGGGTAAGAAATAAAACCCAAATTCATCGGGATTAATAATCAACTGAATGCAATCGTATTTGCGGGGGGGGGGGGGGGGGGGGGGAATTAATATTCAAACCAAAATCAAACATTCACACAGATAAAAAAACACATGAATCCTGCAAGGGGAGGTCCACATTTGACCTACAGTATATCGATCCAAAAATGGACAGCACAAACCTACATTCATCAGGAGCGGGGGGAGATCCACATTCGTCATACCTAGGAATAGATTTACATGGTTGTGCGCGGGGGACAAATATTCACATCAGATTAGGGGGGCGCGGCGTTGTTGCGAGATGTAAATCCACTAACCTCGTAGCGCAGGTGATGAGAATGGTGCACGAGGAAGCGAACGCACGGCGCGGCGGTCGGCAACGAGCGATGACCCTCCTGGATTTGAACTTCGCGAAGTGCTCCGGCGAGTGCGGTCGCAGTCGCCATGGATGCGAACTGGGGGCGAGCAGTCCTTGCTGTGGCAGTGGAAGTGAAAAGCAAAAGTGAAACTCCTAGACAGTGGAGGAAATGAATTGGAGCAATGGACGCACCTGATTTAATGCGGTGGGGGCAACGGTTCGCTGCGGGGGGGAGCGGTTGGGTGTGGGCGCGCGCTCGTGCGGGCGGGTCCGGCTGCACCAGTTGGCTGGGTGTTTTTTATAGGGATCACACCCGTAACATCCTAGATTTTCCTGGAATGTTTATAATATTAAAAATATGGATTTAAATTTTTTTTGTGGATTTAATATTAGCTAGGAAAAATCTAAGGTTGTCTTCGTTGGACCTTTCCCAAAATTCTTAGAATTAAATAATAAATTAAATATTGATTGTTAGGGTGTCCATGTCTTAGTGTGAATATTTGGAATTTATTGGATTTTATTTGGATTTGTTTGAGTGTGATTTGGATTTGAATTGATTCAAATCCAAATCAAATAAAGTTTAAAACAAAAAGCTAACTGTTGGGGAAAAGTACGTGGGGCCCACCCGCCAGGGGGTGGACAACGAAGGGAGGGCCCGGGCCCGCGGGCCTGGTCGGTCACCCACCGTTTAGCTCATTATACGGACTAAACTGCCAATTAAACGGATTAAACGGCCATTAAACGGGCTAAACGGATGATTAAATGGACACAGTTAGGCACTGTGTAGCGTTTAAACGGTATGTAAACGGGCTAAACGGCCGTTTAGGCGAACAGTGCCCCTCGGCAGCGGCGGAGGTCGTCGCCGCCGCACTTCCGACCTTCACTGAGACCCCCGGGTGACCCGAGGGTCAGCCGGCCACAAGCGGGGACGAGACCCACCCAGAGCGCGTGGACTTGGAGATGCACAGCGGTGACGAGGCGGAGAGCGAGGGAGGACAAGACGACCCCCACTCATCCAGGGACGACCGAAAGAGGGAGAAGCGCTCGGACAACCGTAAGCCTCCGTCCCGCAACGCCAGGCCCCGCCATGACTCGTCGACCAAGGGCGAGTCCTCCCGCCCATACTGCATCATCCATGAGCATCAAGGAGGACACGTCACTCGTGAGTGCCCCACCATAGAGGCCACCAAAGCTGAGTCCCAAAAGGAAGGAGGCGCTTCGGGGAGGGCGGTCATGCATACCGCACTGTCGCCAGCACCGGGTTGGGCCGGACCGCCACCTCTCGCGTTGTACCCCGCGCCGTGGCCGCCGGCCATGCCGTTCGCCGCACCCCCTCCCCCGGGAGGGATCATGCCCCCATCCCCAAGTCTGCCAAAACAGGAGCCCCGAGAGGTTCAGCACGTCTTCGGAAGCCATCGCGTGGTGCTCCCTATCACCGGGGGATCCCAGCAGCACCTCGACTCCAAGCGGCAGCGACGCACCTACGTGCAGGAGGTGTAGCATGTCTCCTCGACATACATGCCCACCCTCCCGCAACTTGCTACCGTGCCCATCACCTTCCGCGCCGAGGACTGCAACGCCCCCATCTACCCGCACGGTGACACCTTCGTCATCGCCGCCAACATAGCCGGCTCAGAAGTACAGAGGGTGCTCATCGATGGGGGCAGCTCCACGGACCTACTGTTCATCAACGCTTTCGAGCAGATGGGACTCTCCCAATCTCAGCTCACCACCACCGGAACCCCCCTGAAGGGGTTTGGGGGAAGCGCCATCACCGCGGTGGGGCAGATCACCCTCCCAGTCACCTTCGGCTACGGAGGATACGCTCTCACTGAAGACATCACCTTCGACGTCGTGAACCTTCCCTACCAGTACAACGCCATCTTTGGGTGATGCCTCCTCAACACCTTCGATGCCATCCCCCATCACGGTTTCCTCTACATGAAGATGCCAGGCCCCCGAGGCATCATCAAGGTGCTGGGAGATCAGAACACAAACACCGCGCGTCTCATCGACATCAGGCGAGCCCGGGCCAACGAGAGGTCAACGAACTCACGCCAGGAGAAGAAGGCGATCCTGCTGGGCCAAGCTCGACACACTTCGTTCCTCGAGCAAGCCAGGATGGAGCCACCAAGCCTATCGCGCTCCGGCCAGAGTGCCCGGAACGCTCCGTCCAAGTCGCGGCAGACCTCCCCGACCAGCTAGAGACATCCTTGGTGGAGCTCATCCGAGAACACGAGGACGTGTTCGCATGGACGCCCGCAGACCTCCAGGGCATCGACCGAAGCGTCATCGAGCATCACCTCCGCGTCGACCCCAAGAAGAAGCCACGGAAGCAGAAAGTGCGGGCGATGTCTGCAGAATGAAAGGAGGCGGCCAAAGCGGAGGTCCGGAAGCTCCTCGACGCCCGTCTCATTCGGGAAGTGTTGTACACAGACTGGCTGGCCAACCCCGCGCTGGTAAAAAAGAACAACGGAAAGTGGCGCATGTGCGTCGACTTCACTGACCTCAACAAGGCATGCCCTAAGGACGACTTTCCCCTGTCACGCATCGACCAGATCGTGGACTCTACGGCAGGCTGCGGGCGACTCTGTTTCCTCGACGCCTACTCCGGATACCACCAAGTGTGGATGGCGGTGGAAGACGAGGTCCACACCAGTTTCATCACTCCGTTCGGGACCTACTGCTACGTCCGCATGCCTTTCGGCCTCCGGAACGCAGGCGCCACCTTCGCCAGGCTTGTACAGATCGTATTCGAGGAGCAAACCGGTCGCAACGTCGAGGCGTACGTCAACGACATAATCGTCAAGAGCCGCCAGGAGCAAGACCTCTACCCCGACCTCCGGGAGACATTCGACAACCTACGGCGCATAGGTCTACACCTCAACCCCGAGAAATGCACATTCGGCGTCCGCTCCGGAAAGCTCTTGGGATACCTCGTGTCACAGCGAGGAATCAAGGCCAATCCCGACAAGATCCGAGCAATCCGAGAGATGGAACCACCGATGACCACACGCGAAGCACAACGAGTGACCGACAGGCTCGCCGCACTGAGCCGATTCATCGCCCGCTCCGCCGAGCGTAGCCTCCCATTCTTCAAAGTGCTGAGGGGTTCCGACCCATTCTGGTGGACCGAGGAGCAACAGCGGGCCTTCCGCGACCTTAAGGAGTACCTCGAGCACCCCGAAACCCTGGCCAGCCCCACGCCCGGAGCACCGCTGCTGCTATACATAGCCGCGGTAGACCGCGCCGTAAGCACAGGAGCTTGTCGAGGAGCGCCAGGTCAAAGGGCACAAGACCCAAGTCCCAGTATACTACGTGTCGGAAACCCTGAGCGAAGCCAGAAGCCGCTACTCCGAGATCGAGAAGATGGCATACGCGGTCGTCATGGCCTCCCGAAGCTAGAAGCATTACTTCACCGCCCATCCCATCACCATCCCGACGTCACACCCCCTACGAGACATATTTGAGAACCGGGAAGCAATCGGAAGGATCGGCAAATGGGCAGCAGAAATCGCCCCCTACACGCTCGTCTTCACCGCCCGGATGGCGATAAAATCCCAAGCCCTGGTGGACTTCGTCGCGGACTGGACGCCGACGCCAGGCACCGACGTGATGGCCGCCCCAGAACCATCGTGGGTGGCGCACGTTGACGGCGCCTGGGGAGCTTCCACGTGCCGGCGCCGCCGCAATCTTGGTCGCTCCGTCGGGGCAAGCCATGAGCTACGCCCTACGGCTAGAATTCCCCTGCACCAACAATGTCGCGGAGTACGAAGGCCTAATCCTCGCCTTGCAAAAGGCCGCGGCATCGGGAGCACGCTGCCTCCTCATCAAAAGCGACTCCCAAGTGGTCACCAGGCAAGTGGAGAAGGAGTTCCACGCCCGGGAGCCCGAGCTGGCGCGATACCTCACGCGCGTCCGGTCCCTCGAGAAGAAGTTCCAAGGCTCCACGGTATTATATATCCCTCGACTGGAGAATACGACGACCGACTTGTTGGCGAAAGCAGCAGCCCAGCAAGCGGCCCTGCCCCCTGAAGTCTTCTACGCTGTCACGCACGAGCCCTCAACTGCGTCCGGGACGGAGCCTACCAGCCGCGAAGTTGCAGCCATCACGAGCAAAGATTGGCGGTCGCCCATACTCGCATTCATCAGCGGACAATACATGCCCGAGGGGCAGACGGAGGCAGCCGCATGACACAACGATGCCGGGGGTACAAGATCATCGACGGAACCTTGTACAAGGAGGGGGTATGCGCACCCTTGCTGCGGTGCATCGCCCGGAACGAGGGGCAAGAAATCCTCCAGGAGGTTCATAGCGGCCTGTGCGGCGCACACTCCTCCGCCAGATCCCTCGTCGGCAGGGTTTCTACTGGCCCACGGCGCTGCGGGATGCCCAAGACCTGGTCCGCCGGTGCGAAGCGTGTCAGCGCATGTGCAAAATGAGCCGCCTCCCCGCCACCGCACTACAGCCCATCGCCCCGGTATGGCCGCTGGCACGCTGGGGAATCGACATCGTTGGCCCCCTACCCACAGCTCCGGGGAGCTTCCGCTTCTCTGCCGTCGCCGTCGAGTACTTCTCCAAATGGGTGGAAGCCGAGCCACTGACCTCCATCTGGGCAGCAAACCTCATGAAATTCCTCTGGAAAAACATCATCTGCAATTTCGGCATCCCGAGGGAGGTCACCGTCGACAACGGCAAGCAATTCGATTTGGAGCACTTCACCACCTACTGCACGGAAATGGGCATCAAAGCCTGCTTCGCTTCCATTTACCACCCCCAATCCAACGGTGCGTGCGAAAGAGCAAACGACAGCATCTTCTCCGCTCTCAGCAAGCGCATCTACGGCGAGCCAAAGGGAACCTGGGCGGAAGAACACCCTAACATCCTATGGGCGCACCGTACCACGGTGACGAGGCCGACCAGCTTCACCCCTTTCCGGCTGCTATTCGGAGAAGAGGCCACGGCGCCTGAAGAAGCTACACATTTGTCTTTCGGGGCAACAAACCCAGCCAGACCAGAGGAGGAGAGCGTCATCAAAGACACGCTGGAGGAAACAAGGATACATGCGGTAGCCAACCTGGAACGCTACCAGCGGGAGACCAAGGCATGGAGGGACAAGCGGATCAAGCCTCGCGCCTTCCTGGCCGGGCATATGGTGCTACGATGACGCCGCAATGCGGAGAACTTGGGGAAGTTCGAAAGCAAGTGGGAAGGCCCCTACATCATCACCGGCAGCAACCGCACAGGTAGCTACCGACTCGCGTCGACGGAGGGCGAGGAAGACCCGCACACGTGGAACGCCGACCTGCTCATCCGCTACTTCCCCTGAAGAGGGACAACGCCACAGCCATCAGCCAGAAGAACCCCGTTCTTCTCCTTTGTTTCCGTTTTTCCCATTTTATTCCCATTATTTCCCTCGTATCATGTATGCACTGACAAGCAGCAGGGCGGCCACCGCTCGACAAGACTGCCATGGGCTTCGTGCATCCGGTTGTAACATCTCGCTTTTGCCCCCGAGAAGTGGGCCATCGGAAGAACAAGCTAGAACGTGACGCACAAACCCCCCCCCCCAAAAAAAGAGGTGTAGCAGCGCAACCTCGATTGAGGCATTCCGAGCCGCGCACCACAAAGTGCGAAGGGGTGGTGCCACCGGGGAAAAATCCAAGAGGGCGCCGAAGGGCTCCATTGCATGATAACACAACCCACGTGCCCGCGTCAAGCCAAGGGTTAACCCCGTGGAGCGGAGCGATGCTCTGGGGGAACCCCAGAGAAAGCCAAAGGGCTGCCCCGCGCAGCGCTCGGCATAAACGCACCCGCCATAGGCTAGGGCTAACCCCATGGAGCGGAACGATGCTCCGGAAGAACCCCGGAGAAAGCCAAGGGGATGCCCCGCGCAGCGCTCAGCGCAAACGCACTCGCAATAGGCTAGGGCTAACCCCGTGGAGCGGAGCGATACTCCTGGGGAACCCCGGAGAAAGCCAAAGGGCTGCCCCGTGCAACCCTCGGCATAAACGCACCCGCCATAGGCTAGGGCTAACCCCGTGGAGCGGAACGATGCTTCGGGAGAACCCCAGAGAAAGTGAAGGGGCTGCCCCGCGCAGCGCTCAGCGCAAACACACCCGCAATAGGCTAGGGCTAGCCCCGTGGAGCGGAACGATGCTCCGGGACAACCCCCGAGTAAGCCAAAGGGCTGCCCCGCCCGGCGCTCGGCGCAAACGCACCCCCGAGTAGGCTGAGGGCCAGCCCCGTGGAGCGGAATGGTGCTCCGGGAGAGTCTCGGCCACAGCCAAGGGGTCGCCACGCATGGCGCGCATCAAGAACGCACCTGTAATAGGCTAGGGCTAATCCTGTGAGCGAAATGATGCTTCGGGACAACCCCGAAGCGCATCGTGAACGCACCGACAATGGCTAAGGGCTAGCCTCGTGGAGCGGAACGGCGCCCCGGAAGAGACCCCGCGGAGAGAAAAGACCCAATCGATCAAACCAACGAAACTTTATTAAGATGGAGTCCCTTTTCGGAACGGTTTACAAAGATCAACAAATGACGCCACGACGACACGACTAGGGTGAGGGATACAAGTCGGCACGGTCGAGGTAGTCTAGGAACTGCCGGCGACGACGACGGCCACTGGAGCCCCGAGGACCGCGAGGTGCATGAGAAGATGTAGCAGCAACAAGGGGACGCCGGGACGAGCTGGCCCGGGGACCGACATGAACGGGAGAGCCAAGGTTCACACGGAGCACCTCCAGGACAACCTGCTGAATACGCACCGGGTCAACTTCGGACGCCCCGTCAGCCACACAGGCGGCCTCCTCCTGCGCCACCTGCCTGGCATACGCCGCATCCTCGGCAAGGTGAGGATCCTCCGGCTGGCGAGTCTCCACAACGTCGTCGCCAAAAGGCGTCCAGTGGAAGGACGACCCGGAGGAGTAGGACTCCTCCGATAGAGCTTTGTCTTTTCCTTGGGAACGCCGCAGGACCTGCAACAGACATAACATAGTAAGCGCAAAAGTTTTGAACCGGAAGGGCCAGGAGGGGAGGACGAGGGGACGAGACGTGACCGTCATCGCCCCCGCGCAATAAAAAATCGACATGTCCATCCCGGAGCAGAACTTCCCGCTCTGTTTTCATTAATGGAACAAAAACACATCAAGAGGAGGGCTACGAGCTCACACCTCAGAGGCGGAGGGCATCGGAGAAGGAGAGTCCTCAGGAGTGGCGGATCGGCCCACCTCAGGCCCAACAACCGGATCGCCCCTGGGGTCGGCTGGCGACCCGTCAGGCGCAGAGGCGGAGCCCCGGGCGGAAGGCCCAGAAGGCACGCCAGAGCCGCGATCGTGAGAATCCCTCCCCGAGCGCTCCGGAAGGCGGAGCATGTTAGCAGGGCAGAGCATGTCTGACAGCCGCCTACACTACCGAACAAAGTCGGAGATTTCGACCTCAGGGTGGCGCTGGGGGCCGATGGGGGGCGAGTGAGACTCCAACCACTCCGACCATTCCCGGAGGAAGCTTCCCTGAATCATCACCCCCTCTGACAGGGTGGCTAGGGGAAACGTCTAGCGGCGACTTGCCTCGCCCCGGGCGGGCTAGTCCTGCGGTTTTGGCCCACGGAAAGTGGCGGGGAGGAAGGCCTCGCATCGCGGCAGCCTTCCGGAAGGGCCTCAATGATTGACACAGAAAGGAGGAACTTCAGAATTATATTCATGAAGGCCCCTCCCGAGGGCCCCTAGCAGGCGGGAGGGGAACAAAATTTTACAGGGGAGTTAAGGAGCCGGCCCACCCGCGCTCGGAAAGATATCAAAAGAAAGGCTACAAAAGCTAAGGACCAAAAGCTACAATGTCGACGAAGCCCCCGAGGGTGGGGAGGAAGAGCCGACGCGGAGACATCACACCTGAGGCGACGAGCGTGCCCCATCCTCGGCGCCGGCAGCAGCCTCGTCCCGCCTGCCGTCTCCCGTTGGGGCAGTCAGGGCCTCAGGGCTAAGCCCCTCGGCCACCATGGCCACGGCCTCCGTCTCGACTCGAGCTATCTCCCGGTCCATAGCATCGCCCCGGGACAGCCAGAAGTCCCCCATGACCCGCGAGGCGGCCTTCATGCTCCTGGCCTGGTCGAGGAAGGCGGCAGGGTCGGAGGGAAGCTCTGGAATCTTCTTCCTGAGGTCGCGCATCTTGGCCCTCACCTCCTCCGGGCCAGCTTCGAGGTAGGACATGGCCAGCAGGGCGCTCCGCGAGGCAGTCTGGGCGCTGACCTAGGCCAAGCCCGTCGCCGCCGGCTCGACGCAGAAGCCAGTCGAGGCTCCCGCGCGCATCCGCCGGGGAGTGAGCTGGGGGAGAAACGGCCACGCCCATGCCGGTCAACGCTCCCGACAGCAGCTGCACCACGTGCCACCCTGCCTCGGCCTGAGCCCGGACCTGTTCCTCCAGCTCCGCAACACGGGCCCGGAGATCGACGCCCGCCTGCCTCAGCTCCTGCACCTCCTTGGCTGCCTCCGCCCGACGAGCCTCCGAATAAGCCGTGGATAGTTCCGCAGTTTCCTTGGCCCTGCCGGCCTCGGCGAGGGCAACCTCCAGCTCCTCCACCCGGGACCCGAGCGCGGGGCCCCCCGGAAGACGAGCCCCCTTTGGGAGGGCCTGCGCTAGAAGGGCAACCTGAAAAAGAAAAAGAAGGGGAGACTAAAGATGAGAAGACCGGATGGACCCAAAGGGAAGATCAACCACTGGAGCCGGAAAGGGGTCACCTGCACGCCCAGGGCGGCAAGACCCTCCCGAACGTCATCGGTCGGAAGATGCCGGAGGACGCCCTCAATGGTGGGAAGGAGGAGGCGGGAGCTCATGTTGGCCAAAAGCTCCCGGCGGGGGCGGAAGGCCCAAAAGGTCGTCGGGACTCATGGGCGCCTGACCAAGGGAGGGGTGGGAAAACAGGCCCTTGCCTCTTCCCGGCGCTCGGGGCGGGGAGCCAGCCCCCAGGTCTGGGTCCTCGAGGTCGACAATCGCCGCCACCCGGAGAGGCCTCCGGGAGAACGCGATGGAGGCGCTTCCCGCCCGGAACCAGCAAAATCGAAGGACGGTGTCTCATGCGAGGACCGACGAGGGAAGGGCGCGAGGCCAGGAAAAACGGAGGAGGAGAAAGACCGAGGGGACCAACTAGGAAGCGACTCCTCCTCTTCGCTGTCAGACTCGACCAGGAGGCCGGGGCAGCGGAAGCTCGACAACTTACCGCCCGCCCCGGGAGCGGGGCCCCTCCGGGACGAAGTTGGAGCTGAGGTCGGGAACGATGCGCGAAGGGGGGACATCACAATCGGGGTGGGAGACACCCTGGAGCGGGGAGGGGGAGAAGGAGGAAGCGCCGCGTCTCCGACGTCAGAGTCCTGATCCTCCTCTGACTCCTCCACCTGGGCCGCCCGTCCCGGCGCGCCCTCGGTGGTGGCCGCGGCGCCCCTCCCCCGGCGCTACCCTTTCTGGGGTTTTTCGGCGGGAGCGGGGCACTCCGGGACCAGCAAACCCCGGAGGGGGAAGATGCGGTTGGTCCGAGGGCTCAGCACCATCGCCATCCGAGACCGATACTCCGTGAGCTGGTACGACCCCAGCAGCACCACGGCCTTCGCCTCAACCTCCGCTAGGGACAGGTCTGCCGGAAGCCAAAAAGAGGGGTCAGCAGAAATACATAGTAGCTCCCGATCTTCGCGGCGCCCCAACTCACCCGGGAGTGTCCACTTGAAGGAGGACCGGAAGGAGGTCTTGCCAGTGCTCGACCTCTGGATCACCAAATACTTGAGGTCCTACTTCTCCACCGGGAAGTCCCAGCCTTTGGCCTAGGGCCAAACCCCTGCCGCCAGGAACTCCTCCGTGAGGTCCCGCATGATGAAGCGCCGGGAGATCGATGCCATCAAGTTGATGCAGCTCCGGAGGGTGTCGTCCATCAGGATGGAAGGAAGGGAGACGAACTCTAGCTCCTTGAACTGCGAGCGGAGGGGGCAGTTGGCCGGAAGTTTCTGTTAGAACCAGCGCTCCAGCCACGGGGCTTCCCTTTTCTCCTTGTAGGCCTTCGCCGGGAGCACGGCCCCCTCCCGGGGGTTGAAAAAGACTTGCCTGAAGCACACCTCTTTCCTCTCCAAGTCGAAGAGCCAGTACTTCTTCCAAATGGCTGCCTGGTAGAGGTGGGCGAACGCCCTGGAAGAGGGAGCCGCCCCCTCCGCCCGGTATGCCCACTCGAACATGCTTAGGCGCACAAAGGAGTTGGGGGAGACGTGCTGGACTTCGAGGCGGAAGTGTCCCAGAGTAGAGACCAGGAAGTCGGAGCACGGGAATCGCAGGCCGCATTCCAGCTGCTCCACGAAAACCACCACCTCCCTCGGCCCTAGTGTGGGGAGCATCTCGGCCCCGGGGGGACGAACGAGAGCCCGGTCGGAGATCAACCCCCGCTCGTGGAGAACGTCCAGGTATTCGTCATCGACGGTGCTCTTCGAAAGCTGTCGGGTCCGTGGGACCTCCGGACGGGCCCGCTTGACGTCGGAGGGCTTTGGAACGGACAGGATGCCGCACTTGGGAGCCATCGGAGTGCGCAAAACAGCCGGGGAGCGGAAGGCTTGCGGCGGCAAGGAAGGCGACGGGAGGCTCAAACCCTAGAAGGAGGAAGGGATGAAGGCGACAGCGCAAAAGGCTGTGGCGAGTTCGAACCCTAAAGGGAGGTGGGGCCCTCTCCCGGCCCCCCAGGCCTGCCCTTATATAGGACCGAAAGGGGGGGGGGAGGGGGCGCAGAGGGTGCCCTAGGCCGCCCTCATTCCTTGCGCCGCGGCCGTTAGAAGGCCCGCAGGGGGTCTTATGGGAGTGTGCCACGTGGCGTGACCCCGCGCTCGAGGCAGCCCAACCGATACGCGAGAAGGATGAGGGGTGGGCTTCGACCCACCCTTTTCAGGCCCTGAGCTGTTTTTCTCTCTTCTTTCCTTCCCCCAAGCAACGCGACGCGGTTGTCACGCAGTAGGGCGCATGTCCCGAGGCCGGAACGGGAGGAAAGCACTGAAGTAGGAAGAGGAAAACGGCTCGAGAACCCGGTTTTCCCTCTCATCAACCTGGCGGAACCTTCTGGGCCCCCACGTCTCTTGTTTTTCCCCGACTGAAGGATCTCTGCGCCGGCCCTCACCCCCGGAGGCCGCCTCTCCGCCCCTACAGTTCTCGAGGGGCCGCACCCCCGGAAAGGGGCGCACCCCCTCGAGGAAGGGCTACTGTTGGGGAAAGTACGCGGGGCCCACCCGCCAGGGGGTGGACAACGAAGGGAGGGCCCGGGCCCGCGGGCCTGGTAGGGTCCCCGGAGGAACCCCGGGGGAGGCAGGGTCCCCCGGGACTCAAGCGCCACCGGGAGAGCCAGCGGTGGAGGACCGGCCTCCGGAGGAGTCCCAATGAGAGAGGGACTTCCCCGGAGCATCGGTTCCTGCCACCAGCATGGAAGACTACCAAAGGAGGGAGGAGTAAGAGGAGGCCCTGACGAAGGACGCCAGGCAGGCCGGAGGAGTCCCGATCGCCCGGGGCTCTCCCGGGTGGGTGACGCTCTTTCCGGAGGAGGACGGGGGGGGGGGAAGCAGAGGACGTCACCCGACACCATCTGTCAGGGGGTGACCTCACGGCGGAAGGACGGCAAGGGCCCCACCCCTGCGCGGGGGGCACAGGATGAAGACTATTACCCAATACCCCCCCCCCCCCCGTACCGGCGGGGCCTAGGAGAAATCCCGACAACGTACCGGGGGTACCCTGGTCTTATTACGCCTAGAACTAGGTTCCAGACCGCTATAAATATAGCCCCAGGGCCTTGGAGGCAGGGGTAGAATCACTCTTGTAAGATCATCTAGTCACTCAGTCCCCTAGAAGCTCTCTAAGGCATCGATCTTGCCTCAGAGCCCCGAACGTACTGTTTCGGCAATTGTAACCACCAACACTAACTTGGGCCCTAACCCAACTAACCAGCCCGCTAACTAAGTCTAGTTTTGGCCCCTCGGCTTCTCTCCCGGTCCACCCGAAGCCCCGCGGCCCTCTCTCCTTTCTCTTCATCTCGGCCCGCTACCGCCGGCCTAGCTCCCCGCCATCCCAACTCATCCGACCGCGCCATCCCTCTCTTCCTTCCACTGACAGGCATGCCCCATCTGTCAGCTTTCCCTCCTACCTCACACCGCCACCGCCACTCTCCTATCGCCGCCGTGCTCTCCCAGTGCCGTCGCCCGCTCCTGCGCGCGAGATCATCTCGCGGACCCTAGGGACCCTAATCCCCGATACACCCCTCTCAGCTCCACCCTAAACCCTAGATCGGGGAGCCCCTCGCGCCATCTCACTAGCGGCCGCTCCTTCTCGCCGCGTGCGCTTGGGCTCACACGCCAAGGCCGAGCCGCCCCGCTCCAACCCTAGTCGTCTGCATCTCGCCCCGCGACGCGTGTCCCCTCTCGCGAACCCTCCTCTCTCGCCTTTCCCCTCTTCAACCTGAGCGCCGCCACTATAAGAGCAGGGGAGCGCCCGCTTTTCCTCCCCATCCATCCGCTCGAGCACTTGCCCTTCATCTAGCCGCCGCTGCACGAGGAGAAGAAGGAGGAGAAGAAGAAGGCGAGGATGAGGAGGAAGGGAGCAAGCCAGAGCCACTCGTGAAGCACCGCCGCGCCACCGCCGGAGCGCCATCGCCTACCCGAAGCAAGAAGACCCCATACCGATCCCTGTCACAGCTCTTCGTACCACTATACGGCTTCTCCTTCATCGCCTTCACCTCACCGAGCCGAGCCTTGACCCCTAGGTGAGCCACTACCGCGATCCCCTTTTCCCTGCTCTGTTTCACCGCCGCCGTGCCGGAGCTCGGCCGTGCCAGACCCAGCATGGCCATGCCGTGACTCAAGAGCCCCTGAGACCCGCGCGCGAAGGCTCGCCCTGTGGAAGGCCTTCGCGCCTTCGTTTTTTAGACTGGAAGTCGCCGTCTTGGCCGTCGCCGCTGCCGCCAAACCTCGTCCGCCGCCGCCGACGCCCAAGTCCATCCCAAACTGGCCTTTTTCCTCTGCCTGTGGCTCAGCCTTCACGCCGAGCATCATCTTGTGCAGGTTCCCGTTGAGCCTAGCAGAAACCCGGCCTTAGGGCCCGGCCGCCCGATGAACGCCCCATTGGGGAAATTCGTCGAGCGTTCGCCGTGCACCCTGGCCCTGACCTAGATCGCGCCGTAGCCAACCCTAGGAACCAAACCCTAGACTACTTCTCCCGTGAACGCGTGTGCCGTGCCATTTGGCGCACGTCCATGGCCTTGACGCCGCATTTGGCCGACAATGAGATGCCGCCGGCGTGCCCTAGCCGCCGCGCGCGCACTCCGCCGCTCGGCCGCGCGCCAGGGGCACCTCCCCGCCGTCGCCACGCGTCGCGCCCCCGGGTGCCCGCATGCGAGGCAACACGCGTAAACGGCCGCAACAGATCCGCTCCGAGCCGCAGCCGATCCGGTGGACGAGGTCCAGGTGAACCCGTGACATAGTCCACGGTGGAGCGCGACCACCAGCGCAGCCCCGTCTCTTTTACAAAGAATCCCCTGCCTTCTTACACTTTAGCCCCCTGTAGTTTCGAAATCCTTTCAAACTAGTCCCTGGCCTGTGACTTTTACTCTGAGCCCCTTGGACTTTTTAGATTTAACATATAGGCCCTTTTGATGACGTCATCAGGGCCCACTGATGACGTCATCATCCGGTCCCACCTGTCAGCTTTGACCGTTGACCGGTCAACGCTGACGTCAGCAGGGCCCACTGCCGACGTCAGCAATTCGGCCGCCCCTGGACTTTTTATAAAAAACCCCTAAACTTTTACAAAATTACCAATAGGTCCGTGGTTATTTTCAAATAGGTCCCTGGCCTCTTTTCTTTTCTTTTTGGGAATTATTTAAAAAATTTAGAAAAGGATTTAAACTTAGAAAATCCATAACTAATTCATTTTAACTCCGAAAAATATGAGACCAGATTCTATATTTCTCTAAAATCATGACCAAGCCTTTGGTGTGGAGTATGAGTCCATTTGGATCTTTCTTGGATTGGTTTTATTGGAGTTAATTGCTATTAGGTCTCCGGTATTTACTTTAATTACGTATTTAGGACCTACCGACGGCCAGGAGCTGACCGGAGAGGAGCACTGCCCGGAAGACTTTGTGGAGAAAGAGAACTTGCCCTCAGGTTTACGCCCAGCCCATCTTTTAAATGCCTATTAGACATTGCAACTAGATGAGCTAGCGCTTTACTTATTGCAAATGAATGATGCTTGAACCTTGCATAGCCATGATTTATTCCGTGATTACCTTGTTACCTACTACTCTATATATGATATTGCTATGCTGTTGCTTGCATGTGTATGGGATCACGTGGATTAGGACACTTGGCGTGTGTGGGAATAAAACCGGCAGGAGAAGGTGTTTTTGGGAACTTGGCGGGGGTGAGCATTTTATAACAACTCGGTCTTTGACCGAGGTGCCGGGAGACCCCTGCTCTCGAGGGGGTCCCACACCGTACTTGTGGCGGGTACATGGTTGGAGAGGAGGATAGGAGTTGGCGGCGGTACCTATAGTGGGTACTGTGACTTGCGTTCTTCTTCGGAGGATACGCCTTTGGGACGATAACGCTCACCCCGGCCTGAAACCGAGTGGGGTAACCACTCTTTGGGCCCCACGTACTTACCGCTTACCCATATGAACGGGTTCCAGCCAGCCTAACTAGCGCGATGCCCGGATTGTGAGAAGATCAGGTGGATGGTGTAAGAGAACGGGAGAGGTCGTCTCCCCGAAAGACTATGGCCCCGTCTGGCCCTACGAGGGAGAGTTCGACACAGCTTCCGAAGCATTGGATTGCGAGCCGATGGACCGAGACCGGAAGAACAAGCCGGCATCGTCGCGGTTGGGGTCTGTGGTGTGGGTTGCATCTCGAGATGGCGGCCACCATCTCGCAGCCCGAGTGGGTCCAGTTGTACAAGCTCTCAAGAGTCTATAATCTATACATATAGCCGCGTCCTCGGTATGGACATTGCTCTCGGTCTATAATCTCATATTTGGGATATTCTACCTTCCCCCCTTTCTAGCCAGATTTGAGAGTGACTAAGGTTCGCAGCTACGGATGGGGAGAAGGGAAGTTTGCTCCCTTTCCTTTCGGGATCCGGTCGTAGTCGGTGAGGTGGGAGGGGAGGGAGCTCTCGCATCGACTTAGATGAGTGTGGAGATGGAGATGGGAGTCCAGCGTGCCGGAATAGCCCGATGTGGTGAGATATGGGATCGATGGATAAGGAGATACTTATTTTATTTTGCTACTGCATAGGAAACCTTTAGCCTATGCTTGATATACTTTTATCCATTTAGATGATAGTCCACTTAAAGCTTGCATTTACGGTTGGTGACGCGAACCTATCCCATTCCTTGGGGAAAGCCTTTAAGTACGCAGGATCTGATGATGAGCACGAGTTCAACTATGACTGAGGCATCGTCTTGACGCGCAAGTTGCCTGTGGAGGAGATCAAGAAGATGGAGGCTTCTACGCCTAGATCCGCTGCGTTGGATGTTCTTTTGTTTGTAGTTCAGCCCTGAGGGCTTGTATCAGACGTTTTATCATGAGAATGATGTAATAAATAAGATATTTGTACTTTATTCGTGGTATGGATGTGATATTCGCTGTGATGAGTTCTGTACGTGGTATCTACTTGATCCAGGGAGTATCACAATGGTACAGAGAGTCGGGTTTTCGGAAATCGAAAACCCGGGTCGTTACAGTTGGCGTCAGAGCCATACCTGCCCGTAGGACAACCCTAAAATGCACCTTGTTGCATTCTGTATAGTAAATGCACAGACCCTACGGACCCTACGAGTTGCGGCAGTGAAGCTAATCTAGTTGCAACTACGACACTTGACTAAATTGCAACTTGACGGAACTAATTGCAACATATCTGGTATAGTTGCAACCAGACACGAACGTTGTACCAGTTGCAATTATGACACTTGACAAATTGCAACTTGGCGTAACTAAACGAGACAGATCTGGTCCATTTTTTTTAGAAAGCAGATCTGTTCCAGTTGCAACTAAACGCGAAAACGCTACGAATTGCAACCGGGTGACTAGACCAATTGCAACTACGACGCTTGACCATTTGCAACTTGATGGAAATAAATTGCAACAGATCTCGGTTAGTTGCAACTGGACACGACCCAGTTGCAACCTAACGCGTTGCGCACTAAGTAGTTGCAATTGGGAGCAGTATAGTTGCAGTTATGCGATTAGACAGTTGCAACCAGGGTGAGGGCGTTCTCTATAGTAAATGTAACAAGGTGCATTATAAAATTTCTGTGTGTGTCTATATATATAGGGTGAGGCTAAAACACAACAAGGTGTGATCGGTATACAAAATCACAGACCCTACCAGATTAACAGTTGCAACTACGGGACTAGATCAGTTGCAACCACGAAGCCTGAGCAATTGCAATTTGACGGAACTAATTGCAGTAGATTTCGTCCAGATATTTTTTTTTGCGTTCAAATCAATCTGAACGTACAAGGGTACCAGTTGCAACCATGAGCCTAGACCAATTGCAATTATAGAATTGCAACTTGATGAAACTAAATTGCAACAGATCTGGTCGTTTATATTTGTGTTCAGATCAATTTAGGAACACCCTGGTTTACACCAATTGCAACTTCGAAACTTGACCAATTGCAACCTTGACACTTGATCAATTGCAACTGATTTGGTCCCGTTGCAACTCGACATGAACCAATTGCAACTGGACACGACCCAGTTACAACCCGATGCGCTGCACACTAACTGGTTGCAATTGGGTGGAGTCTTGTTGCGACTACGCGACTAAACCAGTTGCAACGTAGGGTGGGTGTTTTCTCTGTAGATATCACACCCAGGTGTGATATAGACTCTGTGGCCGGCCACAGAATAACTATTCTGTAGCCACCCGCAATGATCGCATCTCCCACGTCCAATTCGCAAGCGAGCCGAGCTGCTGTTACGAGAAACACGGACGCGGCTAGAGCCGAGCGGTAATTACTGTTGTAAAACAAACGGACTTTCCAAGAAGGAAAGGAGGACTAGAAGTCCTAGTCCTTGTCCGGTTGCTTGTGGGCTCTTACCATAATCTCTAGTCTTAGTTCGGACTATATAATCGGAGGAGCACCCCCTATTGTAATACATCGATTTGAGGAATAAAGAGAAGCTCCACATGTATTGTCTCTTGTCTACTTTATATTTGTTTTTGTATGCTTGTCATGAGAGGCGCGAGAGGGAGAAGATCCAACCGTTGACGACGTGTTTCACAGTACATTATCAGCACGACCGCTCTTCTTCGACTACGCCGGAGGAGTCGGCATCAAGCTCGACGCCATCAATCCCACCGTCGTCCTTGCCGACGACTACTTCGACGACGTCGACTACATCAACGTCGTCAGCGAACGGATCTGCATCGACTCGCCATCAAGCAGGCATGTCTACGACCATGCCTAACGCCCTACGCAGTATGTATCTACTGATAACTACCCTACGTGGCAAGTGAAGTAGATCAATTGGCATCAAACAACGTACAAGTTATGAATGTTTAGGATATAGTAGATTAGTTTTTTTCACTAATCTACTGTCTACCGGCCATAAAGACTGGCTCTCATGTGCCCGTCTGTATGCGGACGTGTTAATCGGCATAAAAGCTAGAAGGTAGGCAAACAACATAGTGCAGTACACGAACATGCATAACGAAACTTATTATATGCATCTGTCAGCAATATGTACGGTTGCTCTGGTTGTATGAAGCCTGTGTTTGAACGGCAAATCCTCACGGCCGAGCCCATATGTTGCTGATTTTGCTGTCACCGAATTGACACAAATCGCAAGGGAATCTAAACAGCCATTGCGATTGCTATACAGCCTGAATGCCGGAACAGGGCTCGGATCAGAATTCTTTTCGCCAGAACAGTAGTCCGGCGAATCGGCGATCCGTAGGTACATGCATGCTACCGGCACGAAGACCGGCGGCCAGAAGCCAAACATCAAGAGATTGATTTTTCGTCAGAGAAACGGCATGCAGACCGAAACTCAAACTATTACCTCGCAGCCAGAACGCGTGCCCGGTACAAAACTCGTTTGAAATCGAGTCCTATTCGCATTGATCTGTGCCTTGCCGCCTGCAATCATGTCATGCACCGCCATGAGCCGAACCCGCCGTGCAGTTTGAAGCTGAGTCCCGACGCTACTGAGTTCTGCTCGCAGCTGAGCTCGTCTCGAAGTCCTGGCGCCGCCGAAGTCGTGCCAACGCATAAAACTGAGATACATCATCAGATGTCGAGCCACCCCGTAGTTGAGCCGAGCGTATGCCTGGAGATGCCGCCCCCACTCGCCCGAAGTCGAGCGCCATTAAAATTTATGGCCTGCAGCCATGTGACGAAGGGTGTAGTTGCTTGCGAACGCTAGCAATGTCGTTGTGCCCTGCTGTAGTTAAGCATATACACTACCTGAAGCTGTCACGCCGCTTGAAGACGCGCCAAAATCCCTCCAGTAGAAGTGTGGCGCTGCATGCAGCTGTTGCTGTAGACAAAAGCTGCCTTAAGTGGAGCTTGTCATATTTGTGCAGATTACGCATGCTGGGGCACCACACGTTGGCCCTGTTGATCAGTACTGTATGCCAACAGCAGAACACATGAAAAAAGGTATACTTTGCGGATAAATTCCAGGACTTTACAAACATTCTAGAACTTGCAGTTCAGCCCCTAATTCGTATGGAATTAGAGGTTATCAAATGCTTTTCCAGTAGAAAACATCTCAGAAACTTCAGTTTTGCGGCTGATAAAGTGATTCATCAATATTTACAGTCTACAAGTCCTGTAAATTAGTATTTATGAAATTCATTTACTGTTTTTGTGTACATTGTTATAATTACATAAAAATCGGTAAAAAAAACCTTTAATCATTGAAACATGGTTTTAGGTATTTGGGCTCTCTTTTTTTTTTTGAAACCCCTTTGAGGCTCATATTTGAATTTTTTTAGCATGTTTAATGGATATATAATTTTGAAAATTTGAACCATTAATCCTTGAAGTGGCTAAAAATTTACCTTTAATCATAGAAAATGGTTTTAGGTTTATGACCTCTCTCAATCTTGAAGAACCTTAGACATGTTACCCCCGAGAGTGTCATATTCAAATATTTTTCCTGGCAATTAAGTGAATATATATATATTTCTAGGAAAATTCTGGGAAATTATATAAATTATCTATTAAATAGATTAACCAATATTAATTAATTTTGCACTTATTTCATGCATTTAAACACATGAAGTGTGCCTTAAGCAATTGCATGAATAATGTAGGACGTGACATGAAGTTCTTTATTTCTAAAAGAAATTTATATTGGTTTAAAATTTAGTAATATACAATTTCTAGAAGAAATTTATATTGGCTTAAAATTTAGTAATATATAATTTCTAGAAGAAATGCTATATAACTGTGAAGTTATTTTATCCGAAACAAAATATTTTTCTTCCAACATGGCATGACGATTGTACATTAGCAGTAAATTCTTAAGCAAAATGCCAACTATTTGAGTTCATAAATAACATGAAGCTATACAAAAGTTATGTGTTTTCTTAAAAAATCACATTGTTTGACACATAAGTATTTTCGCAATTCAAGAAGAATATACATAAACTCAATATAGAAAATATTTTTATGCGATGCATAAATCATAGAGTTGGAAGGAACCTGAAGTGATGTTAGGATCAGGGGGAGATGCATTGAAACAAAGAAGTTTCATACGCACTCCTTAACCATACATAAATAGAACTTTCTACATAAGGTGCAATATTAGTTATATTCATGAAGAATTTGGTTATGCTCACGAAGAGAGATCAATTACTTTTTGCTCCATACTAGAAGTTTAGCAATATTTTAAGAATCTTTCCCAGAATAGAAGGGCAAATTGAATATATTAGTGTTTCTTATCTTTGAATAGGTTTTTCTCACCTTATGCCCACTTGCTTGTAGCAATTTTTACCTGAAGTAATAACTTTAATCTCATGAATTAAATAAAGAATTGCATGTTGAATATTGTAAATAATTGCTTTGAATTGCCTATTTGATAATTATTTGAAATGAATTTTCCACTAAAAGCCTCAAATAACAATGAAGGTTAGGGTTGTTGTGCATTTCTACCATAAAGGTAGAACGGAAATTGAATTTTTATTAAGCACATTAACTAGTAATGTACATGCTTTTTAATTGAACTCAGAAGATTCAATTTAGTCTAGAAATTGTATATTACTCAACTATGTACTAAATACATAAGCCTTGTAACTTGAAGTTTATTCAACCCAAGCCATATCATTGTACATTGAATAGTACAACTATATGGATTTCATATCGTACTCTGTATATACTAGCAGTATAATTTAATTCTATGGTATATTTGAAATAGTTCATAGATCATGCTTGAAGCATAGCATCACCTGAAGTGCAATTATGATATGAAAAAGGAAGAAATTTGTGGCATAGAGACATATCAAGAATGTGGATTAACTTGAAAAATCTAATAGGCATATCCCTAATCTTGTACCATTATTGGTTTAGAGTTGCATCCTGTTAGATAATGGACAAACCAACGCGCAAGTTGGCCTGTAGCCATGGTCATTACAATGACTAAGCATGTAGCTCTGCGTTAGACTTTGTAATCCATATATTATTGTGTCGCTTAGAATGACCAATTAGTAATTATTTCACCATAATGTAAGGACATGCATGTCACTACATTAATCAAAAGCCTTTTTAAATGGGCATAACATCAATATCTTGCATCACGTTGGCAAAGTAGTCATCGTGCTATTCCTATCAATGCAATAGCTTGAATGCTATTTAAACTCAAGCTTCTCCTGTTGAGCAGCAGCTCCCATTGTGTTATGATAACCAGTAAGCCATATCTATAACAAGCTAGCATGTTAGTTCACTCGTGTGCACTGTATGCACATGTGCAAAATGACTTGTAGTCATTTATTATTCTTTAGTCAAAAAGGCTAAGATTAGGGGGAGCACGTTGGTCTATAATGGACTCGATGGGAAATATATCCAATTAGAAATTGGTTGACCCAATTAGAATGGGCGTGCACACAATAAAAAAGATGGACCTGTTAGTCCATTAGCGTGAAATTTTTATTATGGATTCAAAACTAAATGGGGAATTTTTGAATGAATTAGCAATTAAAAGAAATTTTGTGTAGATTTAATGTTGCAAACTATAAACGTGAAGTTTATTTTTCTACATTACTTAAAGTATATCGTATGAGTATTTGAATCGAAATATTTTAGGCTAAATAAAGAAGTTAGACAATAAAATAGTCTTGTAGACTTTTTAGACCAGCAAATTTGTTGGTACGCAGAGCATACCATAATATACAAATAAAGTCTAGCTCACTGCATAACAAATAACCCCTAAATTTTGAAATTAGGTGCGTGAAAATTATTAATTTCACCATATTAGCATACATGGGCATTAACTTGAAGTTTAAAAATATGGATCTGAAATTCCATTATGTAAAGCTCATGGGGATATTATTGGAAGTATGCTATTATTTATGAAGATGTAATACCGGCATTACGGGGAGAGAAAGCCTATATGAATGCCTTGTATTGAATGGAATAAGGATCTTCATAAAATATTCCTGAAAGCTTGAAGCACGAATAAAAACACGCACTAAATCATACTCACATGAAGCTGAGTATAATGCCAGAATATTTAAATGTGAGGAAGCCCATGAAGGGCACCACCTGATGTGGAAATACACTTGAAGTGAAACTCTTTGAATGATTTTATCCCAGTGAGAATGTGCACATAATAAATACTCACAAATGGGGAACTGGAGATTAGGAGAAACGACCTCAAGTTATTAACTAAAAGTTAAGTTTACCTATAGTAAACATAATGCTATGTGTGGTATATCACGGGTATTTAATAATATACTCACCATAGCAAATGACTGGATCATTAATTTAAAATCTACGGGGACGCCTGTGGGTTTTGAATCAAATGAATTGGTCAAATAATCTCGATAGAATCTCCTCCGGAAAGAAGACCATGAAGGTCAAATACCTCACAAACTATGAAGAGATCATCATGAAGATGGATGCCTAACACTATAAGCGCGCGCAATATTTTGTGTTAGGATAGCAGATAATAATTGACTATATAATAGTCTCATCCTGAAGATACGGGAGAAATGAATGAATGTCGACGATATTACCTCTATAATTCCAAATGTTTCTCTAATGAGAATATGGATCCATTAGCAAAGTCCATGGCAGAGTTGCATGAAACACTCATATCGGGTCACTAAAAAGATGCAATTGAGATTAAACCATTAAGAAAATATTTGAACATGCAAGTTCAAATTAGATAAGTCATTATGAAATAATAATATGGTGAAATGCAATGGTTTATTAGTCTTTTAAAGACTAATAACAAACTCTCATTATGTTTGAGTGAATATTCTGCTATTTATCTGGCAAATGGAAAGAAAGAATAAATTAAATATTACAGTTAATTGGTGGATTCAGAAAATCCATAGGTGATCCTTGAAGGACTCATCATTCCTTGAAGGAATTAAAACTAAATCTCATACCAAGTATTAAATGTCTAAGGCAGATAATATTTCTGAATGAATATTAGAATCTCTAGAAGAGCTAAATCCTGGAAGGAAATAAAGTCATAGAATGACTTATCGTGAATAACACTTTTCAAATATATAGTTCATAGAAGAACTTAAATTTAAAGGATTGTGTGAATCACTTCTCCCGTGCATGAGAGAATTTCTCATAGAAGAGAAATAATATTCTCGAAGAATTAGAAATTTCTTGAAGAACTTATTAGTCATTTCCTGAATCAACACCAATAATCTCGAAGATACGAATTAACTTTATACAAACTCAAATAAATTAAGAATGAAGTGAGGATCATATGGTTCTAAATGTACCATTTAAGCATTTGTGCATAGCTATCTAGTGTTTATAGTAAGTATTCTCACATACCACAGAAGGTATATTGGTGATTGGCGATTTGAATAATCCCCTCAAATGCCAAAGTGAAGACTGATTTATCTATAGTGGAATAAGCCATCTTTGAAGATCTAGTGAATATATCATTGGTTATAAACTAGAATCCACTTAGATAGAGTTGCTATTTTTCAAATTTGAATATTGAAGATTGAAATCAAATATCTAGAAGATATGTGAATTGAAACTTATTAGCCTCATATTCCTCTGAAAGGATAAAGTTTATTTTGTGTTGCACAATTAATAAGTGGTTATTAATGCTTGAAGCATTGCTCTTTATCAAAGTTAAGTCTTTGAAGGACTAATTATTGTACTCATACACATTTATGTAGAATGTAACTAAGACATTATTGAACACTGAAGTTTAAAGAATGTCGTCACGAGGGGAGCATATTTTTAATCATGTTGTTATTAAGAAGGAATCAACTTGATGATTAATTTTTGAATTTACCATGAAGGTTTACCACTTGATTATTTAAGATCGTGAAGATTATTAGTGAAAGAATCATGAAGTTCATGCATAAATCTTGAAGATTCATCATTATTCATGAAGAATAGTAAATATAGAATTGTGTATAACCAGAAGATTTAATGTTGTACTCTTTTTCCCTTTGTGAGTTTTTACTTGAAGGTTTCTCGCATAAGGTTTTTGATGAGACAACATGTGCAATACAATTGCGGTTGATATGTACACTTTTCTCCAAGAACCGTTTTTCCCACTGGGTTTTCGGATGGAGTTTTTGATGAGACATATGCATTCGCGGTAATCGCCCAAGGGGGAGTGTTGTAAAACAACCAGACTTTCCAAGAAGGAAAGGAGGACTAGAAGTTCTAGTCCTTGTCCGGTTGCTTGTGGGCTCTTACCATAATCTCTAGCCTTAGTTCGGACTATATAATCGGAGGAGCACCCCCTATTGTAATACATCGATTTGAGCAATAAAGAGAAGCTCCACATATATTGTCTCTTGTCTACTTTATATTTGTTCTTGTAAGCTTGTCATGAGAGGCGCGAGAAGGAAAGATCCAACCGTTGACAACGTGTTTAACAATCTACAGCCGCAGCCGGCTGCGGCGTAACTGCCTGCCATTATTGCTGCGCGATCCGTAATCATTGCCGGGGAAGAATAGTAAATCATGTTTCAATTAGATTCTGTTTTTTTCCTACTCGTGTGCATGTGAGACGTACGTACCTGGTTACATGAGCTCCTGTGTTTGTTTAAACATGCGAGTTACGAGACCATCCAGGTTTATTACATGTTTTGTTACGATTTACCGGAGTCTGCCTCTTATGTGCCGTTATAGATTATTTCAGTAAATATTTTACTATAATTTATTCCTGAATTACTAGAATCCATGCCTAATACCCGTTATGGTAACTGTGGTTTACGGGACCTTTGTTATTGATTTTCAGTCTACATGCCCCTTGTATGCAATTTAACTTTTACGGTAATTTCTGTAAATTATTTACTACAGTATGCCCTTATACCATAGTCTATCTATGAACCAACCATGTACGTAAATACTAAGTATATGAGTTACTGAGTATCTGAGCTAATTTACCAAGAAATAGTTACGAGAATCACAATTGCTCAAAACAATAATTAGTACATAGAGTTACCGTAATTTAGCGTCAAGTTGTTTCAAGGATCCATGTACAGTGACCAGTCAAAATGACAATTGAATTGTTACAGGAATTCAAATGACTCGAGATGATAATAAGGACAGGCAGTTCCTATAATTTAGTGTCAAGCAGTTACTATACTAACAGTCAGATTTACCAAGACAGAGTTACAAGAATTTGAATGTCTCTCATGTCCACATATACAACATGTTCTACATGGGTCACATTTTATTGGTATAAATAAAAGATTTCTAACATCATGCACCCAGCTTTGGAACTTGCATTGCCTAATCTAATCCTGCCAGTGCCCACTCATCTTAACCAGGATGAAGCCAGAAATAGAGAAACTGTCATAACCCTCCAAATCGACAGCCACAATCAGACTCCCTGCTCCAAGGCACTCAATCTGCAAGCAACAAGGAACCTTGCAAATTAAGATCAGTTAATCACGAATAATAACAAGTTAAAGAATATATTGCGGTTCTTGGGACTCCACCTGTGAATCTGAAACATTTGTTGCCACTGCCACAAAACCTTGCAAATTCAGATGAGTTAAAGTGCACGGATGCAGTCCTCTCACAAGGAATCATCACCTGAATTCCTTCACATAAGGAAGGAAAGTGGTAAATAATATGATCATTTAACAAGCCTATGGTAAAAACTCAAGTGGATTTACGATATTCCCATACTATGGATGTGGTTTTACGATAATCTCATGACTGTGGTAAAAATGAAACAAAGTAGCTCCGTATTTAGAGATCTGGAGCTAATTTCTAATGTGAATTAAGTAACAAGATTCTACAGATTTACTATAACATAATCGACAATTAAGGAACATGAATAAAGAATTCATTTACGAGAATGCATGGAAGTTACTACTATCTTGCATCAAGAGGTTCAGAGTAAACTGGTACTATAATTTCTCTAAAGAATTACAGTAACTGGCACACATATGCTTGCAATAACATCTTAGAAAAATCATCATGCTTTGGCAGAAAATATAATATATAAAACAAACTACCACATATGTTCTTGGCTGCTTGCAGAAGAGCAGCTCAAACAACCTAAACTGAGGCACATTTTGCTGCATCATGCAGTCACTAGAGTTTGTCTTCTTGCCTTCTTCACTGCAGCTGACAAGGAGAACCCATCTCCTAGAAGAACATCGTGGAAGGAACAACAGTAGATAATATGAGAAATTCACAAAGCTCTTTCTTAATACTTCAGAATCTGTAAGAATAACTCTATATATTCCAACCAAACCTTTTTCGGCTGCTCCCGCTGCTGACCAACACGAAACACACGGAAACCAAAAGAGTCATATGTTTGGTCCGCATGGGTCTTCAGGTTTGTTGAGGCATTTACGCATACACATAGTGTGCACCAGCATCACCCTTTGTTAATCTGTAAGAAATACATGTACCAGGCGCAAGAATCGTGAGCATACAAGACAAAGATGAAAGAGCGAAGACAGGGCAGGGCAGCTAGCAGCTCACCATGCCTGGACGACCTGCAGCCGTGGTGAGGGCCCGCCGCCGTCCTTGCCGCGTGTCTCCCCGTCAACGGGTAACAACCACGAGGGAAGGGGCCAGTAGTAACCAGCAGTCGTCGTCGATCTGGTCAACACGAGCACAGGACCCGCTGCCTCACGTGGTGATCCATGGTCGTAGACGCAAGGGGATGGGGCCTGGAAGTCATGCGGATGGTGGCTATGGAAGCGGCGGTCGCCGGACTGCTCGCCACGCCGCCGTCAAGGGCAGCGGCAGCAAGGATCTGACGAGCGATTGATGAAGCTGCTGCAATCGGGGATCTCTTCATGCAATGCCAGAGCGGCGGCGTCTCCGGTGGATTGCGCATCCTGCTTTCTGGTTCTGCTCGTCGAAAGAATCATGGCAACAAGAGAAAATTTGGGGATCGTTTTAATTAGTGCGCGTGCACGCTGGCCTGGTTAATTTAGAGGAGCTGTCAAGTGAGAGCCGAGCCGTGCGCGGGGTTGGGCAGGTGGGCCGGCTCAGTCCTGATCGGAATAGACGGTTGGATTGGGTGGACACAGAATTGTTATTTTATGGCCGGCTACAGACAATAGGTTTCATATATATACACAGAAATTTTATAATGCACCTTGTTGTATTTACTGTAGAGAATGCACCCACACAGGTTGCAACTGTCTAATCGCATAACTGTAACTGTACTGCACCCAATTGCAACTACTTAGTGCGCAACGCGTTAGGTTGCAACTGGGTCGTGTCCAGTTGCAACTAACCGAGATCTGTTGCAATTTATTTTCGTCAAGTTGCAAATGGTCAAGTGTCGTAGTTGCAATTGGTCTAGTCATCCGGTTGCAATTCGTAGCGTGTTCGCGTTTAGTTGCAACTGGAACAGATCTGCTTTCTAAAAACATGGACCGGATCTGTTGCAATTAGTTCCGTCAAGTTGCAATTTGTTAAGTGTCGTAGTTGCAACTGGATGAGCTCCGCTGCTGCAACTCGTAGGGTCCGTAAGGTCTGTGCATTCAATATACAGAATGCAACAAGGTGCATTTTAGGGTCGTCCTATATATATATAAATAAGGGCAGACCCCCGGATTATTCATATAGATATCGCTAATAAGCCTCCCTGATTGATATGGCTATCAATCGTTCGGGCGTGGGGAGACCACCCCCTGGAAAAAAAATCAGCAATATCAATATTCAAAAATCAGCAATATCAATATTTGGCATCTAGCTGTTGCTACAAGTGCGCAAGAATATTCGCTGAAATCACCAGAACAGAGTCCACATCCAGGCTCTAAGTCATCAATTGAAGAAAGGCAGTACGACAGCATCGGAACTCACTCAGTTCTCCTCGAGACTTGCTCCTCTCATGGGAACTTGTCCACGTCAATTCAGCAAAGCAAGCAAAGCATGGACAACTCACTAAAGCAAAGCATGGACACTGCATGCATGAGTGCTATGGTGTCATGCATGCTCCAGGCGTCATCGTTTGAAGCTCGCAGGTGTCGCTCTGTTGTATATTAAATAAGGCAAGAAGGCACCTCCGCCACTATATAAAGAGACTCTCGGGATGAAGCAGGCATCAGGAAGGAAGCAAGCAAGTGAAGCGCACACACACAGAGCTTAGTTTCTGAGAGCTCATGTGTAGTAGTACTTAGTTATCCACCTTGTAACATATCAAGAAGTCTGTACTGCCTCCGCAGGAAGGTACTTTCCTGTTCTTAGTAGTTCGTGGGGTTTCCCGAAAGGGAAAACCATGTGTAAGCTTGTTCGTTTAATGGAGTAGTTTCCTTTGAAAGTCCCTTTGTCTGTCGGTCTATTCGTGTGAGATGAGTCTCTATGCTAGGGACCCTAGAGGAGAAACCTCTGCGTTTGATGCTCTCGTTGTAGCCCAGAGAAGTGGCGTGTTGGAAAGCGGTGTCCGTAGAGAAGTGTTCCCTTCGGGTGGAACTGCCTGGGGAGACGATAGAGCTGGTCTTGCATACGCACGATCTAGGACATATGGAAAAAGAAAGGGAAATATGCTTCGTAATATGAACTTGCAATAAACATGGTGAGTACCGAGTAGGATAAACACAACTGCTAAGGAAAACCCGGTTGTCTTGTTGGTTTCGCAGACCCGCATGATCCTGAATATATCCGCTCGCCAATATAATCGCAGCACTCTACAGAGAGGCAATATTATATAAGACGCATATTTAAATATCCAAAGAGCCTAATCACTCTTTGCTCTAATTAATCATCCCCGTAATACTCGTGCTCACGGAAGAGCCATCCCAATATTATATTCACCGCAATATTCTAATACAAGGAATCTCATTAGCATATAATATACTCCTAATTACAAGGAATCTCATTAAGCATATTATAATACGCCGAATATAATATCCCTAATCGCAGTTAGCGTGGCAATTAACGCTGCCATATAATATCCGTTCAGATATATATACCTCGAATAGTTTATAAACCCGTATATTTATATATTTTTATTTATCCGTGTAGCTGGTATCACAGACAGGTTCAGTAATTGAGAGATTAAAATATCTTAATCTTGAGGTTAATACGGGAAAGATTGTCAATACAAAAAAGAATATTAATATAAGGTGCAGACTTAATAGTATAGAAGATCATACTTGGCATACTCCTCATAGTCAGTTAAATTTAATTGTCGATTTAATATACAATTTCTATATAAATTGGGCAAAAAGACAAGACGAATTGGATCTAAAAATTGAAAAATTAAGTAAAGAATATCAACAAGTTACAAGTATTCACAAATACAAAACTAAATAAGCCTCGTCCTTCATACAATAGAAGAAATTAAGGCTGAACAGAATAAGATTAGTAAGAATAGTGATTATATTAAAGAAGAAGCTACCTGTGTCAAGAGAAGGTTAGCAAATACTACAGAATCATTTCAAAGTTCAAGAGATCCTAATATAATATACAAGTACTAGCAGAGGTTAAGAAGTTTGTAGAAGACTTAAAAGCTCTAATACTCTCATAATTATATGTCCGAATATAATAACGCTCTAAAGCAAACTGAGAAATATTTAGCTCCATCTGTTGGTTTCTCTAGTTACGATACTCCTAAAGAAGACTCTAGGATTATAATAAGACAGAATAATACCATCCTTCAACTGTTGGTTCAGGTCTTAGAGAAATTAAATAGTGTTCAAGATAATAAAGATCTAATACTAGTCTCATCAGGAATAGTTTCATCCAGCAGAGCAATAAATTCAGAAAAATGGACGTATCTAAAAGTCTCATCGGAAGAAGTAAAACAATCTATTCAGTTAGACAAGACTCCAAGCCATTAACCTTAATGCATAGGTTAAGGTGCAGTTCAAGTGAAATTAACAATATAGAAGAAGTGATAGATGTTGACAGAGATATGGAAAGATATCAGAGAGATACATTAAGAAGACTCAGGCCCCAACAATTATATAACATGGGAATATTTGAAAGTAGAAGTGGGCTGTATAGAATATCAAGAGAAGTTGAACTAAGTGTTTTATCACAACCCGTGGAATTAAGAATTGTAAGCAAAAATATTGAAGATGAATTATAATATTCAGGTTACAAATATATTCACCAAGGAATGTATATCATAGGAATAAAAGGAATGACAAGAAAGAAATTAAGAACTAAGGTTCTAGTAACTTTGCTAGACAAAAGATGAGATACAGTTAATAAAGCTGCATTAGGCTTTCTAGAAGGTGATATGAATGAGAATAGACTAATAACATATATAGCTCCAGGTCTTATGATGCTAATAAAAGAATTTATAGAGAAAATGTGTTTTGGATTTCAAACAAAAGGATATGAAGAATTTCAAGGTACGAATTTACTAGTAAGCATTGAATTTATCGGAAGATTAACGAATAGAAGTGCATCTAGACATAAAGTAAATGTGAATGATGTAATTCAAAGCATGCAATCTAAAGGTATAAATTTTATGAGTCCTCTAAAAGTAAGTTCTGAAGAAAGAGCTGGAGAAGAATGGAATATAAGTGAACTCATAGAAAATAAGTCATTAACTCATCCAGAAGATTATATAAGCTATGAAAATTTCTTAGGTCAAACATCAATTAGATTCACAAATTATAAGTCAAAGGCCGTAGATGATTTACAATCAGTTTCAGAATCAGCAGAGTCATCGCATGTTAGTGAACCTAGAAGACATAGTATATCAGAATGCATGGAAGGTTTAGACTTAGAAGACGAATTAAAGCACTATGAAAAAAGCTAAAGCATATAGATTGGGAATATAGACATTCAATGACAACGGAATGGCCTAAAATAAGAGAAAAGGAAGTTTATTTCATAAGACAAATAACGAGGTTGAAAAAGATTCAGAAAAATGCAAAACAAGATGCAAGTAGCTCAAATAAGTCTAAAGAAGTTCCTAAGCAAGTAGAAATTATCAATAATATTAAGAAAGAAATTACCCAAGAACATACAAATGTGAGCAATATCATAAGTGAAGAAGAGCAATGGGATATAAATAATAAAATACTTTCGGAAAGTTACGAAGAAGAGGAGGAAGTAATGGATGAAAGTTGCATTGAAAATAACACATATAATAATGTCGAAGAATATAATGACTTCATCAAGACCCTTGATGATGATAATATACATATTTTAGACAATGCAATAGAAGCTATGGAAGTAGAATTAAGTGGTAGTAAGAAAAGAAGAATTTATGGAGAGGCGTCTGTAAAAAATGAAGGTGAAAAGGAAAGGCAAACTAGAACAGCAGGAACATGGCCTCCAGTAAAAGAAGAATCTCAATACACATATATCCCAGGACAATATAAATATATGGGTTCTAAAAGAAGAGAATTTGAAAAGGAAATAAGATTTCAAAACCATAAAAGTGATGGTGCAATATTAAATCTAGCTGCACATGATCCTATTGATTGGCCAAATATTATAAGTGTTTGGAAGGGTTTAATAGTGCAAAAATATATTTAAAATCAACACAACATAGGTGATAAAGTGGAAGATATGATTACATATTTGGAAACATTTTTTGGAGAATCTGTGAAAGTATTATGGGAACAATGGGTAGAAGAGTATCCTAGTCTATATGAAGAATTAAAAAGAGCTGGTGCCAATCCAAATAATTTTGCTAATGTAGTTTCAAATATAATTATAGCAGAAGATCCAGAACTAGGATCTACTGTGCTACAAAATGAAAGGCTACGAGAGATAGAAAAATTAACATTGTCTAGCTGGAAAGGCATTAAAGAATTTTCACAACATTTCTTATATAATGCCACTACTGCTAAGCAAGGTTATAATAAAGGAATAATTGAAAGGTATTTTAATAAGCTACCAGATCCTTTAGGATCTATGATATTTGAAGAATATAAAAAAGAAACAGAAGGTATGGTCGTAAATATAACGCAGGCTATAACCTTTGTGTTTAAACATTTAAGAAAGATATGTACTGGTATACAAGCCCAAAGGTCAATGAAGAAATCTGATTATAATTTTTGTAATAAAATTATCCAAATACATTTAACATATGGAGGAGATAGGCAAAGAATTAGAAAATATCATAAGCCTCAGAATAGCTATAATAACAAATTTAGAACAAAGAAAAGATACTTTCTAAGAAGGTCGGATAAAAGAGCACCTTTTCTACATAAGAGAAATGTAAGGAGATATGATCCCAGAAAAAATTATGATAAGACATGTCGATGTTTTATATGTAACTCACCAGATCATCTAAGTAAGACATGCCCTAATAAAGATCAAAAGAGATACTCCAGTAAATGTGAAGAACAAGAAAGAGTGTTAATCATAGACAGTGTTAATGAAAATATATTAGTATGCGATGATGAAATAAAGGATGATGAGTCTATATATCTATCATAGAAACAGATGAGATAGAAAGAGAAGATTCAGATGAAGAGTCAAGTGATGAAGAATTAGACTTAATTGATCAATTAGCAGGTTTAAAAGTTGAAATGATGGACCAGGTAGAATGTAAGCATGATTGGATTAGAGGAAAAGGAGATTATAATATAAAATGCATGTACTGCATATACTATCCTACTCAAGAAAATATATCAACCTGCAAGTTATGCTTAAAACAAGTATGTGTTGAATGTTTAATAATACCAATCAAAGATGGAGAAAAGAAGAACCTATAGATAGAATAAATACAAATAAAATTAGAGATATAGAAAATAGATTAAATAAGCTCGAAAAAGCAGAAAATAAGAAACATAAATATGTTACGGCAAAAAATAATGATCAAATATTAAATTCTAATACTTTACCTCATTTTGCAGGTATGAGACATGAAGAAGCTGCCAATAAATATTCTAAAGGGAAAGAAAAATTAGAAATTATGCAAGTAAACCCTTATAAGTTTAAAATCAAAGGCTCAAAAGATGTGAATAAAGTCCATAAAAATACCAATATATTGAAATATGAAGAACCACCAACAAATACTCCTTATGAACTCCTTATCCCTAGATTAAGCTTTAGAACTGAGCAAACTTTATCCTGTTTCAATAATGATATAAAGAATATCATATGGGAAAAATATGCTGAAAAGCATCATAAAATATTCTTAGATATCCAGAAATATCTCATGAATATATATCAAGGAAAAGAGACATTTGAAGGAATATCCATAGAATTCTATACCTTCCCTTTATTCCATATAGATGAGAGGTTAATTGTACAAGAGCATCATAAGTTTCTAATATTAAAACCAATTATTGACTTAAAATACTTCAGAAATTTACAAATATCTCCCTCTAAGAGTATATCTTTACAAACCATGATAGATCATGGATTAGTCCATGCTATATATGGAACATTGCAAGATATCCTTAATTCAGATCTTGGAAATGCTATAAAGGAAGCATGTAAGAAATTAGCATATCTCCAAGGTATCTACAAAATATTAATATATTCTAATCCACCAAAATTTACACAGCCTCTAAGATTAGCCACTCATGATATATATATAACAAAAACCTACTATAAACCTCCTAGACCCTGGACATCATATATTCCTCAAGAACAAGAAGAATTATTCTCCCAGAACACAAATCATGATAAATGGAGAATGTTCAATGAAGCTAAAGAAATATAAGGAAGTATCAAATTTGACCCAGAATATTATATGGTATATCAAAACAAAGTTATAAAGATATTTTTACAGGAATATCGTGATACGTATGGCACTATAACAAGAAGCATGGGAAGATTAATAGCACCAGACTATGGAAAGGACTCTAAAATGAGAAATGAATATAGACAATTATTACCTTGGTATGAAATATGGTTACCAAATGATTGGGACAATATTGATAGTGCTGCAATGCTTGAAGAAGAAGAATATGATTAACCACATAAACCCACAATGATTACACTAGTAACATCAATACAAACACAAATATATTCCCCAATAATGATGAAAAATATCTCAATGAGGATCTGAATGATGAAGAAGTAAATGGAATGGAAATATCACTTAATAGTGAACCCGTGGACATCAGAGGCCACGGGCAAGACCCTGAATAGAATGTTTAGGAAATTATATTGATATAAATATCAATAATTCGGGCGTGGGGAGACCCGCGGATTATTCATATAGATATCGCTAATAAGCCTCCCTGATTGATATGGCTATCAATCGTTCGGGCGTGGGGAGACCACCCCCTGAAAAAAAAGAAAAAAAATATATCTATATATACATCAATATCAATACTTGGCATCTAGCTGTTGCTAGAATTGCGCAAGAATGTCACAAGGAATATTCGCTGAAGTCAGCAGAACAGAGCCCACATCCAGGCTCTAAGTCATCAATTGAAGAAAGGCGTACGACAGCATCGGAACTCACTCAGTTAGTCCTCGAGACTTGCTCCTCTCATGGGAACTTGTCCACGTCAATTCAGCAAAGCAAAGCATGGACAACTCACTAAAGCAAAGCATGGACACTGCATGCATGCGTGCTATGGTGTCGTGCATGCTCCAGGCGTCATCGTTTGAAGCTCGCAGGTGTCGCTCTGTTGTATATTAAATAAGGCAAGAAGGCACCTCCGCCACTATATAAAGAGACTCTCGGGATGAAGCAGGCATCAGGAAGGAAGCAAGCAAGTGAAGCGCACACACACAGAGCTTAGTTCCTGAGAGCTCATGTGCAGTAGTACTTAGTTATCCACCTTGTAACATATCAAGAAGTCTGTACTGCCTCCGCAGGAAGGTACTTTCCTGTTCTAGTAGTTCGTGGGGTTTCCCGAAAGGGAAAACCATGTGTAAGCTCGTTCGTTTAATGGAGTAGTTTCCTCTGAAAGTCCCTTTGTCTGTCGGTCTGTTCGTGTGAGATGAGTCTCTATGCTAGGGACCCTAGAGTTGAAACCTCTGTGTTTGATGCACTCGTTCTAGCCCAGAGAAGTGGCGTGTTGGAGAGCGGTGTCCGTAGAGAAGTGTTCCCTTCGGGTGGAACTGCCTGGGGAGACGATAGAGCTGGTCTTGCATAGGCACGATCTAGGACATATAGGAAAAGACAGGGAAATATGCTTCGTAATATGAACTTGCAATAAACATGGTGAGTACCGAGTAGGATAAACACAACTGCTAAGGAAAACCCGGCTGTCTTGTTGGTTTCGCAGACCCGCAAGATCCTGAATATATCCGCTCGCCAATATAATCGCAGCACTCTACAGAGAGGCAATATTATATAAGACACATATTTAAATATCCAAAGAGCCTAATCACTCTTTGCTCTAATTAATCATCCCCCTAATACTCGTGCTCACGAAAGAGCCATCCCAATATTATATTCGCCGCAATATTCTAATACAAGGAATCTCATTAGCATATAATATACTCCTAATTACAAGGAATCTCATTAAGCATATTATAATACGCCGAATATAATATCCCTAATCGCAGTTAGCGTGGCAATTAACGCTGCCATATAATATCCGTTCAGATATATATACCCCGAATAGTTTATAAACCTGTGTATATATATATTTTTTATTTATCCGTGTAGCTGGTATCAGAGCTAAATGCAACCCAGGTTTCCTACCTCAGCCAACACAACGAGCCTCCGACTCTCCTCCCCCGAGCCTGCTCCTCCGCGTGAACAGGCCACGACCTCGACGGTTTTTGACATCCCATTTTTGTCCGGTTCATTGAATTTTTCTTCGCGTGCGGCAGATCACGACGCAGAAGCGGTTGGAGCTATCGGTCGTACACAGAAAATCTGTTTCTTTTTTGAGCTAACAAAATCTGGTTTGTACGGGTATTATTATTTGGGTGGGGCTGTTGTATTTTTTTTCTTTCTTTTTTTTAATCTGTTGGACGCATACTTTTCTCTTCATACCGTCTCTGCTTCTCTTTCTTGGCATTTGATTCTATATACTCTTCTTTACTACTGGTGTTGTTCAAGCGTGGCGCCACCCTCTATTATTTCTTCATTCATAGGTCAACCCGTACTACATTTTAAAGAACTGATGAACTTGTAAACATTGTACATATAAATAGATCTATGATGGAAAACCTTTTTCATAGTAAGTGCCAACAATATCAACCAGCTCATGATTTTGTATAATATGTCTGCAAATATCTCTGTACATGGCACGTGTTCTTATCAAACTGAAAGAGGCTAACAACAAAAACAAAATATGTTGAGCTCGCCACAATCTCTGCAAGTGTGAATATTCATGCAGTTTGCTTGTGACCTCATCCTAGTCCCTGCATCCGTCACCTACAGAAGTAACACTAGAACAGGTTAACATTATCACATATAACATCATGTTTTTTAGATGAAGGATACAATCCGGCCTAAAACATTCACTGAATGTATACAGCCAACATTACAATGAGTACTTAGACTCCAACTCTCTACATAGAGAAACTCAAAAAAACAAGAGTGGAAGCTAAAGACTAAGTAAGAAATAAAGACTAAGCTTCGATCTTCTTCTGTGTCTTGCCCCAAACTTGTATCATCCACGCTCCGCGGCAAGCTTCCCCTCTCTCATCCACTTAGAGACAATTGATGATGAAAAGATTACTGCTCCAGTAT